>CM029013.1:211325659-211326763 GCA_016801055.1 Panax notoginseng | reverse complement strand
CATCCGCTGTCAAGGATCCACTTTTGGGAAGACACTTTGGCTTTGAAACATACCTGTATAAAAGATATATATTTTATTTTTGGTACCCATATCTTTTTGGGTCCACTTGTGTTAGTTGAAATCACATCACTTTTCTTTATCCATACAACTTTACTTCGATTTTTCTTTCTTGAACAATTTATCTCTAGATGTCCTTTAATGCCACAATTTTTGCAAGAAGTGAAGGGCGTTCAATAATTTAATTTAAACAATGGTTTAGATTTTAGCATTTTAACTTCTTTTCTATATATTGGGTTGTAACCTATGCCTTGTTTATCATAACTGGATCTTTGTTTTTCTAGCATGACATTTAGGTTTTCTTCCCCATGAACAAATTTAGCTAGAGAGATTTTTAACGATTCTATTTCTTTTGTAGATCATTAGTTGGAGGTGTTTTATTAGTCGATTCACTACCAAATGCATCAATGCACACGTCTCTCATTTTTATCTCATTTTTTAGTTTTTCAACTTCATTATTTAGCTGTTTTACCTTGTTGAATAGTATTTTATTGAAATTATCTAAATATCCATTCTTTGCTGCTAATACATTTTCCTCATTTGTGTGTGTTACCTTTTCTATTTTCTTTTTTTCGTCTATTAGTGCCTCCACTTCACTCATTAAAGTGTTTGCTAGATCTTTAAAGTGCATATTTTTTTCTTTTAGTTTTTCATTTTCTTGTTTCAAAGTAATAACATCAGAAAGAGGTACCTTACTGGATTCACCTTCAAGTCCCATGAAGCATATTTGAGCCAGTTCATCGTTTGCATCTATTTCCACTTCGGACTCTTCATCATAACTCCAAGTTAGGAATGCTTTATGCTTTTTGAAGTCCTTATTTCCTTGCTTTCCTTTGTTTTTGAGTTGGAAGCAATCCTTTTTAAAATGACCTGGTCGTCCACACTCGAAATAGGTTTCTTCGGTTGGCTTTGCTTTGAATTTGTTTGTGTTGAATGGATTTTTCCTTTGATTCTTTCTTTGAAGTAGGCCTTTAAGTCTTCTTGACATCATGGCTATTTCATCATCAGAGTTATTCTCAAGCTCTTCTTCAATTCCTGCGTTTAAAT
>CM029013.1:210893159-211320659 GCA_016801055.1 Panax notoginseng | reverse complement strand
GTTAGCCCATGCTTTCCTCAGTAAATACAGCTTTCAAACTCAGATGGCTCCAGACCGATATCAAATTAGTAAGGTCAAGAAACAAATCAATGAGTCTTTCGGAGAGTATGCCCAAAGATGGAGGCGTCTGGCTGCTCAAGTTATTCCCTCTATGGCTGAGTCTGAAATGGTGATGACCTTCATAGACATTCAAGAAGCTGACTTTTATGAGAGGGACTTAACTAGCATAGGCAAGCCATTCTCTGAGATGATTAAACACGGAGAAATGGCTGAAATGGGATTAAAATCAGGGAAGATTCAAGACCTTGCCGGGCTAAAAGCTGTAGCTGAGCACATCAATCTGGAAGTTATGGAAACAACCCCCGGAGGGCCCATAAGAAGAAAGAAGAGGACGTTTCCTTGATACTACATGGACAAAAATGTAATCTAGACACGCCTATTCAGAGGAGAAACTATTCCCCTTTCTAAGCACAGTCTTTAAACCTTCCATTGCCAAAAAGTGGAGAAGTCAGACGTACCCGAGTGTTCACACCCTTAGGGGATTCACTCGAAAACATTCTAAAACTTCTGACAGCTCAGAAGAAAATTACTCATCTTCTTCCACCAGCCAACCCAAATGGAAAAGGTTTTAATGCAAGCAAGACATGTGCTTACCATACTGGAGCTCCGGCCATGACACACAGGGTTGTTGGGCCCTTAAGCATAAAATCCAGGATTTAATTAACAATGGTGAGATTGTGGTAACCAAAACCGACCAACCTCACATTCATAACAACCCTCTTCCTCAACACAAGGAAGAGGAGGTTAACATGATTAACTGGAGCAGTGGACAGAGCTCCAACTATGTGGGTGGATCATCCAAAATTAACAAGGATAATTCTGACAAATGAGATTATTCACAGTTCCAGTTCATGATGGAACGAGAAATGAAGGCTCTTGGCGAGACAACACTAAGTCACACGTCAATTATTCAGTCAGGAGCATGCTAGCCTCCTTTCTCTTATTACAAGTACTCTACCACTAGCTCCAAAAAGTGAAACACTGGAGGATAAGATTGAAAATATAGCTAAAGCTAAAGTCGATCGGGACTTCGCCAACAAAATGGAATTCACCTATTTAGGCCAACCGATGGAAGAAAGATGCTGATTAATGAGGGAAAAATCATAGCACTACTTCCTCCAGACAACCCACGATCAGGATGGTTTGATGCTAACGGAGTATGTCAGTACCACTCCCCACTCTCACGGTCACAACACTGAAGAATGTTGGGCACTCCGCCATCTTATTCAGAACATGATTGACAGTGATGCCCTACAAATGGCAGATAATAACGCTATATCATTTGAGAGTTGGGACACATTTCCTACAAGACGGAAGGAAGTCGTAGCAGTTATATTCACTGAAGGAGACTTGGTTGCCGTACCACTTACAATTGAACCTATTCAACTCAAAGGTGTTGAATCCTTTGAAAGTGGCTGCACCAAAGCCAATAATATTGTCTTTCAGGCCACAATATCCTATTTTCAGCCTACAAAAAGTGTCATGAAACTATGGAGAGGCTGAAGGATCCACATCCAATACAACTGCTGTAGTGTCGAAAGAAAATTCACCGTATCTTCCTCAACGGGTGATGAAGCCTATCATCAGATCAAAGGGGAAAGTGCCAATGGAGAAGATTGAAGAATTCCTCCGTACTATGGGACACAATGAAGACAAGGTGGTTTTAAGCTTGAAAGAAACTCTACAATAGATTTCTATTCTGGACTTATTTTTCTCCTTAGAGGATCACTAGAAGGTCTTACTGAGAATCTTAGAAGAAGCCCACTTGCCAAAATTAGTGGATATTGAAAAGTTCCATCACCTGGTTGATCACATCTTTAACAGTAATGTGATATCCTTCACTGATGATGACATACCTCCCTAAGGGACGGGTCATTGCAAACCATTGCACATAGCAGTAATATCCTCCGGATATGTGGTGGGAAGAGTTCTGATATATGGGGGGGTCATCTTTAAACATCTGCCCCTATGCCACACTGGAGAAAATGAACATCAATCTCAATAGGATCCGAAGCAGCCATACAATTATCAAAGCTTTTGATGGATCCCGATAAAATACTATCGGAGAGATTGAACTACCTGTGGAGATTGGTCCATATACATTCTGCGTATCCTTTCATGTGCTCAAGATAGCTACAGGATACAATCTACTTTTGGGAAAACCATGCATTCATATGGCTGGAGCCGTCCTGTCCACTCTCCATCAGCATCTCAAATACATCATTAATAGTCGCCTGGTCACTGTTAATGATGAGCTAGAATGTCCTGTACAAAGTGACATACCAATCATCAGTTTCAATGCAACAGTTGAGCCTGTTAGCTTCTAGGCCCTTGAGGTGAGCAACACTCACTATCAACCTATTGGGGTGCCACCTCTGATACCCAGAGTTTTTGCCGAGGTAATGTCGGCAAGTCAAGGGATGATATCCTTGGGGTTTTAACCTGGACAAGGGTTAGGAAAGGATCATCAGCGCATCAAGATGATATCCCAGACGATGATTGTCCAGACATCATGGTCATCATTCAAGAGGTGGAGGATGACAACAACCCCTTCATCACAGCTGCCCACCAGAACTTCACCCTTGGCAATTGGAGTAGCACTCCTTGCATTTGCCGACAAGGGTAAAAAGGGCAGAAACTTCCTCTGCTCTATAGATGACAATAACTATTTATTTTTGTTGTACATTATTAGCAATTGTTTTTGTCATTTCATGCTAACACTTTGTACGATTGAACAGTTTCATATATTAAGTGAAAGCATTTTGTTTCAGGACTCTAAAGTTAGATGTGCCTAAAATTGCTGATAAGGTGCCTATTCTTCACAAGGACTGTAACTTTGATGTAAAGTTGGACTCAGACTTGATGGAGATTAAACAAGAGGACGATAAGATACCTTAGGAGATCAAAGAATGGGTCGAAGACAAACCCAGCCAAATCTTGATCAAATCACCTCTTTCAACCTCGGAACCTCAAAAAACCCCCAGCAAATCCAGATTGGTACTGACCTTACTCCAAACAAAAGGAATGACATGGTTACTCTCTTAACCCAATTCCAGGATGTGTTTGCATGGTCTCATAAAGACATGGTCAGTTTGTCCACTGACATTATCATTCATCGCCTCCCCATCAAAGAGGGATTCAAGCTAGTCAAGCAAAACTAAGGCGATTAAAGCCTGATTGGAGTTTTAAACTTGAAGAAGAAATTGTGAAATAATTTCAAGCCGGAATCATTATGGTGTCAACATACCCTGAGTGGCTATCCAACATAGTCCCCGTGCCTAAGCCTGGAGGAAAGGTGTGAGTTTGCGTGGACTATAGGGATCTGAACAAAGCTTCTCTCAAAGATAGCTTTCCCGTGCCATTCATCCACATACTCAATGACAATACAACTCAGTATGACATGTACTCCTTTGCTGATTGCTTTGTGGGGTACCATCAAATCATGGTTGCTTAAGATAGTCATGAGAAAATTACATTCATCACTCCTTGGGGAACCTTTTGCTACAGATAGTTGTCATTCAGCCTCATCAATGCCTGAGCTACCTATCAGCAATTCATGATGGCTCTTTTCTATGATCTAATGCACAAAGAGATAGAGATCTATGTGGATGACATAGATCTCTCCCACGATCAGGATGGTTTGATGCTAACGGAGTATGTCAGTACCACTCCCACTCTCACGGTCACAACACTGAAGAATGTTGGGCACTCCGCTATCTTATTCAGAACATGATTGACAGTGATGCCCTACAAATGGCAGATAATAACGCTATATCATTTGAGAGTTGGGACACATTTCCTACAAGACGGAAGGAAGTCGTAGCAGTTATATTCACTGAAGGAGACTTGGTTGCCGTACCACTTACAATTGAACCTATTCAACTCAAAGGTGTTGAAAATCCTTTGAAAGTGGCTGCACCAAAGCCAATAATATTGTCTTTCAGGCCACAATATCCTATTTTCAGCCTACAAAAAGTGTCATGAAACTATGGAGAGGCTGAAGGATCCACATCCAATACAACTGCTGTAGTGTCGAAAGAAAATTCACCGTATCTTCCTCAACGGGTGATGAAGCCTATCATCAGATCAAAGGGGAAAGTGCCAATGGAGAAGATTGAAGAATTCCTCCGTACTATGGGACACAATGAAGACAAGGTGGTTTTAAGCTTGAAAGAAACTCTACAATAGATTTCTATTCTGGACTTATTTTTCTCCTTAGAGGATCACTAGAAGGTCTTACTGAGAATCTTAGAAGAAGCCCACTTGCCAAAATTAGTGGATATTGAAAAGTTCCATCACCTGGTTGATCACATCTTTAACAGTAATGTGATATCCTTCACTGATGATGACATACCTCCCTAAGGGACGGGTCATTGCAAACCATTGCACATAGCAGTAATATCCTCCGGATATGTGGTGGGAAGAGTTCTGATATATGGGGGGGTCATCTTTAAACATCTGCCCTATGCCACACTGGAGAAATGAACATCAATCTCAATAGGATCCGAAGCAGCCATACAATTATCAAAGCTTTTGATGGATCCCGATAAAATACTATCGGAGAGATTGAACTACCTGTGGAGATTGGTCCATATACATTCTGCGTATCCTTTCATGTGCTCAAGATAGCTACAGGATACAATCTACTTTTGGGAAAACCATGCATTCATATGGCTGGAGCCGTCCTGTCCACTCTCCATCGCATCTCAAATACATCATTAATAGTCGCCTGGTCACTGTTAATGATGAGCTAGAATGTCCTGTACAAAGTGACATACCAATCATCAGTTTCAATGCAACAGTTGAGCCTGTTAGCTTCTAGGCCCTTGAGGTGAGCAACACTCACTATCAACCTATTGGGGTGCCACCTCTGATACCCAGAGTTTTTGCCGAGGTAATGTCGGCAAGTCAAGGGATGATATCCTTGGGGTTTTAACCTGGACAAGGGTTAGGAAAGGATCATCAGCGCATCAAGATGATATCCCAGACGATGATTGTCCAGACATCATGGTCATCATTCAAGAGGTGGAGGATGACAACAACCCCTTCATCACAGCTGCCCACCAGAACTTCACCCTTGGCAATTGGAGTAGCACTCCTTGCATTTGCCGACAAGGGTAAAAAGGGCAGAAACTTCCTCTGCTCTATAGATGACAATAACTATTTATTTTTGTTGTACATTATTAGCAATTGTTTTTGTCATTTCATGCTAACACTTTGTACGATTGAACAGTTTCATATATTAAGTGAAAGCATTTTGTTTCAGGACTCTAAAGTTAGATGTGCCTAAAATTGCTGATAAGGTGCCTATTCTTCACAAGGACTGTAACTTTGATGTAAAGTTGGACTCAGACTTGATGGAGATTAAACAAGAGGACGATAAGATACCTTAGGAGATCAAAGAATGGGTCGAAGACAAACCCAAGCCAAATCTTGATCAAATCACCTCTTTCAACCTCGGAACCTCAAAAAACCCCAGCAAATCCAGATTGGTACTGACCTTACTCCAAACAAAAGGAATGACATGGTTACTCTCTTAACCCAATTCCAGGATGTGTTTGCATGGTCTCATAAAGACATGGTCAGTTTGTCCACTGACATTATCATTCATCGCCTCCCTATCAAAGAGGGATTCAAGCTAGTCAAGCAAAACTAAGGCGATTAAAGCCTGATTGGAGTTTTAAACTTGAAGAAGAAATTGTGAAATAATTTCAAGCCGGAATCATTATGGTGTCAACATACCCTGAGTGGCTATCCAACATAGTCCCGTGCCTAAGCCTGGAGGAAAGGTGTGAGTTTGCGTGGACTATAGGGATCTGAACAAAGCTTCTCTCAAAGATAGCTTTCCCGTGCCATTCATCCACATACTCAATGACAATACAACTCAGTATGACATGTACTCCTTTGCTGATTGCTTTGTGGGGTACCATCAAATCATGGTTGCTTAAGATAGTCATGAGAAAATTACATTCATCACTCCTTGGGGAACCTTTTGCTACAGATAGTTGTCATTCGGCCTCATCAATGCCTGAGCTACCTATCAGCAATTCATGATGGCTCTTTTCTATGATCTAATGCACAAAGAGATAGAGATCTATGTGGATGACATCATTGTCAAATCTCGAAGGGAGGAAGACCACCTAGATTATCTCAAAAAGCTCTTCAACAAGTTGCATAAGTACAACTTGAAGTTGAACCCCGCCAAGTGCGCCTTTGGTGTTAAATCAGGCAAGTTGCTAGGATTCCTAGTGTGCCACAAAGGGATTGAGCTAGATCCTATAAAAATCCAGGCCATCACGAAAATGCCCATACCTTAGACAGAGAAGGAAATACGGGAATTTTTGGGAAGAATCAACTTTATCAGCCGATTCATCTCCCAACTCACAACAACCTGTGAGCCTATCTTCAAGTTGTTAAGGAAGAACTCCTCCATGAAATGGAATGATGAGTGTCAGAAAGCCTTCCTTACAATCAAAGAGCAACAAATAATGCTCTTATCTTGGTACCACCCAGGGGTGGTGTTCCCCTATTCATGTACCTGTCCATCATTGACAATGACATGGGTTGCATGCTGGGATAGAAAGATGATAGAGGCCAAGAAAGAGCTATCTATTACGTCATCAAAAGATTCAGTAGTAGTGAACACAAGTACACTCTGATTGAGAAAACCTGTTGTGCCTTAGCATGGGCTTCCATGAGATTATTGCATTACCTTCATGGTCACATAACCCATCTTATATCCCGCATGGATCCTCTCAAGTACGTGTTTATAAAACCCATGTTAAATTATCGACTGTCCAAATGGCAGTTGATCCTATAATAATTTGACATTGTCTACGTGACGCAAAAGTTTATCAAAGGTCAAGGAATCGCGGATCAACTAGCCCCCGCACCTTCAGGGGATTTCTAACCTTGGAAACATACTTCCACGATGAAGGGGTAATGACAGTTCAGAAAACCATCAAGACGATACATACCAACTATGGAAGATGTATTTTGATGGAGCTGTAAACATGGAAGGTTCTGGGGTTGGAGCAGTTCTAGTATCCATTACGGGGGGGAGCAGCATCCCGTCGCCGTCAAATTACAGTTTGCCAGTACCAACAACACAATTGAGTATGAAGGCTGTATCATGGGGTTAAAACTAGCCCAATCCATGGGCGTCAGACGGTTAATTATATTTGGAGATTCCGAATTGGTAATCAGACAAACCACTAGGATCTATCACATAGAGCTACATTTGTTGCCTTACCATCAGCAGGTTATAGAGATGGCTTCAGAGTTTGAAGAAATATCCTTCCTCCATATTCCTCATAATAGGAATGACTTTGCGGATGCACTAACAACTGTGGCCTCCTTGGTCAACATAATTGATAAGGAAGACACACCAAATATCACATTTGCCCTGCAAAAGGCTCCAGCCTATGGGAACTACATTGGAGAAGTATCGGATGAGCTACCTCCCATCCAACACCTTGGTATCAACATATCAAAGAGTATCTGCGAGATGGATCTACACTCGTCGAGATGAGTCAGGCTAAAAGAAAGTGGATCCATCGAATGACTATAAAATTCTACCTGAACGGAGACACACTCTAAAAAAGAGATGCGGGACTAGGTCTCCTCAGATGTCTAGACAAAGACCAAGCTCAGAGGCACGTGGGTGAAATCTATGGTGGAGTATGCGGCCTACACATAAGCGACCCTCTACTTGTCAAGAAAATCTTAAGAACAGGGCATTACGGGCTCTCTCTCAAGGCTGACTGTGATGATCACATCAAAAGATGTTACCAATGCCAAATTCATGGGAATGCTATACACGCCCTTCCAAGGGAGCTCCATAATATAAGTTCGCCCTGGACCTTCTCAATGTGGGTAATGGACGTGATCGGGCCCTCGAGCCTAAAGCCAGTAATGGTCATCGATTCATCTTCACCTTGATCGACTACTTCACCAAGTGGGTAGAAGGAGCCTCTTCCCAGGGTTACTAAAGAAGTTATCATTGACTTCATCAGAAACAATGTCATTTGTTGATATGGACAACAAGAAGTGATTGCGTTAAATAATGCTAAAAACCTCAATAATCAAATGATGGAGGAGTTATGCAGTAAATTCCACATCAAATATCTCAACTTCATCATCTATCGTCCAAAGATGAATGGTGTTGTTGA
Source organism: Panax notoginseng (assembly GCA_016801055.1). Classification (NCBI taxonomy): domain Eukaryota; kingdom Viridiplantae; phylum Streptophyta; class Magnoliopsida; order Apiales; family Araliaceae; genus Panax; species Panax notoginseng. Next base: position 211,312,428 of record CM029013.1, on the reverse strand, counting down.
AGCAGCTAATAAGAATATCAAAAAGATAATGTAAAAGATGTTCGCCAATCACAAAGGATGACCTAACTTGTTGCCTTTGACTCTGTTAGCCTACAGAACATCAATGAGCACTTCCACTAGGGCAACCCCCTACTCATTAACCTATGGGGTGGAAGTAGTGTTCCCCATAGAAGTTGAAATGGAATCCCTCAGAGTGTTGATAGATGCTCAGCTGGATGAAGATCAATGGTTACAAGATAGGTACCACCAATTATCTTTAATAGATGAACGGCGGGCCACAACCATCTTCCATGGTCAGTTATACCAACAGAGGATCCCCATATCCTACAACAGAAAAGTCCAGCTATGACAATTCAAACAGCATGACTTGGTCTTGAAAAAATTTCTTGACAACCAATATCAATCCTAAGGAAAATTCGCCCAAAATTGGGAAGGTCCATTTGTTGTCAAGGAGGTATTGACAGGAGGAGCACTAAGATTACAAGAAATGGATGGTGATGAATTTCCACAAATCATCAACTCGACACCGTAAAACGGTACTCTGTCTGAAGTTACCAAAAAACCAACATCCTAGGTTTGGATCACCAGATCCCCAGTCAGTTCAGGTTTTTAAATCCTTTTTCATACAACCTTTCTTCACATTTGTTTGCCTCATCAAGGATAAACAAACCTTCCAACCAGCAGTTTGGTTTCAGATCATCTGATCCATCACTCAATTCAGGTTTTCAAAACCTTTCACACTTTTAGTTTTGTCCCACCAGGGATAAAACTTTCACACTTTCAGTTTGTCCCACCAGGCAACAAACTTTTCATCTACAGTTTATCCGGTACACGGGGCGAACTACGCAGACCTGATCTCCCCAATACACGGGAGTACGTAGGCAACCATTTTTATGGTCCGGTCTCATCATAAAAAAAAACAAAAATAAACACATCTACACCCTTTCCCCACATACAACTTTGAACCTTTACGCCAGGTTCAAACTATGCAGACCTGATCTCCCCTTCTCAATGGGAGTACGTAGGCAGCAATGGGAGAACCGACAACCATCTAATTTGCGGTTGAGTCCTCAAAGAGAAACACCAATCCATAAGAGATGGAATTACCTGGGCTCCCCCATACAAAGGTGTGACGCCCCCAAAATAGGTATACATTACCCATTATGAGTCGCCAAATATATGGTATAAAATACAAATACAAAATTAATTATACAACATGAGCTGAGAGTTTTTACACGAATATTGCCTAATAGATAGTATCCAAACTCAAATTCAATCCTCATTATATTTATTATCACATTATTTCATAGAATAGTGAGGACTACTACAACCACCAACTCGGTCCATCACACCGTTCCCCGACTAGTCCCGACTACGTTCTTATTTCTTGAAGAGAACAATGAAATCAAAAGGGTGAACTCAACTAGCACAGTAAGAAATATTATGACTAAGATAATACAGAATAAATTATCATTTGCCTTTAACAGTGTTAAACTGATACAATATAATAAACATCAAGTTTAACTGTAGCGGAACAAAGAATCCAATAGAAGAGTCAAGTAGAGCATGATATCTACTATCTTCTATGATTTTAAAAGTTTATCATCAATTTATCGCTGAGACTCAGCTTAATAAATAATACACATCACTGAATTATCCATGCACTACGGGCCAAGGATATTCATTAGTATCACAACCAAAAATTATCTATACACTACGGGCCAAAGATATTCGTGTTTTCACCAATGGTCATGATCATGCCAACATCTGTCCATCAATGCACTACGGGCCAATGAGGACTTTTATCACATCATTTGTAACATTACAGGTCATAATTATACCAAATAATCCCATGTCATAATCATACCAATCAATAGTCTATCTATGCACTACGGCCAAAGATGACTTTCATCACAATATAAGCATAAGGATGATGACAATGATATAAGAATTCCATTAAAAGAAAGCAAATGATAAATTTTTAAAGATTTATAATTTAATTTATCCAAAATTCAATAATGTTCAAATTGTCAACATGATACTGCTTTTGTGGAGTAAAATTCAAGAATAATATTGTATCAAAAATGATTTGGACAGAAAAGAAATTAATTTTTGTCATGAATAGTACCTCGGGTGAATAATACCCAAGTGAATACTCTATGAATAATACTTTGGGAATACTACTTTGTGAATAGTACTCTATGAATAATACTTTGTGAATAGTACTCCGTAAAAAGTATTTTATGAATAGTATCTCATGAATAGTACTTTGTGAATAGTATCCTGTGAATAGTACTCCGACATGAAACGCTTAATTTAACAAGAATGTTCAGGAAAATATCATTGTGAAATGATACTAGATGAAGCGCAAATTTTAAGAATATTCTACTAATTTCACGGAGTATAGAAGCAATACTTTAACAAAATGAGTGTAAAATTAGGAATACGAAACGAAATAATATTACTTACATACTACAGAGTATGGAAAAAAATATTATTTCATATGAATACTGAACAAAATAATATCACTTACCTTACAAAAAGACTGGATACTGGAATAGTGAAGTTGTAGAATACTCTTATTATTTCTCTCTATATCTTGTGACAACCCCAAAATAGGTCCATTCCACCCAACCCATTCTGAGTCGTCAAATACATGGTACAGAAAACAACTACAACTTTATTACAACAATTGTCGTGCAAAATACAACAACACATATGCTGTGAGTTTGGATACAAATATATATCAAATGTGACTCATGTTCCAACCGTGGACATCACCTCACAATAACACCTTACATAAAGGTATAGTCAAAAACTGTTTTAGAAATTAGAATCTTTGGGAAGTGCTCAAGGAAACCTTCGTACATGGGAGGCCACGCGTCTAGGTTATGATAGATATCATATGGCCACAGAATTATCCTTGGTTGACCCAATAGACCCCAAAGAAAAACGAGAAGATTACTATCATATTCTTCCCAATGGTGAGTCTTCTCTTGACTTATCATTAACTCCACTGTCTCTAATTGAGAATTATACTTCAAACAAACACCAAGATTATATAGGTAGTGCCCATAGATATACTCAGCAAGTGGATAAGCACAACCCTGTCTTATGATGACACGAGGTTGTATGTCATTAGACATCTTGTATGATAGTGACAAAACACCCTTCCAACGTTGGGTTCGCCTCACCCTATTTTCTTCACCAAATATAACTACTAAATGATGACCACCGTTCTATTCCCTTGTTACCCCCGCTCGACCCAGCTACACTCTTATTACCTGAAAGGAATTGTGAAGCAAAAGGGTGAGCACAACTAGCTCAGTAAAGAATGTCATGACTAAAGATAATTCAATTATCAATAGCCTTCATCAAAATAAATCAGAGATTTAGAACATATGATAAATGATAAAAATTTCAACCATAGTTGCAGCGGAACGAGCAATCCATTAGAAGAGTCAAATAGACTAAAAGTCTATTATCTTCTCCATGTTAAAAATCCACCAACAATATTTTATCCATGTAACATCACTCAACAGTTCCTTTCCACAATCATATGAATAACTCATAATCATAATTGTGACTATAAATTTTTCTTCGCACCCAGGACGAAGAATATTTTCATCACCTGTCTTTACCTGAAACATCAAAGATCATGGTTATACCAAATCACAGTTCCTGTTTATAATCATACTAACAAATCCATCTTTGCACTACGGGCCAAAGATATTCATCAACAAACCATCTTTGCACTACGGGCCAAAGATATTCAACAACAGTTCATCTTTGCACTACAGGCCAAAGATATTCATCAACAGGCCATCTTTGCACTACATGCCAAAGATATTCATCAACAATTCATATTTGCACTACAGGCCAAATATATTCATATCTCAAAGAAATATATAATCATTTCAGAATTTATATAAACAATAATTATAACCATGTTGATCAATTCACCTTTGCACTTAAGCTTAAGATATTCAATTATAAATTCAATGGTCATGATCATACCAGTCACAATTCAACTTTGCACTACAGGCCAAAGAGAACCCTAGTCATGATCATACCAATAATCTACCCATCTTTACACTCCAGTGAAAGAGAATTTCAACATCAGGGTTATAAAAATGTTATATATGATGATAAAAATAATATGATCAACATATAATTTTAATCTCAGGAGTAATATTCGTAACTCATGAATAGTAAATCGTGAATAGTAACTCATGAATAGTAACCCCGACACAAAAGATAGAAATTTTACAATAAAATTCATACCAATATTTTGGTATAATGATATTGAAAGAATAACATTACGTAAATTTATAAATAATTTATTTTAATTGTTTACACTTTACTAATTAATGCATTTAATCATCATAAAATGCCAACTCTTACAATTTCATCATCAATAACCAAAACCCTCATCAAAAATCTGCATATACCTCATATAGGATTCTCAAGCCATAAAATCCTATTTTCCAATTTTCTTTATTCACAAAACATATTTAATTCATTTACTCATAACTAGACCATTTTCATGAAAAATACCAAATCAGTTCTAAAAATATTTCTTTTCTGGGATTTAGCAGAATATAGTCCCATAGTGAACATATATTTTTCTCAGAATTTTTAAAAGTCATTTACTATTTTTCATATGGCCAAAACAGCCGAATATTTAGACATTTATCAAAAATTGTACTTTTGTCTAAAAATTCTCAAATTTACAGAGTATACTTCTATCATATACATGTACTCCCAATAAAAATTTCATCAATTTTGGAGTTAACCACAAGGAATTATAAGCGGTTACTTTTAAAATAGTCTTTTCCGTAAAATTCATAACTCTTAATCTATACATCCAAAAATCATCATTTTTGGACACAATCAATAAAACTCATCAAAATATCATTTCAAATTTTTCCAGAATTTTTGAAGATCAGAAAAATTACGAAACTGAAAATCATAACAACCCTTAAAATCCATTACTATCCCTTACAATCCCTTACTATCCCTTACCTCAAAAGAGCAGTACTTCTGACTGGATATCGGATATGATGCTGAAGAAAACTTGTACTAATGAATAGCAACTCACCAAGTATCTAAAAACTCACAAAATATGCTTCATAATATAGAGAGAGAAAGAGAGAAAGCTTATGTTTTTGGTGTGATTTTCAATTCTAACTTAGCCCTCTATTTATAGGAAAATTTTGGTAGGTTTGACCTGCAACCTGATGGCTTTACCTGCTACTATTTCCACCCACCACATTTGAAATATAATTCAGCACATTTTTTCACCAACCACAAGTGGGGCCCACCAATTCTAGAATTTTCTACCAAAAATGATAAACTCCGAAAATTCAACAATTTCTGAACCAGTCATCTCGTAAAATTCATAACAAATCATACGTTCATTTTTAACGGTTCAAAATTTGTGGGCATATACTCAACTTATATATGTATAACATATCCAAAAATTACCACGATCCAACGGTCGGATTAAAAATTATAACCCCCGCAAAATATCTCAAAAACCCTGATTTTTAATACCTCCATTCCGACAAAAATACGGATAAAAATCTCAACATTAACTCCTTCATTTTTTAACCACAAAAATATATTCCTCATTTCTATCCACATAAAATAAATATTTTCTTATCATATGAATCAATAATTAATTATTCACAAATAATATTACAGAATCACATTTATGACAACCAGGCCGTTCCCAGGAAAGAGGGGGCTTTCCAATAAGGATTTCTCCTTACTAGCGCGCAATTAGATGACCAAACCTCTCCTTAGACAGAACTTTCTAGACATTGCCAATAATGCTATCTAATAATATTATTCAAATAATATGAATTATTGATCTGATAATAGAAAATACTGTGCAGCAACAATTATTAAAACAACAATAATATAACATATCGACGCAGCAATTATTGAATCAATAAAATAAAATATTGAACAGTAATTACTGTAACAATTATTGAGTAGTGCCTTCTTACGTAAGAATCAATAATTTCAAAAATACTATGCAATACCGTGTGCTACTATGCAATAACGCGTATTACTGTATTTTAACCACCGAATATTCCAACAGTGTTAACGGTAACAACTACGCCGTTATTTGTAAAAATTCAAATTTGTCGTTTTCTTCACCCGACAGTTATTCGTTATGGGGCCCACAAATAGCTGCGTCGTCGTACGAATATTCCCCGACAGAAAGAATATTCCACGACCAAACGAATATTCCCCGACAACAATGATTATTTTATAACCACTTGCTTATTTTGAAAAAAAATTCACATCTCACCCATAACTTTAACTTTTTATCAATTTAACCATTTACTGAATTGTAATTATAAGAAAAATTGAATACTTTTATTTCATAAAATTCGGGGTCTTACAATCTCCCCTCCTTATGAAATTTCGTCCTCGAAATTTACGTACCTGGTATTTCAAAGAGTTGAGAATACCTTCCTTTCATTTCAGATTCCATCTTTCTTGTCATCATAATTTCTCCATTGCTCATCTCCTGTATTTCAAATATCATTCTAGAATACAGCTTCAAAACAAGGGTTAATTTAACAAATTAACATATCACATAATATCCTGATAGTATGACTGACCAACAAATAAGCTTAGGTAGGACACACTAGCGAAGGATTTACTCATCTCTCCCCTCCTAGTTCTATTCCCCGATCTCCGCCAGAGATCATATCCCTAAGCTCTGATACCAACTGTGACAAATGTCCCATCAATGGACAGCACCTCACAGTGGTACCTATCAGTTTGCCACCGCAGAACGGCGTCCCCTACGGAGAGTCTGGCTTCGGTGCATCCCCCATCAACAGAAAGTCACCAACGAGAGGCTCGGGGCTCTTTACTTATAGCTCTGATACCAACTGTGACAACCCCAAAATAGGTCCATTCCACCCAACCCATTCTGAGTCGTCAAATACATGGTACAGAAAACAACTACAACTTTATTACAACAATTGTCGTGCAAAATACAACAACACATATGCTGTGAGTTTGGATACAAATATATACCAAATGTGACTCATGTTCCAACCGTGGACATCACCTCACAATAACACCTTACATAAAGGTATAGTCAAAAACTGTTTTAGAAATTAGAATCTTTGGGAAGTGCTCAAGGAAACCTTCGTACATGGGAGGCCACGCGTCTAGGTTATGATAGATATCATATGGCCACAGAATTATCCTTGGTTGACCCAATAGACCCCAAAGAAAAACGAGAAGATTACTATCATATTCTTCCCAATGGTGAGTCTTCTCTTGACTTATCATTATCTCCACTGTCTCTAATTGAGAATTATACTTCAAACAAACACCAAGATTATATAGGTAGTGCCCATAGATATACTCAGCAAGTGGATGAGCACAACCCTGTCTTATGATGACACGAGGTTGTATGTCATTAGACATCTTGTATGATAGTGACAAAACACCCTTCCAACGTTGGGTTCGCCTCACCCTATTTTCTTCACCAAATATAACTACTAAATGATGACCACCGTTCTATTCCCTTGTTACCCCCGCTCGACCCAGCTACACTCTTATTACCTGAAAGGAATTGTGAAGCAAAAGGGTGAGCACAACTAGCTCAGTAAAGAATATCATGACTAAAGATAATTCAATTATCAATAGCCTTCATCAACAATAAATCAGAGATTTAGAACATATGGTAAATGATAAAAATTTCAACCATAGTTGCAGCGGAACGAGCAATCCATTAGAAGAGTCAAATAGACTATAAAGTCTATTATCTTCTCCATGTTAAAAATCCACCAACAATATTTTATCCATGTAACATCACTCAACAGTTCCTTTCCACAATCATATGAATAACTCATAATCATAATTGTGACTATAAATTTTTCTTCGCACCCAGGACGAAGAATATTTTCATCACCTGTCTTTACCTGAAACATCAAAGATCATGGTTATACCAAATCACAGTTCCTGTTTATAATCATACTAACAAATCCATCTTTGCACTACGGGCCAAAGATATTCATCAACAAACCATCTTTGCACTACGGGCCAAAGATATTCAACAACAGTTCATCTTTGCACTACAGGCCAAAGATATTCATCAACAGGCCATCTTTGCACTACATGCCAAAGATATTCATCAACAATTCATATTTGCACTACAGGCCAAATATATTCATATCTCAAAGAAATATATAATCATTTCAGAATTTATATAAACAATAATTATAACCATGTTGATCAATTCACCTTTGCACTTAAGCTTAAGATATTCAATTATAAATTCAATGGTCATGATCATACCAGTCACAATTCAACTTTGCACTACAGGCCAAAGAGAACCCTAGTCATGATCATACCAATAATCTACCCATCTTTACACTCCAGTGAAAGAGAATTTCAACATCAGGGTTATAAAAATGTTATATATGATGATAAAAATAATATGATCAACATATAATTTTAATCTCAAGAGTAATATTCGTAACTCATGAATAGTAAATCGTGAATAGTAACTCATGAATAGTAACCCCGACACAAAAGATAGAAATTCTACAATAAAATTCATACCAATATTTCGGTATAATGATATTGAAAGAATAACATTACTTAAATTTATAAACAATTTATTTTAATTGTTTACACTTTACTAATTAATGCATTTAATCATCATAAAATGCCAACTCTTACAATTTCATCATCAATAACCAAAACCCTCATCAAAAATCTGCATATACCTCATATAGGATTCTCAAGCCATAAAATCCTATTTTCCAATTTTCTTTCTTCACAAAACATATTTAATTCATTTACTCATAACTAGACCATTTTCATGAAAAATACCAAATCAGTTCCAAAAATATTTCTTTTCTGGGATTTAGCATAATATAGTCCCATAGTGAACATATATTTTTCTCAGAATTTTTAAAAGTCATTTACTATTTTTCATATGGCCAAAACAGCCGAATATTTAGACATTTATCAAAAATTGTACTTTTGTCTAAAAATTCTGAAATTTACAGAGTATACTTCTATCATATACATGTACTCCCAATAAAAATTTCATCAATTTTGGAGTTAACCACAAGGAATTATAAGCGGTTACTTTTAAAATAGTCTTTTCTCATAAAATTCATAACTCTTAATCTATACATCCAAAAATCACCATTTTTGGACACAATCAATAAAACTCATCAAAATATCATTTCAAATTTTTCCAGAATTTTTGAAGATCAGAAAAATTACGAAACTGAAAATCATAACAACCCTTAAAATCCATTACAATCCCTTACAATCCCTTACTATCCCTTACCTCAAAAGAGCAGTACTTATGACTGGATATCGGATATGATGCTGAAGAAAACTTGCACTGATGAATAGCAACTCACCAAGTATCTAAAAACTCACAAAATATGCTTCATAATATAGAGAGAGAAAGAGAGAAAGCTTATGTTTTCTGGTGTGATTTTCAATTCTAACTTAGCCCTCTATTTATAGGAAAATTTTGGTAGGTTTGACCTGCAACCTGATGGCTTTACCTGCTACTATTCCCACCCACCACATTTGAAATATAATTCAGCACATTTTTTCACCAACCACAAGTGGGGCCCACCAATTCTAGAATTTTCCACCAAAATGATAAACTCCGAAAATTCAACAATTTCTGAACCAGTCATCTCGTAAAATTCATAACAAATCATACGTTCATTTTTAACGGTTCAAAATTTGTGGGCATATACTCAACTTATATATGTATAACATATCCAAAAATTACCACGATCCAACGGTCGGATTAAAAATTATAACCCCCGCAAAATATCTCAAAAACCCTGATTTTTAATACCTCCATTCCGACAAAAATACGGATAAAAATCTCAACATTAACTCCTTCATTTTTTAACCACAAAAATATATCCCTCATTTATATCCACATAAAATAAATATTTTCTTATCATATGAATCAATAATTAATTATTCACAAATAATATTACAGAATCACATTTATGACAACCAGGCCGTTCCCAGGAAAGAGGGGGCTTTCCAATAAGGATTTCTCCTTACTGGCGCGCAATTAGATGACCAAACCTCTCCTTAGACAGAACTTTCTAGACATTGCCAATAATGCTATCTAATAATATTATTCAAATAATATGAATTATTGATCTGATAATAGAAAATACTGTGCAGCAACAATTATTGAAACAACAATAATATAAAATATCAACGCAGCAATTATTGAATCAATAAAATAAAATATTGAACAGTAATTACTGTAACAATTATTGAGTAGTGCCTTCTTACGTAAGAATCAATAATTTCAAAAATACTATGCAATACCGTGTGCTACTGTGCAATAACGCGTATTACTGTATTTTAACCACCGGGTATTCCAACAGTGTTAACGGTAACAACTACGCCGTTATTTGTAAAAACTCAAATTTGTCGTTTTCTTCACCCGACAGTTATTCGTTATGGGGCCCACAAATAGCTGCGCCGTCGTACGAATATTCCCCGACAGAAAGAATATTCCACGACCAAACGAATATTCCCCGACAACAATGATTATTTTATAACCACTTGCTTATTTTGAAAAAAAATTCATATTTCACCCATAACTTTAACTTTTTATCAATTTAACCATTTACTGAATTGTAATTATAAGAAAAATTGAATACTTTTATTTCATAAAATTCGGGGTCTTACAATCTCCCCTCCTTATGAAATTTCGTCCTCGAAATTTACGTACCTGGTATTTCAAAGAGTTGAGAATACCTTCCTTTCATTTCAGATTCCATCTTTCTTGTCATCATAATTTCTCCATTGCTCATCTCCTGTATTTCAAATATCATTCTAGAATACAGCTTCAAAACAAGGGTTAATTTAACAAATTAACATATCACATAATATCCTGATATTATGACTGACCAACAAATAAGCTTAGGTAGGACACACTAGCGAAGGATTTACTCATCTCTCCCCTCCTAGTTCTATTCCCCGATCTCCGCCAGAGATCATATCCCTAAGCTCTGATACCAACTGTGACAATGTCCCATCAATGGACAGCACCTCACAGTGGTACCTATCAGTTTGCCACCGCAGAACGGCGTCCCTACGGAGAGTCTGGCTTCGGTGCATCCCCCATCAACAGGAAGTCACCAGCGAGAGGCTCGGGGCTCTTTACTTATAGCTCTGATACCAACTGTGACAACCCCAAAATAGGTCCATTCCACCCAACCCATTCTGAGTCGTCAAATACATGGTACAGAAAACAACTACAACTTTATTACAACAATTGTCGTGCAAAATACAACAACACATATGCTGTGAGTTTGGATACAAATATATACCAAATGTGACTCATGTTCCAACCGTGGACATCACCTCACAATAACACCTTACATAAAGGTATAGTCAAAAACTGTTTTAGAAATTAGAATCTTTGGGAAGTGCTCAAGGAAACCTTCGTACATGGGAGGCCACGCGTCTAGGTTATGATAGATATCATATGGCCACAGAATTATCCTTGGTTGACCCAATAGACCCCAAAGAAAAACGAGAAGATTACTATCATATTCTTCCCAATGGTGAGTCTTCTCTTGACTTATCATTATCTCCACTGTCTCTAATTGAGAATTATACTTCAAACAAACACCAAGATTATATAGGTAGTGCCCATAGATATACTCAGCAAGTGGATGAGCACAACCCTGTCTTATGATGACACGAGGTTGTATGTCATTAGACATCTTGTATGATAGTGACAAAACACCCTTCCAACGTTGGGTTCGCCTCACCCTATTTTCTTCACCAAATATAACTACTAAATGATGACCACCGTTCTATTCCCTTGTTACCCCCGCTCGACCCAGCTACACTCTTATTACCTGAAAGGAATTGTGAAGCAAAAGGGTGAGCACAACTAGCTCAGTAAAGAATATCATGACTAAAGATAATTCAATTATCAATAGCCTTCATCAACAATAAATCAGAGATTTAGAACATATGGTAAATGATAAAAATTTCAACCATAGTTGCAGCGGAACGAGCAATCCATTAGAAGAGTCAAATAGACTATAAAGTCTATTATCTTCTCCATGTTAAAAATCCACCAACAATATTTTATCCATGTAACATCACTCAACAGTTCCTTTCCACAATCATATGAATAACTCATAATCATAATTGTGACTATAAATTTTTCTTCGCACCCAGGACGAAGAATATTTTCATCACCTGTCTTTACCTGAAACATCAAAGATCATGGTTATACCAAATCACAGTTCCTGTTTATAATCATACTAACAAATCCATCTTTGCACTACGGGCCAAAGATATTCATCAACAAACCATCTTTGCACTACGGGCCAAAGATATTCAACAACAGTTCATCTTTGCACTACAGGCCAAAGATATTCATCAACAGGCCATCTTTGCACTACATGCCAAAGATATTCATCAACAATTCATATTTGCACTACAGGCCAAATATATTCATATCTCAAAGAAATATATAATCATTTCAGAATTTATATAAACAATAATTATAACCATGTTGATCAATTCACCTTTGCACTTAAGCTTAAGATATTCAATTATAAATTCAATGGTCATGATCATACCAGTCACAATTCAACTTTGCACTACAGGCCAAAGAGAACCCTAGTCATGATCATACCAATAATCTACCCATCTTTACACTCCAGTGAAAGAGAATTTCAACATCAGGGTTATAAAAATGTTATATATGATGATAAAAATAATATGATCAACATATAGTTTTAATCTCAAGAGTAATATTCGTAACTCATGAATAGTAAATCGTGAATAGTAACTCATGAATAGTAACCCCGACACAAAAGATAGAAATTCTACAATAAAATTCATACCAATATTTCGGTATAATGATATTGAAAGAATAACATTACTTAAATTTATAAACAATTTATTTTAATTGTTTACACTTTACTAATTAATGCATTTAATCATCATAAAATGCCAACTCTTACAATTTCATCATCAATAACCAAAACCCTCATCAAAAATCTGCATATACCTCATATAGGATTCTCAAGCCATAAAATCCTATTTTCCAATTTTCTTTCTTCACAAAACATATTTAATTCATTTACTCATAACTAGACCATTTTCATGAAAAATACCAAATCAGTTCCAAAAATATTTCTTTTCTGGGATTTAGCATAATATAGTCCCATAGTGAACATATATTTTTCTCAGAATTTTTAAAAGTCATTTACTATTTTTCATATGGCCAAAATAGCCGAATATTTAGACATTTATCAAAAATTGTACTTTTGTCTAAAAATTCTGAAATTTACAGAGTATACTTCTATCATATACATGTACTCCCAATAAAAATTTCATCAATTTTGGAGTTAACCACAAGGAATTATAAGCGGTTACTTTTAAAATAGTCTTTTCTCATAAAATTCATAACTCTCAATCTATACATCCAAAAATCACCATTTTTGGACACAATCAATAAAACTCATCAAAATATCATTTCAAATTTTTCCAGAATTTTTGAAGATCAGAAAAATTACGAAACTGAAAATCATAACAACCCTTAAAATCCCTTACTATCCCTTACAATCCCTTACTATCCCTTACCTCAAAAGAGCAGTACTTCTGACTGGATATCGGATATGATGCTGAAGAAAACTTGCACTGATGAATAGCAACTCACCAAGTATCTAAAAACTCACAAAATATGCTTCATAATATAGAGAGAGAAAGAGAGAAAGCTTATGTTTCTGGTGTGATTTTCAATTCTAACTTAGCCCTCTATTTATAGGAAAATTTTGGTAGGTTTGACCTGCAACCTGATGGCTTTACCTGCTACTATTCCCACCCACCACATTTGAAATATAATTCAGCACATTTCTTCACCAACCACAAGTGGGGCCCACCAATTCTAGAATTTTCCACCAAAATGATAAACTCCGAAAATTCAACAATTTCTGAACCAGTCATCTCGTAAAATTCATAACAAATCATACGTTCATTTTTAACGGTTCAAAATTTGTGGGCATATACTCAACTTATATATGTATAACATATCCAAAAATTACCACGATCCAACGGTCGGATTAAAAATTATAACCCCCGCAAAATATCTCAAAAACCCTGATTTTTAATACCTCCATTCCGACAAAAATACGGATAAAAATCTCAACATTAACTCCTTCATTTTTTAACCACAAAAATATATCCCTCATTTATATCCACATAAAATAAATATTTTCTTATCATATGAATCAATAATTAATTATTCACAAATAATATTACAGAATCACATTTATGACAACCAGGCCGTTCCCAGGAAAGAGGGGGCTTTCCAATAAGGATTTCTCCTTACTAGCGCGCAATTAGATGACCAAACCTCTCCTTAGACAGAACTTTCTAGACATTGCCAATAATGCTATCTAATAATATTATTCAAATAATATGAATTATTGATCTGATAATAGAAAATACTGTGCAGCAACAATTATTGAAACAACAATAATATAAAATATCAACGCAGCAATTATTGAATCAATAAAATAAAATATTGAACAGTAATTACTGTAACAATTATTGAGTAGTGCCTTCTTACGTAAGAATCAATAATTTCAAAAATACTATGCAATACCGTGTGCTACTGTGCAATAACGCGTATTACTGTATTTTAACCACCGGGTATTCCAACAGTGTTAACGGTAACAACTACGCCGTTATTTGTAAAAACTCAAATTTGTCGTTTTCTTCACCCGACAGTTATTCGTTATGGGGCCCACAAATAGCTGCGCCGTCGTACGAATATTCCCCGACAGAAAGAATATTCCACGACCAAACGAATATTCCCCGACAACAATGATTATTTTATAACCACTTGCTTATTTTGAAAAAAAATTCATATTTCACCCATAACTTTAACTTTTATCAATTTAACCATTTACTGAATAGTAATTATAAGAAAAATTGAATACTTTTATTTCATAAAATTCGGGGTCTTACAATCTCCCCTCCTTATGAAATTTCGTCCTCGAAATTTACGTACCTGGTATTTCAAAGAGTTGAGAATACCTTCCTTTCATTTCAGATTCCATCTTTCTTGTCATCATAATTTCTCCATTGCTCATCTCCTGTATTTCAAATATCATTCTAGAATACAGCTTCAAAACAAGGGTTAATTTAACAAATTAACATATCACATAATATCCCGATATTATGACTGACCAACAAATAAGCTTAGGTAGGACACACTAGCGAAGGATTTACTCATCTCTCCCCTCCTAGTTCTATTCCCCGATCTCCGCCAGAGATCATATCCCTAAGCTCTGATACCAACTGTGACAAATGTCCCATCAATGGACAGCACCTCACAGTGGTACCTATCAGTTTGCCACCGCAGAACGGCGTCCCCTACGGAGAGTCTGGCTTCGGTGCATCCCCCATCAACAGGAAGTCACCAGCGAGAGGCTCGGGGCTCTTTACTTATAGCTCTGATACCAACTGTGACAACCCCAAAATAGGTCCATTCCACCCAACCCATTCTGAGTCGTCAAATACATGGTACAGAAAACAACTACAACTTTATTACAACAATTGTCGTGCAAAATACAACAACACATATGCTGTGAGTTTGGATACAAATATATACCAAATGTGACTCATGTTCCAACCGTGGACATCACCTCACAATAACACCTTACATAAAGGTATAGTCAAAAACTGTTTTAGAAATTAGAATCTTTGGGAAGTGCTCAAGGAAACCTTCGTACATGGGAGGCCACGCGTCTAGGTTATGATAGATATCATATGGCCACAGAATTATCCTTGGTTGACCCAATAGACCCCAAAGAAAAACGAGAAGATTACTATCATATTCTTCCCAATGGTGAGTCTTCTCTTGACTTATCATTATCTCCACTGTCTCTAATTGAGAATTATACTTCAAACAAACACCAAGATTATATAGGTAGTGCCCATAGATATACTCAGCAAGTGGATGAGCACAACCCTGTCTTATGATGACACGAGGTTGTATGTCATTAGACATCTTGTATGATAGTGACAAAACACCCTTCCAACGTTGGGTTCGCCTCACCCTATTTTCTTCACCAAATATAACTACTAAATGATGACCACCGTTCTATTCCCTTGTTACCCCCGCTCGACCCAGCTACACTCTTATTACCTGAAAGGAATTGTGAAGCAAAAGGGTGAGCACAACTAGCTCAGTAAAGAATATCATGACTAAAGATAATTCAATTATCAATAGCCTTCATCAACAATAAATCAGAGATTTAGAACATATGGTAAATGATAAAAATTTCAACCATAGTTGCAGCGGAACGAGCAATCCATTAGAAGAGTCAAATAGACTATAAAGTCTATTATCTTCTCCATGTTAAAAATCCACCAACAATATTTTATCCATGTAACATCACTCAACAGTTCCTTTCCACAATCATATGAATAACTCATAATCATAATTGTGACTATAAATTTTTCTTCGCACCCAGGACGAAGAATATTTTCATCACCTGTCTTTACCTGAAACATCAAAGATCATGGTTATACCAAATCACAGTTCCTGTTTATAATCATACTAACAAATCCATCTTTGCACTACGGGCCAAAGATATTCATCAACAAACCATCTTTGCACTACGGGCCAAAGATATTCAACAACAGTTCATCTTTGCACTACAGGCCAAAGATATTCATCAACAGGCCATCTTTGCACTACATGCCAAAGATATTCATCAACAATTCATATTTGCACTACAGGCCAAATATATTCATATCTCAAAGAAATATATAATCATTTCAGAATTTATATAAACAATAATTATAACCATGTTGATCAATTCACCTTTGCACTTAAGCTTAAGATATTCAATTATAAATTCAATGGTCATGATCATACCAGTCACAATTCAACTTTGCACTACAGGCCAAAGAGAACCCTAGTCATGATCATACCAATAATCTACCCATCTTTACACTCCAGTGAAAGAGAATTTCAACATCAGGGTTATAAAAATGTTATATATGATGATAAAAATAATATGATCAACATATAATTTTAATCTCAAGAGTAATATTCGTAACTCATGAATAGTAAATCGTGAATAGTAACTCATGAATAGTAACCCCGACACAAAAGATAGAAATTCTACAATAAAATTCATACCAATATTTCGGTATAATGATATTGAAAGAATAACATTACTTAAATTTATAAACAATTTATTTTAATTGTTTACACTTTACTAATTAATGCATTTAATCATCATAAAATGCCAACTCTTACAATTTCATCATCAATAACCAAAACCCTCATCAAAAATCTGCATATACCTCATATAGGATTCTCAAGCCATAAAATCCTATTTTCCAATTTTCTTTCTTCACAAAACATATTTAATTCATTTACTCATAACTAGACCATTTTCATGAAAAATACCAAATCAGTTCCAAAAATATTTCTTTTCTGGGATTTAGCATAATATAGTCCCATAGTGAACATATATTTTTCTCAGAATTTTTAAAAGTCATTTACTATTTTTCATATGGCCAAAATAGCCGAATATTTAGACATTTATCAAAAATTGTACTTTTGTCTAAAAATTCTGAAATTTACAGAGTATACTTCTATCATATACATGTACTCCCAATAAAAATTTCATCAATTTTGGAGTTAACCACAAGGAATTATAAGCGGTTACTTTTAAAATAGTCTTTTCCCATAAAATTCATAACTCTCAATCTATACATCCAAAAATCACCATTTTTGGACACAATCAATAAAACTCATCAAAATATCATTTCAAATTTTTCCAGAATTTTTGAAGATCAGAAAAATTACGAAACTGAAAATCATAACAACCCTTAAAATCCATTACTATCCCTTACAATCCCTTACTATCCCTTACCTCAAAAGAGCAGTACTTCTGACTGGATATCGGATATGATGCTGAAGAAAACTTGCACTGATGAATAGCAACTCACCAAGTATCTAAAAACTCACAAAATATGCTTCATAATATAGAGAGAGAAAGAGAGAAAGCTTATGTTTTTGGTGTGATTTTCAATTCTAACTTAGCCCTCTATTTATAGGAAAATTTTGGTAGGTTTGACCTGCAACCTGATGGCTTTACCTGCTACTATTCCCACCCACCACATTTGAAATATAATTCAGCACATTTCTTCACCAACCACAAGTGGGGCCCACCAATTCTAGAATTTTCTACCAAAATGATAAACTCCGAAAATTCAACAATTTCTGAACCAGTCATCTCGTAAAATTCATAACAAATCATACGTTCATTTTTAACGGTTCAAAATTTGTGGGCATATACTCAACTTATATATGTATAACATATCCAAAAATTACCACGATCCAACGGTCGGATTAAAAATTATAACCCCCGCAAAATATCTCAAAAACCCTGATTTTTAATACCTCCATTCCGACAAAAATACGGATAAAAATCTCAACATTAACTCCTTCATTTTTTAACCACAAAAATATATCCCTCATTTATATCCACATAAAATAAATATTTTCTTATCATATGAATCAATAATTAATTATTCACAAATAATATTACAGAATCACATTTATGACAACCAGGCCGTTCCCAGGAAAGAGGGGGCTTTCCAATAAGGATTTCTCCTTACTAGCGCGCAATTAGATGACCAAACCTCTCCTTAGACAGAACTTTCTAGACATTGCCAATAATGCTATCTAATAATATTATTCAAATAATATGAATTATTGATCTGATAATAGAAAATACTGTGCAGCAACAATTATTGAAACAACAATAATATAAAATATCAACGCAGCAATTATTGAATCAATAAAATAAAATATTGAACAGTAATTACTGTAACAATTATTGAGTAGTGCCTTCTTACGTAAGAATCAATAATTTCAAAAATACTATGCAATACCGTGTGCTACTGTGCAATAACGCGTATTACTGTATTTTAACCACCGGGTATTCCAACAGTGTTAACGGTAACAACTACGCCGTTATTTGTAAAAACTCAAATTTGTCGTTTTCTTCACCCGACAGTTATTCGTTATGGGGCCCACAAATAGCTGCGCCGTCGTACGAATATTCCCCGACAGAAAGAATATTCCACGACCAAACGAATATTCCCCGACAACAATGATTATTTTATAACCACTTGCTTATTTTGAAAAAAAATTCATATCTCACCCATAACTTTAACTTTTTATCAATTTAACCATTTACTGAATTGTAATTATAAGAAAAATTGAATACTTTTATTTCATAAAATTCGGGGTCTTACAATCTCCCCTCCTTATGAAATTTCGTCCTCGAAATTTACGTACCTGGTATTTCAAAGAGTTGAGAATACCTTCCTTTCATTTCAGATTCCATCTTTCTTGTCATCATAATTTCTCCATTGCTCATCTCCTGTATTTCAAATATCATTCTAGAATACAGCTTCAAAACAAGGGTTAATTTAACAAATTAACATATCACATAATATCCTGATAGTATGACTGACCAACAAATAAGCTTAGGTAGGACACACTAGCGAAGGATTTACTCATCTCTCCCCTCCTAGTTCTATTCCCCGATCTCCGCCAGAGATCATATCCCTAAGCTCTGATACCAACTGTGACAAATGTCCCATCAATGGACAGCACCTCACAGTGGTACCTATCAGTTTGCCACCGCAGAACGGCGTCCCCTACGGAGAGTCTGGCTTCGGTGCATCCCCCATCAACAGGAAGTCACCAGCGAGAGGCTCGGGGCTCTTTACTTATAGCTCTGATACCAACTGTGACAACCCCAAAATAGGTCCATTCCACCCAACCCATTCTGAGTCGTCAAATACATGGTACAGAAAACAACTACAACTTTATTACAACAATTGTCGTGCAAAATACAACAACACATATGCTGTGAGTTTGGATACAAATATATACCAAATGTGACTCATGTTCCAACCGTGGACATCACCTCACAATAACACCTTACATAAAGGTATAGTCAAAAACTGTTTTAGAAATTAGAATCTTTGGGAAGTGCTCAAGGAAACCTTCGTACATGGGAGGCCACGCGTCTAGGTTATGATAGATATCATATGGCCACAGAATTATCCTTGGTTGACCCAATAGACCCCAAAGAAAAACGAGAAGATTACTATCATATTCTTCCCAATGGTGAGTCTTCTCTTGACTTATCATTATCTCCACTGTCTCTAATTGAGAATTATACTTCAAACAAACACCAAGATTATATAGGTAGTGCCCATAGATATACTCAGCAAGTGGATGAGCACAACCCTGTCTTATGATGACACGAGGTTGTATGTCATTAGACATCTTGTATGATAGTGACAAAACACCCTTCCAACGTTGGGTTCGCCTCACCCTATTTTCTTCACCAAATATAACTACTAAATGATGACCACCGTTCTATTCCCTTGTTACCCCCGCTCGACCCAGCTACACTCTTATTACCTGAAAGGAATTGTGAAGCAAAAGGGTGAGCACAACTAGCTCAGTAAAGAATGTCATGACTAAAGATAATTCAATTATCAATAGCCTTCATCAACAATAAATCAGAGATTTAGAACATATGGTAAATGATAAAAATTTCAACCATAGTTGCAGCGGAACGAGCAATCCATTAGAAGAGTCAAATAGACCAAAAAGTCTATTATCTTCTCCATGTTAAAAATCCACCAATAATATTTTATCCATGTAACATCACTCAACAGTTCCTTTCCACAATCATATGAATAACTCATAATCATAATTGTGACTATAAATTTTTCTTCGCACCCAGGACGAAGAATATTTTCATCACCTGTCTTTACCTGAAACATCAAAGATCATGGTTATACCAAATCACAGTTCCTGTTTATAATCATACTAACAAATCCATCTTTGCACTACGGGCCAAAGATATTCATCAACAAACCATCTTTGCACTACGGGCCAAAGATATTCAACAACAGTTCATCTTTGCACTACAGGCCAAAGATATTCATCAACAGGCCATCTTTGCACTACATGCCAAAGATATTCATCAACAATTCATATTTGCACTACAGGCCAAATATATTCATATCTCAAAGAAATATATAATCATTTCAGAATTTATATAAACAATAATTATAACCATGTTGATCAATTCACCTTTGCACTTAAGCTTAAGATATTCAATTATAAATTCAATGGTCATGATCATACCAGTCACAATTCAACTTTGCACTACAGGCCAAAGAGAACCCTAGTCATGATCATACCAATAATCTACCCATCTTTACACTCCAGTGAAAGAGAATTTCAACATCAGGGTTATAAAAATGTTATATATGATGATAAAAATAATATGATCAACATATAATTTTAATCTCAGGAGTAGTATTCGTAACTCATGAATAGTAAATCGTGAATAGTAACTCATGAATAGTAACCCCGACACAAAAGATAGAAATTTTACAATAAAATTCATACCAATATTTTGGTATAATGATATTGAAAGAATAACATTACTTAAATTTATAAACAATTTATTTTAATTGTTTACACTTTACTAATTAATGCATTTAATCATCATAAAATGCCAACTCTTACAATTTCATCATCAATAACCAAAACCCTCATCAAAAATCTGCATATACCTCATATAGGATTCTCAAGCCATAAAATCCTATTTTCCAATTTTCTTTATTCACAAAACATATTTAATTCATTTACTCATAACTAGACCATTTTCATGAAAAATACCAAATCAGTTCTAAAAATATTTCTTTTCTGGGATTTAGCATAATATAGTCCCATAGTGAACATATATTTTTCTCAGAATTTTTAAAAGTCATTTACTATTTTTCATATGGCCAAAACAGCCGAATATTTAGACATTTATCAAAAATTGTACTTTTGTCTAAAAATTCTGAAATTTACAGAGTATACTTCTATCATATACATGTACTCCCAATAAAAATTTCATCAATTTTGGAGTTAACCACAAGGAATTATAAGCGGTTACTTTTAAAATAGTCTTTTCCCGTAAAATTCATAACTCTTAATCTATACATCCAAAAATCATCATTTTTGGACACAATCAATAAAACTCATCAAAATATCATTTCAAATTTTTCCAGAATTTTTGAAGATCAGAAAAATTACGAAACTGAAAATCATAACAACTCTTAAAATCCATTACTATCCCTTACAATCCCTTACTATCCCTTACCTCAAAAGAGCAGTACTTCTGACTGGATATCGGATATGATGCTGAAGAAAACTTGTACTGATGAATAGCAACTCACCAAGTATCTAAAAACTCACAAAATATGCTTCATAATATAGAGAGAGAAAGAGAGAAAGCTTATGTTTTTGGTGTGATTTTCAATTCTAACTTAGCCCTCTATTTATAGGAAAATTTTGGTAGGTTTGACCTGCAACCTGATGGCTTTACCTGCTACTATTTCCACCCACCACATTTGAAATATAATTCAGCACATTTTTTCACCAACCACAAGTGGGGCCCACCAATTCTAGAATTTTCTACCAAAAATGATAAACTCCGAAAATTCAACAATTTCTGAACCAGTCATCTCGTAAAATTCATAACAAATCATACGTTCATTTTTAACGGTTCAAAATTTGTGGGCATATACTCAACTTATATATGTATAACATATCCAAAAATTACCACGATCCAACGGTCGGATTAAAAATTATAACCCCTGCAAAATATCTCAAAAACCCTGATTTTTAATACCTCCATTCCGACAAAAATACGGATAAAAATCTCAACATTAACTCCTTCATTTTTTAACCACAAAAATATATTCCTCATTTCTATCCACATAAAATAAATATTTTCTTATCATATGAATCAATAATTAATTATTCACAAATAATATTACAGAATCACATTTATGACAACCAGGCCGTTCCCAGGAAAGAGGGGGCTTTCCAATAAGGATTTCTCCTTACTAGCGCGCAATTAGATGACCAAACCTCTCCTTAGACAGAACTTTCTAGACATTGCCAATAATGCTATCTAATAATATTATTCAAATAATATGAATTATTGATCTGATAATAGAAAATACTGTGCAGCAACAATTATTAAAACAACAATAATATAACATATCGACGCATCAATTATTGAATCAATAAAATAAAATATTGAACAGTAATTACTGTAACAATTATTGAGTAGTGCCTTCTTACGTAAGAATCAATAATTTCAAAAATACTATGCAATACCGTGTGCTACTATGCAATAACGCGTATTACTGTATTTTAACCACCGGATATTCCAACAGTGTTAACGGTAACAACTACGCCGTTATTTGTAAAAATTCAAATTTGTCGTTTTCTTCACCCGACAGTTATTCGTTATGGGGCCCACAAATAGCTGCGCCGTCGTACGAATATTCCCCGACAGAAAGAATATTCCACGACCAAACGAATATTCCCCGACAACAATGATTATTTTATAACCACTTGCTTATTTTGAAAAAAAATTCACATCTCACCCATAACTTTAACTTTTTATCAATTTAACCATTTACTGAATTGTAATTAAAAGAAAAATTGAATACTTTTATTTCATAAAATTCGGGGTCTTACATATCTTCTCTCTATATAGCTTCTCTCTCTATAATTGCTCTTGTGAGTCTTAGTAAATTGGTGAGAATGAAAGAAGAATGAGCTTCTATTTATAGGAAAATATAGTTTCGATAATTGCACATTTTAGGGCTGAAATTATTACAGTATAGTACTTTCATCTTTTTCTCAATTTTTAATTTAGTACTACAAGTATTATCAAATTTATACCACCTCCCCTAATAGTACATGCATGTGAATCAATAGTTCCATTCATGTGAACAAATAGTTATATGTATGTGAACTAATAGCAATTAATTTGTTCATTTAACCGATTAATTACTCTATTGGTCAATTAAATCTCAAGAAATCAATTATTATTGAAATAAATGTCGATTTCCACTAACACTAATAATCCCAACACAGTGGAAATATCAATTTCATCTTTAATCAACATGAACTTGTTCATCATTAATATTATAACTCAAAATATTTAACAACCAGATCATTCCCAGGAAAGAGGGGGCTTTCCGATAAGGATTTCTCCTTATTGGCGTGCAATTAGGTGACCAAACCCCTTTCCTTGACAGAACTTTCTAGACATAGTCAATAATACAAATAATAATATAAATAACTTTGTCATCTCAATTATTGATTTAATAATATAAATTATTATGTGGATGATAATGTGACAATAGTTGAATCAAATAACGTGAGATACTATGCAGCAATTACTGTAGCAATAATTGAGTATAATTGAGTGACTTCTCACGTAAGCATCAATAATCAATATCGTGTACTACTATGCAACCACGCGTATTACTATATTTTTACCACTGAATATTTCAACAGTTTAACGGTAAAATTTTCACCGTTATTTTTATAAAATGATATTTATGTCATTTTCTAACTCCAACAATCCTTCCGCTGTGGGGTCCACCAATAGTTGTGTCATCGTATGAATATTCTCTGTTAAAACGAATATTCCCCCTCCAATCAAATATTTTATAACCACTTGCTTACTTTGCAAAATTTGTATATATTACCCACAACTATAACATATCAAATCCACACCATAATATTCAAAAATATATTTCGAGAAAAAAAAATCTTTATTCATAAAAGTTGGGGTCTTACAACCTTTCTTATGAAATTTCATCCTTGAAATTAGGATGAGTACCTGGTATGTCGAAGAGGTGAGGATACCTTGATTTCATTTCAGCTTCCAACTCCAAGGTTATTTCCTCAACATCGTGGTTTCTTCATAAAACTTTGACTTGAGGTATAACCTTGAAGCGTAGAATATGATCCTTCTTATCCGAGATTTTAACAGGTACCTCTTTATACGTTAAATCTTCCGCTATATCGTTCGATTTTAATTCAATAATATGGTTCAGGTCTTTTACATATTTACGTAACATAGATATGTAAAAAATATTATAAACACGAGACATACTTGGCGGTAAGGCGAGTCTATAGGCCACAGTTCCTACTCGATCGAGGATTTCAAATGGGCCGATGAATCGAGGATTGAGCTTTCCTCTCTTTTCAAATCTTGTAACTCCTTTCCATGGAGCAACACGTAACAACACTTTCTTTCCAACATTAAATTCCACGTCTCTTCGATGAAGATCAGCATACCTCTTTTGTCGATCTTGTGAGGTCTTTATACGTTGTCGGATCATTTGAATCTTTTAAGTTGTCATGCATACCAATTTTGGTCCCAACAACATTGCTTCACCCACCTCATCCTAGCATACTGAATAATGACACTTGCGTCCATACAATGCGTCGAATGGAGCCATGCCAATACTTTTTTGATAACTGATGTTGTAGGAAAACTCCACCAATGGCAAGAATTTGTCCCAACTTCCTTTGAAGTCAAGGACACAGAGTCTTACTAAATCTTCAAGAGTTTGAATAGTCCTCTCTGACTGCCCGTCTGTTTGAGGATGATATGCAAAACTAAATCGTAAATCCGTGCCCATAGCTTTTTACAATTGTAAAGTGAATATTATGTCTCGATCAGAAACTATGGATATTGGCATACCATGCAATCTTACAATCTCATTTATGTACATACGTGTAAGACGTTCAAGTGAATATGTTTCTCGTATAGGTAAGAAATGGGCAGACTTGGATAATCTATCAATAATGACCCAAATTGCATCTATGCCTTGAGAAACCTTGGGAAGACCAGTAACAAAATCTATGGTAATGTGCTCCCACTTCCATTCTATAATTTTAAGTGGTTGCAATGGACCTTTTGGCACTTGATGCTCCGCCTTGATTCGTTGACACGTTAAATATCTTGAAATAAACTCTGCGATCTCTCTTTTCATATTGCTCCACCAAAATGTATGTAGAAGATCACGATACATTTTTGTACTCCCAAGATGGATTGCAAACGGTGTGTTGTGCGCCTCCATCATGATTTTATACTTTAAATCAGGGTCGTTAGGAACACAAAGTTTGGAGTTGACTCGAATTATTCCTTCTTCATCGATTCTTGCTTCCGAAATGGCACCTTCATGTACTTTCTTCCTCATACGCATCAACTCCAGGTCCGTAGCTTGAGCAGCTTTAACTTTATCGATTAAAGTCGGTTGTACTCGTATATTTGTCATCACCACATGGGTCCCTGGAGTCTTTAACTCTATCTCCATCCTTTCCAAGTCGTTCAAAATGGGCCCTTGCGTTGATAATATCACACTCGTACCCACATATGATCTTCTACTCAGCGCATCAGCTACCACGTTCGCTTTTCTAAAATGGTATTGAATAGTATAATCGTAATCTTTCAATAGCTCGAGCCAACATCGTTGTCGCATGTTGAGTTCTTTTTGGGTGATGAAATATTTTAGGCTTTTATAATCCGTATAGATCTCCACCTTCACCCCATACAGGTAATGCCTCTAAATTTTTAGTACGAAAACGATTGCTGCCAACTATTGATCACGAGTAGGATAATTCCTCTCATATTCTTTGAGTTGCCGTGAGGCATAGGTTATGACTTTCTGTTGGTTGATTTCGCAATCAATGAATACGTGCAAGTATACACGGTCAACAATTAATATAATGATAAATTAGAGTGTCGATCCCTCAGAGAATTCCAATTAATAAACTCCAACTACTAGTACTGTATCAATTCAATTTTATTTAAACAACCGAAAATTTTGATTCTTTAAAACTAAAAAAATTAATTTTAATAAAGCAAGAAATTATTCTAAAAGAAAACAAAGAACAAATCAATAATTATTTGAATGCAAATAAATGATAATTAAGACTCCAATTTCCCCAATTATGATTATTAAATCAATTATCTAATTATCCCAATTATTATATCTACTGAATTGTTAACAGGAATTCTCAAATGCCAAAAGCCCTCTCTCGAGTGATCAATTGCCTTCTATTTAACCCAGATTAATTTTGCTATATCTCTATGCAAAATAATTGAATTAAACTCGTTACAAACCCAATTCCTTTTATGTTACATGCGACAAATAGATATTCTCATTCTATTCACAAACCTAATTATTCACTGTGCAAATAACTAAGTCACATGTCACCCTGCCCAGTTCTAACTCTAGAATTCCTTTCCCAATTCCTTCTAGATTAACACGGTAATTATTGGCTAGATAATTAATCAATAAACACAAAGCAAGATGAACAATTCACTTCAACATAAATAATTGGAATAAATTAAATAATTAACTCATAACCATAATAAGTTCCATTGGAATCTTAATAAAAGGAATTAGTTCATGACGAAAATAAAAACTATAAATAATTGATAAATCATCCTTAATGAGTTAACAATTTAAAAGAATAAAGAAGAAGAAGAACTCCAATTTTTCAGTTTTCAGATCTGCTCCTATTCCTCCGTTAATCTCCCCAATGTCCCGCCTCCTTCAATAAAAAGAATCACTTATATATATATATATATATATATATATATATATATATATATATATATATATATATATATGTTTATTTTTTACTTCCCCAACTCCACAACTCCTAATCCAAATAGACTCCTCCTAAACTCCTCCAACAAGGTCAAACTAATAGTCAAAGTGTTGTCCAAGCCTGCCTCACGTGCGCGATCCGCGTCAGAACCAGCCACAGCTCAGCGCCCCGGCGCTATTTGTAATGCATTTCCCAGTGCCCCGGCGCTATCTTCTGAAAAATTACAACTTTGCCATTTATTAGCTTAAATCCCCAATTTGTCTCCTCAGCTTCCGAATCTACAATACAACACATAAACACAGTTAAAATATTCCTAAATGACTCAAAAATACAATAATTTAAACCCAAGTATATCCGATTCATGGGTATATTACCCAATCATCAAATACCCCCAAACTTAAATCGTTGCATGTCCTCAAGCAACAAACACAAAACAATACTAACAATATAAAAACACAACTCATGCAAGTGCAACTAGCTGAATGAACATAATTCCAGCATCCAATAGCTTACATATATCCATAGGCCTCCGAAAAATCACAAAAACATGCTAATACATCTTGTGAACACAGATCAATGATATCCCAACAATCAACCAATCCAAATTTGTTATTACTGATATTGTGAGTGTGTGTTCAACAACCATGCTAACTAATGAAAAGCAAAACGCTGAAAAATAATAAAGTTTATAAAAAGCTTCATACAGTTCTACTCAAGAGTTCATCAAATAAACTAGATTCGACTGAAATTAAACAATCACCAAAATTCAGGGGTCAACATGAAATACTTATTCTTAATATTTTTTTTCAGACGGGGGCATTTTGCACTTTTCCCGCTTTATTATTATTACTAAATTTTTTTTTTCACATGACTATGCATTGTCTTATACCCTTAGGCTTTTCAATGCTACCTTAACGAGCTTTGGACCAACGACTCCCAAGCCATTAAGACCTTAGGGCGCTAGGTGTAAAGACAATCCCCTCGGGCTTACTTGCTCAAGTAACAAAGGCCACAAAACTAGACAAACACGCCACAGTGTTTTTTTTAAAAGCTTATATATTCCAAATATTTTTCCCCCAAACTCGAGTTTATGTATAAATTCAGTCTTCACTAGCTATTCAACTTGTCTTTTCATTTCACTAGCAATCATCCTTTAGAACTCTATTATCTAACCATTTAAACTATCATAGCCAACATGGTCGTTTTTTAAAGTGCTAACCTATAATATCAGTGTTAAACAGATAGAGATTCAAATCATGTCCAGACAATCATATCACTGACTCAACAATCCTTACTAGACTTGTTCATGCAATTCTAATTTCATCATTGGCCCCCGAATAAACGCACTAGCAAACGCCAGAATTATTATGCAATCCTAAATGCAATAATTACCTAATCAATAACAATCCAAATCCACAAACTAATAACAAACTAGAAATTTGAAAATAAAACTTAACTACCCCCAAACTAATCTAGAGCAATGTCCTCATGTGAAAAATATAACAAAATAAAACAGAGAACTTCCCTGACGAGCTTATTCTTCAGGTGGTGCATCATCATCCTCGCTCATCTCTTGATCGGAAGGGGGAAATACAGGGAGAACAGGAGCAGTCAGGAAATGGCTAAGTTGCACGCCCGGATGTGATTGGACGGTCAGTGCATTCTGTGCAGCAAATTGGTCAACTAAAAATTTGAAAATCACGTCTTGACGTTCCGACAAGCGCACATTTTGGGATTCCATGTTGTAAAACCAGCCATCTATCTCCCACTGGACAGCTTCGGGGACCACACCACGATGAGCTGCTGTAGATGGGCTATAAGTAGGTGGAGCCTGAGGTGGTGGGTCTTGTGCAGGTGCAACTTGGGGAATTATGAAACCCAATCCCCTAGGGTGATTTGCCCCACCTATACACACTTTGTATCTACTTATCAACTTGTGGTCCAGCACTGGCATGGCCTTTTGAATCATCTCGTCAGACTTCCATTTGACGCCGAACTTGGCACACAAAACGCAGATGAGAGACGGATGTGGTAACCCTCCAGTGGTACTTTCACGAGATGCTCGAAGGACAGATTGCAAAATGAGATGTCCCACATTAATTTTATAGCCTTTGATGATTGAGTAAAGAAGGACTGCACGTTCCCGAGTAACATGACTCACATGTGTACATGGCATGAGTTTTGCGCAAATGAACGCATACCATACCTTCCCATATAAGCTGAGATTCGATAGTGGGAAAGTCATGTTTCCGCGTTCATGCACGGTCCATGTGGTGCCCGGCTGACAAAGTTCACATATTATCTGCTCATAGTCCGGTCCATCACTAATAAAACCAGCATACTCATCATGAAAATCCTCAACTGGAAATTGATAACACTCATTGAAGTCCTCTTTCCCAATTTCCACTGTTTTGCCCCTTACAAATACCGTATAGTGATCATGTTCGGGCACGTTGGCATAAAATTCTTTCACCACTGTTATTACGGCTGGTTCGGGCTGCTTGGTAAGTGTGATCCAGTTCCTCTCAGCTATCATGACTGCCATGTCGCCATCCTTTGATTGATCCGGTCTCAACCCACGCTCTGGAACTAATGACCGAGTAGCCATTCGATTGTATCTTTCCTGAGCCACATAACTGACAAAATGGCGGCTGTCAAATCGCGGAGGTGGAGTTGAGGCGGTCCCTGACCCTTCACCACGTTGGCGTTTGGATGCCATGCCAAAAATTCTACAATTACAAGCATATTTATGTATTAGCATCGAATAAAATTGGAAATTGGATAATCTTAGGTTTGACTTTACCCCCAAACATTAAAATATATGTCGAATTTGACTACATTAGTGGGGGATGATACTTGACACAAAAATGCAACAACATGCACAATAGTATCAATCGGAGTCAGGGATTATTCAATTTCGAGAATGAACGCAAGCCACAAAGGAAATGTCCGCAAGAATTGCCATGTAGTGCAATAAGAGACATGCATGTATCAAAATAGTGTAATTCCCCCCACTCTAAGTGACTATGTGTAATGATAGCTATGTGCTACAGTAGATTGAAATCATTGTGGTAGCATGAAGGTCCAGAATGATAGTGCGAAACATGGTGATATGTGTGCATGTAGACAAGATTAATGATTCAGGCAAATTATCAAACACCTTGTGGGTGTGCCATGCATCCCTATCAGTCAAACATTTATAATAACATATGCTCCCAATTTAAGAATTAACACATGTGTCGTAAAAAAATAATCAAGATCAGGAGAGTGACATTCTTCGATGTTGGTGTAAAAAGATATACATTTAGTAGAATATGTACATACCAAACATATCCGTAGATAGCTTTTTGCCCCAAAGATCAAATATAATTCAAGACATACCTGGTTAGATCTTGTTGCAATTGAATGAGAAAGATGAAATTTATGGAACAAATGATAACAATGGATCGTATCTATCTGATCTTAATTATGAAATTGGTATTAACACTATTCAACTATCCTGTGAAGGTAAGGAAGGCTTGTGGCATGGAATTAATAGAGAAGAGAAGTTGAAACTGATATTTAAGTTCAATTAGGAGTCTGGGACGCAGCCGCAGCGCCGGGGCGCTCAAAATATACTACGAAACAGAGCCGAGGTGCTATAGGTCAGAAAGGTCATGAAGTGCATAGCGCCGGGGCGCTGTGTTGTAGCACAAATTGAGAGCCGGGGCGCTAATGGTCAGTAGCTCGTGGATGGGGCTAGCGCCGGGGCGCTAGAATTGCCCTTAGAGACAGCGCCGGGGCGCTAATGGTTAGTAGCTTCTGAATTGGGCTAAGGCCGTGGCTCTTGTTCCCTACACCGTATAAGTTCAAGAATCAAAATAAAAACAAAAATAAAATTAAAATTAAAAAGGAAAATGATTGGGTTGCCTCCCAAGAAGCGCTTGGTTTACTGTCGTCGGCCCGACTTTGGTGGTGTGTTTAATTTTCCACTGAGTCGGAGAGGTTCATGACCGTAATGTGACGTTCAATGGGCCCACTCCAATAATGTTTGAGTCTTTGACCGTTAACCTTGAATGGGCAATTTGAATTTGGTTTTTCGATCTCGATGTTACCGTGTGGTGCAACAGACACGACTGTAAAAGGACCTGACCAACGTGATTTCAGTTTCCCAGGAAAAGCAAGACTTGTTGGCCCGGTTCAAATGTTTTAGTGAGAATTTTCTTATCATGCCATGCATTGACCTTCTCCTTGTATAGTTTTGCGTTTTCATAACCGTTGAAACGAAGTTCATCCATCTCATTTAACTGCAGTAACCTTTTCTCACCTGCTACTTGTTCATCAAAATTTAGCTTCCGAATGGCCCAGTGTGCACTATGCTCTAACTCGACTGGGAGGTGGCACGCCTTTCCGTAAACCATTCGATAAGGTGACATACCGATCGGATTCTTGTATGCTGTACGATATGCCCATAGAGCATCGTCAAGACGTAAAGACCAATCTTTTCGTGACGGATTGACCACCTTTTCCAGAATCCTCTTAACTTCCCTATTGGAGACCTCAGCTTGGCCATTAGTTTGGGGATGATACGTAGCTGCTATTTTATGATGAACCCCATACGTCACCAACAATTTTGTGAATTGCTTGTTACAGAAATGTGTTCCCTCATCACTTATTATTGCCCGCGGAGTTCCAAATCACGTGAAGATATTTTTCTTTAAGAATCGAAGAACGACGTTGGCATCATTTGTGGGCAAAGCTGTTGCTTCTACCCATTTGGACACATAATTCACCGCCAACAGAATATACTGATTATTAAAAGATGAGGAAAACGGTCCCATGAAATCGATTCCCCAGACGTCGAACAGCTCTACCTCTAATATAGAGTTGAGTGGCATTTCATTTCGCTTGGAGATATTACCTACGCGTTGACATCGATCACACTTTAGCACATAGAGATATGTATCCTTCAATAACGAAGGCCAGTAGAATCCTGAATGTAACACCTTCGCCGCAGTTCGATCACCGGAATAATGACCTCCATAATCGGATGAGTGGCAATGACCCAAGATACTGTCCATCTCTTCATGTGGCAGACAACGTCTAATCATTTGATCCGCGCAGGCTTTAAACAAGAATGGTTCATCCCAATAGTACTTCTTCACGTCATGGAGGAATTTCTTTCGTTGTTGTGAGTTCAACTCCGGTGGTAACACCTTAGAAACCACATAGTTCACATAATCAGCATACCAAGGCAGTGTTGTGGTCACTCGGAGAAGTTGTTCGTCCGGAAATTTCTCGTTAATCAATGAATTGTCTTTTCTCTGCACCTCATCATTTTCCAATCGTGAAAGATGATCCACTACTTGATTTTCTGTACCCTTTCTATCCCGAATCTCCAAATCAAATTCTTGAAGCAATAACACCCACCGTATCAATCTTGGTTTGGCATCCTTCTTCTCGATCAAATATTTGATTGCAGAATGATCAGTATAGACAATGACCTTGGTTCCGATGAGGTATGCTCTGAATTTGTCAAAGGCGAACACAACTGCAAGTAGTTCTTTTTCGGTGGTTGTGTAGTTCAACTGAGCATCTGTCAACGTCTTGCTTGAGTAATAGATTGTATGGAAAATTTTGTTGTGCCGTTGACCCGAAACTGCTCCCACTGCATAGTCGCTGGTGTCGCACATCAATTCGAATGGTATAGACCAATCGGGTGCGACAATGATTGGAGCAGATACTAACTTCTTTTTTAAAATTTCGAATGCCTCGATACATGACTGATCTATTTTGAAGGGCACATCTTTCTCTAACAGGGAACACAAAGGTTTTGAAATTTTTGAAAAATCTTTGATGAAAGGTCTGTAGAAACCCGCATGTCCCAAGAAGCTCCGAATTCCTTTCACAGATGATGGAGGTGGTAATTTCTCAATAGTCTCAATCTTCACTTTATCCACCTCTAATCCTGCTGCAGAAACCCTATGCCCGAGAATAATCCCTTCCTTCACCATAAAGTGGCATTTTTCCCAATTAAGAACTCGATTAGTCTCCACGCACCGTTTCAACACTAAATTCAGATTTTTCAAGCACAAATCAAAGCTATCACCGAACACAGAAAAATCGTCCATAAATACCTCAAAATTTTTCTCGACCATATCGGAGAAGATTGCCATCATGCATCGCTGAAAGGTTGCTAGTGCATTGCATAAACCAAAAGACATTCGCCGAAATGCAAACGTACCGTATGGGCATGTGAATGTCATTTTCTCTTGATCCTCCGGTGCTATAGTAATTTGATTATATCCGAAATAACCATCCAAGAGACAATAGAACTGATGTCCCGCTAACCTATCCAACATCTGATCAATGAATTGCAAGGGGAAGTGATCCTTTCGTGTGGCTTTATTTAGCTTGCGGTAGTCCATGCATACTCTCCATCCTGTAACTGTTCGAGTATGGATGAGCTCATTCGCCTCATTCTTCACCACTGTCATACCCCCTTTCTTTGGTACGCATTGTACATGACTCACCCATGAACTATCTGAGATCGGGTAAATAATGCCAGCATCCAACCACTTTATAATCTCCTTTTTCACCACCTCCTTCGTGATGGGGTTTAGCCTTCTTTGCATCTCGATGGTTGGTTTTGCCCCTTCTTCCATTAAAATTTTATGCATACAGAATGATGGGCTAATACCTCGAATGTCCGCTATAGTCCACCCAATTGCTGTTTTGAATTTTCGCAAGACACGCAACAGTTTCTCCTTTTGCGTATCATTCAATTCTGTTGAAACAATAACTGGTAGGGTATCGTCTTTGCCCAGGTAAGCATATTGTAGATGGGATGGTAATGGCTTTAACTCTAGCACCGGTGGCTCTTCTATTGATGGTTTGAACTTTTTACCTTCCGTTTCGGGCCTCTCTATGGTGTCGAAGGATTGATTGCCTTTCCGAAACACTGATGGTGTGTCTAGCCATTTGTCGTATTCGATATCCTCTTCAATACCATAGTCATCTGCCCCGGGCAAAATTGATTCAAGTGGGTCCTCCGAAAAAGTTATGTTGAATTTATGATTCACCAATTCCTCCATAATATCAACCCGCATACATTCACCTTTTTCTTTTGGGTACGACATTGACTTGAAAATGTTAAAGGTGACCTGTTGATCTTCAACTCGCATTGTCAATTCACCTTTTTGAACATCAATCAATGTTCTTCCTGTCGCCAAAAATTGACGCCCAAGAATGATCGGGATTTCACTGTCCACTTCACAATCCAGAATAAAGAAATCTGCAGGGAAGATGAATTTATCCACTTTTGCTAACACATCTTCAACCATACCTCGTGGATATGTAACCGACCTATCTGCTAACTGTAAACTGATATTTATTGGGCGTGGAGCCTGAAGTCCAAACTGGCTGTAGACGAATAATGGCATTAGATTTATACTGGCCCCCAAATCGCATAAAGCTCGTCCCGAAAACTGATTTCCAATCTCGCACGGAATATTAAAGCTACCTGGATCCTTGAGCTTTGGTGGTAATTTATTCTGAATGATAGCACTACATTCCTCTGTCAATGCTACTGTTTCAAATTCACCCAATTTCCTCTTCTTTGACAAAACCTCCTTCATAAACTTCGCGTAACTCGGCATTTGTTCCAAGGCTTCGGCGAAGGGGATGTTGATATGTAATTTCTTGAAGATATCCAAAAATTGTGAGAACTGCCTATCTAACTTGGATTTTTGAAATCTCTGCGGATACGGTATGGGAGGCATTGTATTGGTTAGTTCCGAATTTTTTTGTTGTAAGGTCTCATCTTGACGCTTTTCGGTCTCCACCACTTCATCGGTTTCAATTGATACCTTGTCCTCTTTTTCCTTATCTGTGATGGACTCTGGTAGTTCTTTTCCACTTCGTAGGGTTACCGCCTTACAATGCTCATCTCTGCCCGGGTTTTTCTCAGTGTCACTCGGAAGTGTTCCCAGTGGTCGGTTATTCAATGCCTGTGCCATTTGTCCCATTTGATTTTCTAGATTTTTGATTGATGCATGCTGACTTTGTATACTTAGCTCCAATTGATTACATCTCTTATCACTCTCCTCACTCCTTTTCTCAGTTGCTTTCACAAATCTTTCCAAGGCTTCTTCCCAACTTGCTTTCCGCACAGTTTGTTGTGTCTGGTTTTGAAACCCGGAATTGTTTTGATGTTTTGGCACTTGTTCTGCAGCTTGGTTGTTACTCCATGAAAAACCCGGATGATTTCTCCACCCCGGATTATATGCATTTTGATTCTGATAA
Organism: Panax notoginseng; assembly: GCA_016801055.1. Lineage (NCBI taxonomy): Eukaryota > Viridiplantae > Streptophyta > Magnoliopsida > Apiales > Araliaceae > Panax > Panax notoginseng. The sequence continues at coordinate 211,276,517 of CM029013.1, read as the reverse complement.
GGCTGAGTAGATCGATTATAACTCCCTACATATTGTGCTGCTTCAGCATTTATGGCACATTGATCCGTAGTATGACCCCCAGCACATATATCACAAACCATCGCTACCTGCTGAGTGGATTGTGGTCGCAATAATTCTATCTGCTTAGCCATTGCGGTCATTTGCACTTGTAATGATGTTATCGCATCCACATCATAGTTTCCCGATGTTTTCGGAGGATTATTTCTTGTCATGGGCCACTGATAGTTGTTGGTGGCCATCGTTTCTAACAACGTATATGCCTTGTCCAAATTTTTTGACATAATCGCTCCTCCTGCTGCAGCATCAATACTTGCCCTCGTGGATGCTTGTAAACCATCACAAAATATCCCCAATTGCATCCACTGTGGAATTCCATGGTGTGGGCACTTGCGGAGCATATCCTTAAACCTTTCCCACGCCTCATACAACGATTCTGAATCAAACTGTGCGAAGGTATGAATATCATTCCGTAGTTTTGCTGACTTTGCTGGTGGGAAAAACTTAGCTAGAAATTTTTGAGCTAAATCATCCCAAGTAAGGATTGAGTCCGAAGGCTGAGAGTGTAACCAACTTCGTGCTTTATCTTTTAGGGTAAATGGGAACATTCTCAACCTTATAGCATCTTCTGACACGTTATTGAATTTGAAGGTGTCGCAAACCTCCAAGAAACTTAAGATGTGCTCATTCGGATCATCTAATGAACTTCCCCCAAACTAACATTGATTCTGAAGCATTTGAATGGTTGCCGGTTTGATCTCAAAGGTGTTAGCATTGATTGCCGACCTCCTAATACTCGACTGAATGTCCGTGACATTCGGCATGGCATAGTCCCGAAGTGGTTTCTGATCGTTCCCTGCCATGTTCACTAGAATTTCTTGTTCTGCCAGTTTTTCTTCCTCGGGTGGTGCCGCACTAGTCGATTGGGCTTTTCGGAACTCCCTTTCAATCTCGTCTGTATAAGGAAAAAGTTCCTTTCTCGCCTTTGATCTAGTGAGCATACACTTCCAAAGAATTCCTGCAAAGACAAGAAGAAAAATAAGTAACGCTTAAATTAAGAACGAATTGATTATAACTAATATGGAATTAATATTAACAAAGAGTTCCCCGGCAGCGGCGCCAAAAACTTGTTGGTTGATTTCGCAATCAATGAATACGTGCAAGTATACGCGGTCAACAAGTAATATAATGATAAATTAGAGTGTCGATCCCTCAGAGAATTCCAATCAATGAACTCCAACTACTAGTACTGTATCAATTCAATTTTATTTAAACAACCGAAAATTTTGATTCTTTAAAACTAAAAAAAATTAATTTTAATAAAGCAAGAAATTATTCTAAAAGAAAACAAAGAATAAATTAATAATTATTTGAATGCAAATAAATGATAATTAAGACTCCAATTTCCCCAATTATGATTATTAAATCAATTATCTAATTATCCAAATTATTATATCTACTGAATTGTTAACAGGAATTCTCAAATGCCAAAAGCCCTCTCTCGAGTGATCAATTGCCTTCTATTTAACCCAGATTAATTTTGTTATATCTCTATGCAAAATAATTGAATTAAACTCGTTACAAACCCAATTCCTTTTATGTTACATGCGGCAAATAGATATTCTTATTCTATTCACAAACCTAATTATTTATTGTGCAAATAACTAAGTCACATGCCACCCTGCCCAGTTCTAACTCTAGAATTCCTTTCCCAATTCCTTCTAGAGTAACACGGTAATTATTGGCCAGATAATTAATCAATAAACACAAAGCAAGATGAACAATTCACTTCAACATAAATAATTAGAATAAATTAAATAATTAACTCATAACCATAATAAGTTTCATTGGAATCTTAATAAAAGGAATTAGTTCATGACGAAAATAAAAACTATAAATAACTGATAAATCATCCTTAATGAGTTAACAATTTAAAAGAATAAAGAAGAAGAAGAACTCTAATTTTTTAGCTTTCAGATCTGCTCCTATTCCTCCGTTAATCTCCCCAATGTCCCGCCTCCTTCAATAAAAAGAATAACTTTATATATATATGTTTATTTTTTACTTTCCCCAACTCCACAACTCCTAATCCAAATAGACTCCTCCTAAACTCCTCCAACAAGGTCAAACTAATAGTCACAGTGTTGTCCAAGCCTGCCTAACGTGCGCGATCCGCGTCAGAACCAGCCACGGCTCAGTGCCCCGGCGCTATTTGTAATGCATTTCCCAGCGCCTCGGCGCTATCTTCTGAAAAATTACAACTTTTCCATTTATTAGCTTAAATCCCCAATTTGTCTCCTTAGCTTCCGAATCTGCAATACAACACATAAACACAGTAAAAATATTCCTAAATGACTCGAAAATATAATAATTTAAACCCAAGTATATCCGATTCAAGGGTATATTATCCAATCATCACTTTCCCATGTTGCATGAGAACATATCCTAACCCTCTACCTGAAGCATCGCTGTAGATGAAAAATCCCTCCGAGCCAGATGGTATTGTCAGAACAGGTGTTGAAATGATTCTCCTCTTGAGTTCTTGAAAACTCTTCTCACATTCCTCGCCCCAACCAAATTTTATATCTTTCCGACTCAGCTGAGTTAATGGAGTAGCGATTTGAGAAAATCCCTTCACGAATCTCTGATAATAACCAGCTAAGCCGAGAAAGCTACGTACTTCGGTCACTGACTTAGGTTTCTCCCAGCTTTGAATTGCTTCAATCTTCGCTGGGTCAACAGATATTCCATGATTTAATATCACATGCCCAAGGAATGCTACTTCCTCAAGCCAGAATTCATATTTCTTTAACTTGGCATATAACTTGTTCTCACGAAGCTTTTGGAGTATCAGCCTCAAGTGTTGCTCATGATCTTCATGGCTTTTGGAGTATATGAGAATGTCATCAATAAAGACGACTACAAAATGACCTAAATATTCCTTGAATACTCGGTTCATCATATTTATGAAGGCAGCAGGAGCATTAGTCAATCTAAAAGACATGACTAGGAATTCATAATGCTCGTACGGAGTTCTGAAAGCAGTCTTTAGAATGTCATCAGTTTTAATCTTCAACTGATGATATCCGGAACGAAGATCGATCTTTGAAAAGAATTTGGCGCCTTGCAACTGGTCAAACAGGTCATCAATGCGAGGTAATGGGCACCTATTTTTTATGGTGACAAGATTCAACTCCCAATAATCAATTCAAAGTCGCATACTTCCATCTTTATTCTTTACGAATAGAACAGGAGCACCTCAAGGAGACGTACTAGGTCGAATGAAACCGATGTCTAACAATTCCTGTAGTTGGGTTTTTAACTCCTGAAGTTCAATAGGAGTCATTCGATATGGGCTTTGGAAATGGGTTTTGTACCGGGTTCAAGGTTGATACAAAATTCAATTTCACGCTCTGGGGGTAGGCCAAGAAGTTCTTCAGGGAATACGTCAGGAAATTTATTGACAATAGAAATATCATTAAAATCTGACGTATTTTTATTTAAATTTGTGACATGGGCTAGGAAAGCTTGACATCCATTTTTTAATAAATGAATAGCTTTATGGCTTGATATGACGGTGATTGACTTTAGTGGTTTGGTTGCTTGAATTCGCATGATAGGTTGGTTAGGAATATGAAAGCTAACAACCTTACGAAAATAATCAATTTTAGCATGATGAGTAGTTAACCAATCAATCCCTAAAATCACATCAAATGCAAGTATTTTCAAAGAAATAAGATCGATAGGTAACATGCGGTTTCCAACTTGAATCAAACAAGACTTATAACAGTGGATGTAATGAAGGTTTCTCCTAACGGAGTTTCAACTGATAAGTCAAAGTCTAATTTCTCTGGCATTAAATTTAAACGTTGAGTGCAAGTACGAGAAATAAAAAAATGGGTAGAAATGATATCAAATAAGGTATAGACTTCGCAAAAGTTTATGATTAGCTTACCCTTGATGATGGGTTCCTTACTTTTTGGGAGGTTACGACAAATACTCTCCCTTGAACTACCGGCTTTGACTTGTCTGGGATGGCATTTGGTGTCACCATCCCAATTGGACATGGCTTTACTCCATGATAAAATCGAGCTAGGTGACCTTCTATTCCGCAATTGTAACACGTTTTGGACTGCTGCGTACAGTTTGGACTGATGTGTCTCTCCCCTTCGCATTTGAAGCATACGATTGGTGGTCGTTCTCCTTCTTTAACAATGGGTGTTGGTGCTGACATCTTTCTTGAATCTCCACTTCTTAAAATTTCTACTTTTATTGTCTTAACCAGGATTACCACCGAAGTGGTTACCATTTTTGGCATGTTAATTTCCTCCACGTTTGTTCTCATCGCTTCGATGACTACTACCACTAGTAGTATCGCTTTGTTAGCTGCTTTCTTTTGGTTGGGTTGACTCATTATCACGTTCCAAAAATTGAGCCCTATTTACATCATCTGAATACAAACACAGTTTATGAGAAATGAGATATTGATGTATTTCAGGTTTCAAACCTTGTAGAAACATTCGCGTCATTCTCTCATCATTATCAACTAAGTGGGATGCAAACCGTGATAACTCGGCAAATTTAGCCTCGTACTACGACACAATCATACTATTTTGCTACAGTTTGATAAACTCCACCTCCTTCACGTGACGAATACTTTCGGGAAAGTACTTGTCATTGAACAGTTCTTGGAACTTCTCCCAAGATATCTTCAGTGTGGCAGGTTGGGTATGCTTTACAGATTCCCACCAGTAATCTGCCTCTTCTTGCAACATGAAGGTGGCAAAGGGAACCTTTTGCTCCTTGGAGCATCCCAAGACATCAAATATCTTGGTGATCTGCTTTATCCACATCTCTGCCTGAAGTGGTTCTGGCTTTCCCAAAAACTCCGGTGGTCCTAGCTCCTTGAACTGCTTAGCGGTGACCGTCCGAGAGTTGCCAGTGTTTCCACCTACATTTTGGACATGAGTCTCTCTTACCTAATGTTGCATGAATTGCAGAAAGCTCCTAAACATTCTGTCGTTCATCATTTGGTCGGTGTTGTTGTTCATCTGAGGATTATTGCCTTCCTGATACACGTTATCATGGGTATTGATCATCGGTGACTCAATGGTCTCATGTGCTCCATTGCTTATCTCAACATTTTTAGATGCTATTTTCAAATACTGCCACAAAACAAGGGTTAATTGACATACCACATATTATCCCTATATTCTGACCGACCAATTAAATAACAAATAAACTTAGGTAGGTCATACTAGCGAAGAATTTTCCCATCTCTTACCCCTAGTTCTAGTCTCACATCTTAGCCAGGGATCATATCCCTAAGCTTTGATACCAACCGTGACGCCCCCAAAATAGGTATACATCACCAATTCTGAGTCGCCAAATACATGGTACAAAATACAAATACAAACTTAATTATACAACATGAGCTGAGAGTTTTTACATGAATATTGTCTAATAGACAGTATCCAAACTCAAATTCAATTCTCATTACATTTATTATCACACTATTTCATAGAATAGTGAGGACTACTACAACCCCCAACTCGGACCATCACTCCGTTCCCCGACTAGTCCCGGCTATGTTCTCATTTCCTGAAGAGAACAATGAAAGCAAAAGGGTGAGCTCAACTAGCTCAGTAAAAAATATTATGACTAAGATAATGCAGAATAAATTATCGTTAGCCTTCAATAGTGTTAAACTGATACAATATAATAAACATCAAGGTTAACTGCAGCGGAACAAACAATCCATTAGAAGAGTCAAGTAGAGCATGATATCTACTATCTTCTATGATTTAAAAAGTTTATCATTAATTTTATCGCTGAGACTTAGATTAATAAATAATCCACATCACTGAATTACCCATGCACTACGGGCCAAGGATATTCATTAGTATCACAACCACGAATTATCCATGCACTACGGGCCAAGGATATTCGTGTTTTAACCAATGGTCATGATCATGCCAACATCTGTCCACCAATGCACTACGGGCCAATGAGGACTTTTATCACATCATTTGTAACATTATAGGTCATGATTATACCAAATAATTCCTGGTCATAATCATACCAATCAACAGTCCATCTATGCACTATAACCAAAGATGATTTCCATCACAATATAAGCATGAGAATGATGACAATGATATAATAATTCAATTAAAAGAATGCAAAGGATAAATTTTTAAATATTTATAATTTAATTTATCCAAAATTTAATAATGTCCAAATTATCAACATGATACTGCTTTGTGGAGTAAAATTCAAGAATAATATTGTCTCAAAAATGATTTGGACATAAAAGAAATTAATTTTTGTCATGAATAGTACCCCAGGTGAATAATACCTGAGTGAATAGTACTTCGTGAATAGTACGTCAGGAATAGTACTCTACAAATATTATCTCGTGAATAGTACTTTATAAATAGTACCCCGTGAATAGTACTTTGTGAATAGTATCCCATGAATAGTACTTTGTGAATAGTACCATAAGAATAGTACTCCGACATGAAAAGCTTAAAATTTAAGAAGAATGTTTAGAAAAATATCCTTGTGAAATAATACTAGATGAAGCGCGTATTTCAAGGATATTCTACTAATTTCACGGAGTATAGAAGGAATACTTTAACAAAATGAGTGTAGAATTAGGAATACGAAACGAAATAATATTACTTACATACTATAGAGTATGGAAGAAAATATTATTTCATACGAATACTGAACAAAATAATATCCCTTACCTCAGAAGAAGACAGGATATTGCAGTAGTGAAGTAGCAGAATACTCTTCTTCTTTCTCTCTATAGCTTCTCTCTCTATAATTGCTCTTGTGAGTCTTAGTGAATTGGTGAGAATGAAAGAAGAATGAGCTTCTATTTATAGGAAAATATAGTTTCGATAATTGCACGTTTTGGGGCTCGAATTATTACAGTATAGTACCTTCATCTTTTCCTCCATTTTTAATTTAATCCTACAAGTATTATCAAACTTGCACCACCTCCCCTAATAGTACATGCATGTGAATCAATAGTACATGCATGTGAATCAATAGTTCCATTCATGTGATCAAATAGTTATATGCATGTGAACTAATAGCAAATAATTTGCTCATTTATCCAATTAATTACCCGATTAGTCAATTTAACCTCCAGAAATTAATTATTATCGAAATAAATGTCAATTTCCACTAACACTAATAATCTCAATATAATGAAAATATCAATTTCATCTTTAATCAACACGAACTTATTCATCATTAATATTATAACTCACAATATTTAACAACCAGATCATTCCCAGAAAGAGGGGGCTTTTCGATAAGGATTTCTCCTTATTGGCGCGCAATTAGGTGACTAAAACTCCATTCCTCGACAGAACTTTCTAGACATCGTCAATAATACAAATAATAATATGAATAACTTTGTCGTCTCTATTATTAATTTAATAATATAAATTATTATGCAGTTGATACTGTGACAATAGTTGAATCAAATAACATGAGATACTATGCAGCAATTACTGTAGCAATAATTGAGTATAATTGAGTGAGTTCTCACGTAAGCATCAATAATCAATATCATGTGCTACTATGCCACCGCACGTATTACTGTATTTTTACCATCGGGTATTTTAACAGTTTAACGGTAAAACTTTCGACGTTATTTTTATAAAAAGATATTTCTGTCGTTTTCTAACTTCGACAATCCTTCCATTGTGGGGTCCACCAAAGATTGTGCTGTCGTACGAATATTCCCTGTTAAAACGAATATTCTCCAACCAATCGAATATTTTATAACCACTTGCTTACTTTGCAAAATTTGTAAATATTACCCACAACTATAACGTTATATCAAATCCACACCATAATATTCAAAAATATAATTCGAGAAAAAAAATAATTTTTATTCATAAAAATTGGGGTCTTACAAAAGGAATACCGATGACCATATGTGGTGCGGTCAAGCTCAAAGAGGAAAGCCACACTCCTCTCCATGCACCAGTCCCGAGACACCAAAAAGGGTAGGGAATACACATAGATCAACGATCCATTCTAAAAGATCCTAAGACATCTCAATGTCCATCCATCAAGGAGGAGTTCAGAATACATCCAGATCACAAGCCCTGGAGAAACAGGCAAATATCGAGCAAGTAACAAGGCATAACTAAAAGGGAAGTGAATCAACATATATTTCCCTACCATTTATAATATTGTTTTATATATACAATATGTACTGTACATGACAAAAATGGCTAAGCTATTCTGTGCAAGAAAATCTAAGCCCATCTACAAGTCAGTGTATATTCGTACTATCAAATCCAACATGACATCCCTCTTAGAAGAAGGGGGAAACGTTGTAATCTCCTGCCCTATGGTATCAACACGAGCCAAGAGGTCCACATCCATCTATATGGTGACGCTATGCTCATCCATATATGTGTTCATCTCTGCAATGATACAAGTAGTGTGAGACCTCACTGCAGTGCTATCTGTAATAGCAGTATCTCGGGAAGATATAATGTCATCCCGCTCAACAACCACTGCATCTGTGGATAATCTAGCCTTATCCCGCTCAGCAACATCGGTATCTCTATGAGCTAATTCAACATCTTTCTCTACTAGAGCGACATCTCTCCTAGCAAGAGCGGTTAATATCAAGGCTTTATCCTGATCTCTCTCAAATGTCATCAGATGCAGACTCTGCTCTAAATACTCTGCTGAGTGCGAGGTCACAGTAGCAGTCATACTGGGAGAATCAACAAGATCTGATGTCAATCTAGCAAATAGCTTATCCTCAGTGGGAGAATCAGCATCCTCCATGGGCTCCCCACTATCAGAATTAATCCCCGACTTGGTGGATAAAATCCTAACCGATGTAATCTCTGCCTCCATCCATGCAGAATACTCTGTAGAACGACCTGGATGGCTAACGGGAAACTTAGCTATCTCACGATGAGCCCAGCAGGTATACACCCTGGATCTATCCTCTGCTAATAAATGCCGAGAAGACAAATGCTAACCCAATGCTCCCTCAAAAGGATGAACATCCTAAAACTGGTCAAACTATGCTATCAAAGTCAGTGGGTGATACGTAGTCATGCCCCTCAAACCAGCTAGATGGAGATAATCCATGCCAGGTGCATGAGCAATGAAGATATACGAAGAACTAAGCCCTGAACACAACAAAATGTCAAATGGATCCTCGAACCCTGCCAAGAACACCGACCAGGAAGCAACATCTGTACACTCTACCGACTGAAAGGAGTAAGACATGGCTATCTCATGGGAAAAATAATACCCATGGCGTCAGAAGGTGCCAATTGGTCTCAGGTGTCACATGAACCACACGTACAGCAAGACCGAGCTGCCTGTGAATACCCATGCAGAATGAGTGTGGCAATACGTAGCTGACCTCAATGTCTTTGCCATAATCATTGGTACAATGGTATGTCCCTCCCTGAGAGCCCGTACTGCCATAACTACACCGATGTCTAAATGATCCATGTACAGTGGCATATACAGATAGGCCACTACACACATCATGAGTATATCTACTATGGCAACAAGCCACTGATCCTCCGACGTGATGAAATCCCCGAAGTGTTGTGCATAACTGTCCAATGAGCCAAATCTGTCTATCAGAAAATACAGGGGCATACATACTCGGAGGTGATCTCATGCTGGGCTACTCTACGCCTCAACCCGGTGAGGGTTATAAACTATCGGCTCATATCCCTGACAGCCATCTGAGCACAAGGTCTGTCAAGTGGCAAGGCTGTCAAACGCTAATACTCCTCTAAGGTGGGAGTCAACTCCTGGGTCTCAAATCAGAATACCTATCTCTTCAGCACCCAATGATCCAACACACCCTCTACAAAATCTATAGGAACCTGGAACATCAGGAGGGCCATAGAGTGATGCAACAGCTGATCTACAGTCACCCGATCTGGAGGTGACAAACTATCATACCATGATCTCAAACATGAGGCTACCAATACTGGTGGGGTGTGATCAATACGGCTAACTGTCGATGAAGACATCTATGTAGGCCGTATTATAAGACCATCCAGGGGTCAATACTGAACATCTCTGAACATATGTAAACATATTATAATACATGTATGAAAAACAATAGATGGCAATATGATGTAGGGTGTAACGACCCCAAAAATCCATACAATTTAAATCTCAACTTCGGTCGTTAACCACACATTAAAACTCAAATTTTACATCATTATTCGATATTAAAAACACTAAAATTACAGAATATTTAGAACGTTTATACATTTCCTTCTTTCATGCCCTGAATCGCAACCTTTACATTACATCTCTTTGATTCAATCTTATATCATGAATCGTTACAACAAAATGACTATACAAAGTCTTACATCATAACTAAATATACATATACATTGAATAACTCAATTTACAATTCAACAACATGTTACGTTCAAAATATGAAATACATTTCTCATAAAACATAAGTAATCTTCGTGAATATAGATCTCTATAACTCACTTAGCACATATCTTTACCTTAAAATCTTGACCTGCAAAAGTGGTTATTTGCAAGAGTGAGCTCGACAGCCCAGCAATAATAACATGCTCGATATACAACTCATTAAAGTAACATGGCATACATGCTTTTAACTCACATAGCAAATATAAAGATTGAGTTCCTTACTCAATCATCATTACTTAGCCAAAACAATGCAGTCATATATTGACTTTCACATTTCATGATTTCAACATGTATAACATATCATGCAATTTAAAACAGTTCATCAAGTCCACGTAACAAATATGAACCGAAAGACTTGCCTTGATCGTTGTTTACCAATAACAGTTTAACAGCTTACAGTTATCTGCACTTCACGTGCCCTACACAATTATATAATCTTACACATCAACTATTAGTCACATAACAACACATAGTAATTGTAATGTAAACTCTACTCCACATCTCATAATCTTTCCTATTAATTAACACACAATGTTCAATTAGATTGTGTTAACTTTTCGACTTATGTAATATTCAAAATTCATTAAAGTGTTCAAATTTTGCTAGGAATCATTATTGGTTTTATATTAAACCCATTTCATACTTTATAATATCCATTTCATTTGACTAAAAATACTTTTTACATTCATTAACAATTATCACGGCGTTTCGACATTTATTCGTCACACGCCCGATTTGCATCTTTTGTATATGCTTACTATGCTTCTATAACTTATCTAATACATCATTATATTAATGTTAAGCATAATTATAATTACTAACATTCATGTTTTATAACTTAGAACAACATCTTTTATCGTCAAGAGCACTACACTAGCATACGTGCATGTCTGACGCCCTCCGATTGTCTTTGAAAACACAACAGTCCTAAAGATGACCATTTTGACCCTTCATAATGATTTCAAATTGAAAACCTTAAAGAATAAAAGTTGTAGGCCTATTCGTCCTCGTTCCGAATCATCTTGAATCACATCAATCAGAGTTCTTATGAAAAAGTTATACTCGTTTTAGTAAACTACGTCCAGTCAGTTTTTTTTCAAAATTTTGGCTTGACAGAACACCCCCCCGTCGGGGCGGGGGTTTTTGCACTAGGGGGGGCCCGCCGGGGCGGGGGTCACTGCTGCAATTATGCGATTTTAGCTCTAGAACACTACGAAAAGCCAAATTAGGCCTCCAAACTCCTTTCTAACAACCATACCAAACTACCCAATGAGTAAATAGGTTTACATAAACATAATCTAATGTTTCTAACACGTTTCTAACCATATAAACAACGTAAACATCAAAGATTACAACCTTTAATTTCACTATTTCTCTTCTTTCTTCTTCTTTTAACATTCATAGCGAAATTATTCACTGTGAATTCGTTTTTAAACCAATTCAAGTAATTCCAATTGTGATAACTCATATTCTTAACATACTAACACAATACACGATCAATTTCAATAATAAATCATAACCAAACATCAATTTAATAGTTTAAAAAGTCATTTTTCAGAAATTATTTCATAGAAAAACATTATGAACCCAATTCCTCTTGTTTATCAATATTACATGGATTGAATTGCTAGAACAACCATATAACTCATAATCAAACACTATGAACATGATTTCATCATGTTCATCATATCTTTGTGAATTGAAACTTTTGAACAACTATAAAACTCTAAAACTATGAAACAATAGAAGAACATGATTTTAAAACTTGTTTTTACAATACTTGTATTGTGAAAATCCTTTCATGGCATACAATCACATATGAACACCATATATACATATAAATACATAATCATGAAAACCTAATTTTACAAAGACTAAATACATAACATCTTAATTTAGTATAAGTGTTAGTTTGATATCTTTTTAGGTTGAATTAGGAGAAAATATGGAGATGATGAAAGCTTTTCTTTTGTTTTCTCAAGGTTTTCCCTTCTTCTTCTTCTTCTTCTTCTTCTTCTTATCTGCATTCTCTCTTCTTCTCTTTGTTCTTAGTTTAGACTTAGGTTTAGAAAACTAACGTAACTTAGTGTATATACAATATACATATAACACATATAATTATAGAATATGTAACTCCCAATATAATTACATATACTAATTATCAATTTAATATATAAGTTACAAAATTAGAATTTTAAAAGCCCTAAGGCTTGTTTGGCAAAGCCATATTAAAATAATGACTTAATCACTCCTTAAGCCTTATTTGGCAAAACAAGATTAAAATAAGAATTTCAAAAGCTCTATGGGTTTGTTTGGTAAAACCAATTTAAAACTCTTTTAATTTTTTTTCATAAGTCACATATAATATAGTTTATTGTCCCACATTGTTTACTTGGATTTTCATATCCAATCTTAATTAAATAAACTAATTACCACATACTAAATAAATTTTCCACTTGACCAAATATCACAAAATTATAATCTCATTATAATTTTATTTAATAACTTAATATACCACCTTAAATTATTAAATTAAAACAATAATATAACATCTCATGTTATATTATAACTCTCTAAATTATAAATTAATTTAATTTAGAATATTATCTAATGAATTTAGATTAGTAAATATTTACTAGCAACCATTACATCAATAAAATATTTCTCTCATCAATTTAAACAATAAGCGCATCAAATAAATATTTATATATTAATAAATATTTAATATTACAATTTGAAATTTCGGATCGTTACATAGGGAATGGAAAATAGTATATATACATCATCATCTAATACATCATCTCTGTATACAGCTGGAAAATACAGGGACATGGGGCACAGCCGCCCAACAACTAACAGAGGCCTATCAAAAGATATAATGAGAATGGGGCACAGCCACCCACTATCTAACAGAAGCCTATCAAAAGATATAGCGAGAAATACATCATAAGAAGTCAATGGTGTTGATATCTACATCATCTATCCTATCCATCTGATGTAACTCCTCCTGAGTCGCTGGATCTCTGCCAAGAGGGATGTTAGGCCAATACAATAGAGGATCTGCACCAGCAAAACCATACAGGCCACCTGAAGGCCGGACCCTTGAGTTGCAAGGATCGAAGGTATCCACCTTGGAAGGATCTCTGCCCAAATGCCGGATGAAAAAATGTGACCGGTCCAATTACCAGGTCAGGCTATTAATCTGCGCTAAATGAGTAGGATCTCGGACGCAAGTCATCCAATCCATCATCATCACGGATACAGGAACCATATCCCCCATGAACTGAGTGGCGCGGGTCTGGGCTTCGATGGTACTAGGGGACCACCAGCGGTATAATACCTCCTGAGTAAATGGACCCTCTAACAAAGTAAAGTCGTCAACTCCCATTAATGGGATATCACTGACAGGCAACTACGACAAATGCCAATAACGTCTGGTAGGAGGACAGATCGATACACAAATCTCTCCTATGGTGCTCCTGATAGCCCACTTTCCCAAATAGAGCTCCCATCCTCCATCTGTGAAGAGAGGAATCCGACGGATGGACATCACATGCTCGACACCAGTTGAGAACCCATCCTCAAAGCCAACTGTCAAATGGTCCCCAGAATAGGGAACCCAAGTAATGACATCGACTGTCAATAACTCCAATTGAAGGCGACAATGGGTGAAACCCTCAGCTACGGGAACCTCCGCCAACATGAAGTGATTGATGAGTGTATTCTATATACATAAATTAGGTACCTTTAAGTTTGTTAATTTGTAAATCCTAAGCTAGTTTATTTGGTTTTTATGTGTTTTTATCGTATTGTCATGTAATGTGGCTTTTAATTGCTTTTAAGTGTTTTTGTATTAGTTTTATGTGTTTTTACTTTGTTTTGTGAGAATTGGATGGAATGTCATTTGGGTCGATGGTTGGAATCGCCAAATTTGCATTTTCGATTTGCCATTGACATAGAAGTTCCGTGAAGCCCGATTTTGTCTATGATCCGGCGATTATCTATCAAAACTCCAAGAATAAAAGTTATAGATTAACGTCTCCTCTTTCTGGATCATCTTCAATCACCTCAATCGAAGTTCGGATGCGAGAGTTATGGCTATTTTCCCAAAGAGTGTCAAATATGGAAACTAGCAATTGCCATTTGCATAATAGTCACTTCAAGGCCAATTTGAGCATTGCTCCAGCCATTATTTCGAAGAACTCAAAAAATAAAAGTTGTATACCTATGTCTCCTCTTTTCGGATCATCTTGAATCATTCAAATCGGAGTTTTTATGAAGAAGTTATGGCCATTTTTCCAATAGATGTTGAAATAGAAAATAACTCGGTGCTGCAGCGCCCCTTGCTAGTGTATTTACGACGGTGCAGCGCCACAAAGTAGTAGCTCAACCCCTTTTACATGCTGCAGCACCCCGTTCAAGCCAAATCAAGGCGCTGCAGCGCCAGACACGAATTTTTAACAGATTTCAGCTATTAAATACTCAACCTAATGACCCAATGAACTTATCTTTCATTCTAACTTGAAACCTATAGGGAGAAAAGAGAGAGGAGGTGGAAGAGCTTTGAGAAGGAAGGCCATAGCCTTGTGCCATGGTTGTTTAACAAGCTTGGAAGTTCTTCAATGGTGGGCTTTATCTAGAAACTAAGGGTGAGCCATTCCTTTTCTTTCTTCTTCCTCTAGCGGCTAGAACTCATGCTTGGGGATCTAGTGCACAAACACTTGTAACACCAATGGAGGCAAGGAATTGAATTAAGTTTCTAACTTTTCTTTGATACTTGTATTATCCATGAGTGATTACCTAATATTTGGAATAGTTTGATTTATTTGTTATGAATTAAACTTCTAATTTACTTTCCTTTTGATTGGTGTCATACGAATTGGTTCTTTATATTTCATGCTTAATGTTTAATTGCTATGGATTTGGTAATTAGTTTGGTAATCTATTTGAAATTAGAAAATGAATTGTGGATTTAGACAAAAAATATAAGGGCATGTGATTATGTTATGCATAATTTATGTATTGTCAATTCATAGTGGCCGTCATGATCATAAAGAGAGCTAAGAGATTTGAACAAAGTGATGCACGCCAAGTGTTTGACAAAATTCTTGTGTGTGGATATTATGTTCTTAGCTCTTTATCTATCAATATATCTATGTTTTGTATTTCTGTTATTTAGATTAATTGTAATCATAATTCATCATTTTAATCAACTCTTTAAATAATATTGAGGCAATATAAAGTCGGTACTTGGTAACTATTAGTGATAATTCCTCATGGGTTCGACAACTCTCTTATCATAATATTATTTGTTAACCGTGAATACTTGCGCGTGTTTATCGGTTGCAAAATCGACCAACAAGTTTTTGGCGCCGTTGCTGGGGAATTATTACTCTAATATTGTCCAATATTGATTTCAATCAATTTAGTCTTAATTTGAACATATATTTATCTTTTATTTATTTTATCTTTGTTTGCACGTGTTTACTGATTGCGATAAATAGGCTGACAAGACTGTATGTAAGTATGGCTTTTGTGCAAGACTTGGCGTAAGCTGGGGCCTCAGGTACCAGATAGCTACGAGCATGATTCACCAACGAATCGCCAAGCAAAGCAAGGGGCAAGGCATGTCAAGGCACAAGTTAATGCCAAAAAGAAGGCGCAAGCTATTGCTTGAATATTGTTGGTGCTTTTGAATTGGAATGGCCACAAAATGACTAACAATGGTGAGAATGCTGTCGATGACGATTGGTACAGCCTCAGGAAAGTTCTCAGTTTTAAATTTATCCATCTTTACATTGAGGACAATGTTTGTCTTAAGTTTAGGGGTACTTGTGATATTCTTGGTACTTAAGTTAGTATTATGTTATTATGTCAGTTATTTTGATGTTATTATGTTTAGTTGTGCATATTCGTTAAATTTTTTAAAATTTTGAAAAATTTCCATTTTATGTTATATATTAGCAAATAGTACTTGGTTCGGTTGCGGAAGGAAACAACTAATAAATGATCACGAAAGTCATTGTGTTTAGTAAGGACATAGTCAGTTTCATGTTTGAGGGTCTTCTACGTTTTGTTTTGATATGTTTTGTTTTATTGTGTTTTTTTGTGGGTTTAACTACATTACTAGTATAGGTTGTCTCTTGAGCATTGATTTAATTTGAATTGAGCTATAATATATGATCAGGCAAATGATTGTTAAGGTTATAAATCATGAAAAATGGATAAATGTTGCTTAGTTTGGGTGATTGACTTATTGTTGGTTATTGCTTTGCTTATGACTCCTACTTTTGAGCACTCATCCATTTGTAATGAACTAGTTATATACCTAGAGAAGGCTTATATAACCGAATGCTTGTGGGTGATATCAATAAGCTTTAGAACTCATTTAAACATCACTCGAAGCAATATACGTAAGTTTGATTAATTAGTCATGTGGTGGGTTGAAATGGAGTGTAAAACGCACTCACTCATAAACACAAACTTAGGGGAGATAGAGCGTAAAACGTACTCACCTATAAAAAAAAGAAAGAAATAAAAATATATCGAAAATCTTGCGGTGAGTTGAGATGGAGCGTAAAATGCACTCGCCCTTAAAAGCGGACTTAGGGTGAGATGGAGCGTAAAACGCACTTGCCCATAAAAGCAGACTTAGAGTAAGATGATGCATAAAATGCACTCACCTAAGAGTCCTTTGATCTCAAATTTTTGAAATGTTTGATTTGTCTACAATTACGATGAGTGATGTGTTAAGCATGTAGTTTTTGAAGTTTATTTCTTTTATAAGGTAATATGGTTGCATAAGCCAATTCGAGCTATAATTGGTTTAGTGCAAATGGATACACACACACAGAGAAAGGATCTAAAGAAAGGTATGACTAACAAGCAAGTTGAAATCCTAGACGTTGTGACATTTTAAAAGTTTTCTAGAGTTATCATGTTTTGACATCTTTAAGGCCATTGTTCAAACTTACTGATCATTGCTAAAGTAGTTGATTGTTAGAATTTATTTTTATAATTTTTGTTCTTAGTATTTTGCTTGAGGACAAATAAATATTCAAGTTTGGGGGTATTTGATGAGTGTATTCTATATACACAAATTAGGTACCTTTAAGTTTGTTAATTTGTAAATCATAAGCTAGTTTGTTTGGTTTTTATGTGTTTTTATCGTATTATTGTGTAATGTGGCTTTTAATTACTTTTAAGTGTTTTTGTATTAGTTTTATGTATTTTTACTTTGTTTTGTAGGAATTGGATGGAATGTCATTTGGGTAGATGGTTGGAATCGCCAAATTTACATTTTTTATTTGCAATTGACATAGCAGTTCCGTGAAGCCCAGTTTTTTCCATGATCCGGCCATTATCTGTCAAAACTCCAAGAATAAAAGTTGTATATCAACATCTCCTCTTTCCAAATCATCTTCAATCGCCTCAATTGGAGTTTGGATGCGAGAGTTATGGCCATTTTCCCAACGGGTGTCAAAACTGGAAGCTGCCAATTGCCATTTGCATAGCAGTCACTTCAAGGCCAATTTGAGCATTGCTCCCACCATTATTTTGATGAACTCAAAGTATAAAAGTTTTATATGTACGTCCCTTCTTTCTGGACCATCTTGAATCATTCAAATCAGAGTTTGTATGAAGAAGTTATGGCCATTTTTCCAA
Organism: Panax notoginseng; assembly: GCA_016801055.1. NCBI lineage: Eukaryota > Viridiplantae > Streptophyta > Magnoliopsida > Apiales > Araliaceae > Panax > Panax notoginseng. Next base: position 211,258,364 of record CM029013.1, on the reverse strand, counting down.
TAGATGTTGAAACAGAAAATAACTCGGCGCTGCAGTGCCCCTCGCTAGTGTATTTCGGCGCTGCAGCGCCACAAAGTAGTAGCTCAGCCCCTTTTATACGCTGTAGCACCCCGTTCAAGCTAAATCAAGGCGCTGCAGTGCTAGACACGAATTTTTAACAGATTTCAGCTATTAAATACTCAACCTAATGACCCAATGAACTTATCTTTCATTCTAACTTGCAACCTTGAGGTAGAAAAGAGAGAGGATGTGGAAGTGCTTGGAGAAGGAAGGGCATGGCCTTGTGCTATGATTGTTCAACAAGATTGGAAGTACTTCAATGGTTGGCTTTATTTAGAAACCAAAGGTGAGCCATTCCTTTTCTTTCTTCTTCCTCTAGCGGCTAAAACTCATGCTTGGGGATCTATTACGCAAACACTTGTAACACCAATGGAGGTAAGGAATTGAATTAAGTTTCTAACTTTTCTTTGATAGTTGTATTATCCATGAGTGATAACCTAATATTTGGAATAGTTTGATTTATTTGTTATGAATTAAACTTCTAATTTACTTTCCTTTTGGTTGGTGTCATACGAATTGGTTCTTTATATTCATGCTTAATGTTTATTTACTAAGGAATTGGTAATTAGTTTGGCAATCTATTTGAAATTAGAAAATGAATTATGGATTTAGATCAAAAATATAAGGACATGTGATTATGTTATGCATAATTTATGAATTGTCAATTCATAGTGGCGATCATAAAGAGAGTTAAGAGATTTGAACAAAGTGATGCACGCCAAGTGTTTAACAATATTCTTGTGTGTTGATATTGTGTTCTTAGCTCTTTATCTATCTATCTATGTTTTGTATTTCTGTTATTTTGATTAATTGTAATCATAATTCATCATTTTAATCAACTCTTTAAATAAGACTGAGGCGATATAAAGTCGGTACTTGGTAACTATTAGTGATAATTCCTCGTGGGTTCGACAACTCTCTTATCATTATATTATTTGTTGACCGCGTATACTTGCGCATGTTTATCGTTTACGAAATCAACCAACAGTGATGTCACCGTCGTCCCCATGGGTAGGTGTTTAAACCTAACACACAAATGGGACACAAGCATGGAAGCCTCTCATAGGCCCAAAACTGCCAATAAAAGAGCAAACATTTACGGTCAGTCAACACTTTTAACCTGTACATAGGAAATCAAAAGAGAAATACTCACCAGCAGAAATGGGTAAAATCCTAGCCAAGCCTTTGTCAAGCCCTGCGAACGCATCCGCATTCCCCTGAGGAAGTAGGCAAAGGTATAGGACCCCCAATCATACTCTCCAATACAATCCACCTCTCGTGTGGCGCTGACCAAAGCGAACGAGGCCATGTAAGAGTTATCCGCTATGAAACAACCCCGAAGGATGACCAGGAACAATCGCCAAAGAATGTGATCCCTAACTCTCACATCATTGGGTATGGGCTCACTCAACACCCCACTCATAGCATCTACACTCAAAGGACCAGTGCAGATTGTCCTGCCTTTGAGCGCCTCAGTCGGGATCTGATGGCAGTCGGGTTAATGTTCGCCATATAAGGCACTGGCTTCCCTCCAAACTCCATATTGGTGATAAACTACCAATCCATTAGCGTCGCCATCACCTCGCAGTCCAGCAAATGGAGAGACTGAGTCTGGTGAAACCAGCGCTCAGACAACGCCCTAAAATAACCCCAGGGACAACGGCGGGGGAGGATGGAAAAGAATGCCTCAAAGCCCCAACCATGCACAATCTCTCGATACTCTTGATGAAGAGTCTGATATAGAGAGTGTATGCTGAACCAGTTCCCTTAAGGCTGCGTAAAGTCGGGAACCTACATCACAAAAGCAAATCAAAATAAGAATCCTTGCTCCTTATAAATAGGAAAAAGGAAGATCATACCCAGTTTTTACCTCGTTCGCATGCAAGTAGACTGAGGGGAGGCGACTCAAATCACCCAGAAGCTCTAGGATCGTCATATGAATGCCTCGAAGATCCCTGCGGGGAATATAAGTAGTAGGAGCGGGAGTCGTAACCGGTACATCCTCCTCCTCGTCCTCAACATCTGGTACCTCAATCCGTATAGGACGGATCACTGCCTCCATCAAACGATTAGGCCGTCTAACTACACGAGGCTGAGGCACATTAAAAACCCTCCTTCTCACACCTAAAGTGGTCCTGCGGGAACTACTCGACTGATCCGGATCCATATATTTGGACACAAGTCTCCAAATCACCTTAGAAAGGGTGTGGTAAATTCTAACCTGGAGCTTTTCAAATGCATTTTATGACTATATGCATGCATGCCTTACTTTAACATATGACTATAGTAGAGTTAAAAATGCATGACTACTCAATGCCTAGGCTCATGGAAAAATTTCGCCATAGTCTCCTTTGTAAACAGGATTATCTGTAAGACCCCGAATTTTATGAAATAAAAGTTTTAAATTTTTCTTATAATTACTATTCAGTAAATGGTTAAATTGATAAATGTTAAAGTTAAGGCTGATATATGAATCTTTTTTTCATAATACACAAGTGGTTATAAAATATTCATTGTTGTCGGGGAATATTCGTTTGGTCGTGGAATATTCTTTATGTCGGGGAATATTCGTACGACGGCGCAACCATTTGTGGGTCCCATAACAGAATAACTGTCGGATGAAGAAAATGACAAATTTGAGTTTTTACAAATAACGGTGTAGTTGTTACCGTTAACACTGTTGGAATACCCGGTGGTTAAAATACAGTAATACGCGTTATTGCACAGTAGCACACGCTATTGCACAGTATTTTTAAAATTATTGATTCTTACGTAAGAAGGCACTACTCAATAATTATTACAGTAATTACTGTTTAATATTTTATTTTATTGATTCAATAATTGCTACGTTGAAATTTTATATTATTGTTGTTCAATAATTGTCACTGCACAGTATTTCTCATTATTAGATCAATAATTAATATTATTTAAATAATATTATTAGATAACATTATTGGCAATGTCTAGAAAGTTCTGTCTAAGGAGAGGTTTAGTCACCTAATTGCGCGCCAGTAAGGAGAAATTCTTATTGGAAAGCCCCCTCTTTCCTAGGAACGGCCTGGTTGTCATAAATGTGATTCTGTAATATTATTTGTGAATAATTAATTATTGATTCATATGATAAGGAAATATTTATTTTATGTGGATATAAATGAGGGTTATATTTTTGTGGTTAAAAATGAAGGAGTTAATGTTGAGGTTTTTATCAGTATTTTTGTCGGAATGGAGGTATTAAAAATCAGGGTTTTTGAGATATTTTGCGGGGGTTATAATTTTTAATCCGACCGTTGGATCGTGGTAATTTTTGGATATGTTATACATATATAAGTTGAGTATATGTCCACAAATTTTGAACCGTTAAAAATGAACGTATGATTTATTATGAATTTTACGAGATGACTGGTTCAGAAATTGTTGAATTTTCGGAGTTTATCATTTTGGTGGAAAATTCTAGAATTGGTGGGCCCCACTCTTGGTTGGTGAAGAAATGTGCTGAAATTTTTATTCAAATGTGGTAGGCTTGAATAGTAGCAGGTAAAGCCATCAGGTTGCAGGTTAAGTCTGCTTCGGCGTGCTAACATTTTTCTATAAATAGAGGGCTAAGTTAGAATTGAAAATCACACCAGAATTCATAAGTTTTCTCTCCTTTTCTCTCTAGATTATCGAGTGTATTTTGTAAGTATATAGATACTTGGTGAGCTGTTATTCATCAGTGCAAGTTTCCTTCAGCGTCATATCCGATATCCAGTCAGAAGTGCTGCTCTTTCGAGGTAAGGGTTGTTATGTTTTTCAGTTTTGTAATTTTTCTGTCCTTCAAAAATTCTGGAAAATTTTGAAATGATATTTTGATGAGTTTTCTTGATTGTGTCCAAAAATGGTGATTTTTGGATGTATAGATTAAGAGTTATGAATTTTATGAGAAAATACTATTTTAAAATTATCCGCTTATAACTCCTTCTAGTTAACTCCAAAATTGATGAAATTTTTATTGGGAGTACATGTATATGATAGGAGTATACTCTGTGAATTTTAGAATTTTTAGATAAAAGTACAATTTTTGATAAATGTCTAAATATTCGGCTGTTTTGGCTATATGAAAAATAGTAAATAACTTTTACAAATTCTGAGAAAAATATATGTTCACTATCGGACTATATTATGCAAAATCCCAGAAAAAAAATATTTTTAGAACTGATTTGGTATTTTTCATGAAAATATTCTAGTTATGAGTAAATGAATTAAATATGTTTTGTGAAGTAAGAAAATTAGAAAATAGGATTTTATGGCTTGAGAATCCTATATGAGGTATATGCAGATTTTTTATGAGGGTTTTTGGTTATTGGTGATGAAATCTTATGAGTTTGACATTTTAGGATGATTAAATGCATTATTTAGTAAAGTGTAAATAATTAAAATAAATTATTTATAAGCTTAAGAAATATTATTATTTCAATATCATTATACCGAAATATTGGTATAGATTTTATTATGGAATTCCTACCTTTTTCATGTTGAGTTACTATTCATGAGTTACTATTCACGAGTTACTATTCACGAGTTACTATTCATGACAAAAATTGGTTTCTTTTTCTGACCAAATTATCGTTGATTTATGATTGTTGCTCTTGAAAATAAATGCAGTTGTTGATCATATTATTTTTATTATCATATATAACATTTTTATAACCCTGATGTTGAATTTCTCTTTCACTTGAGTGTAAAGATGGGTAGATTATTGGTATGATCATGACTAGAGTTCTCTTTGGCCAGTAGTGGAAAAGTTGAATTGTGACTGGTATGATCATGACCATTGAATTTATAATTGAATATATTTAGCTTAAGTGCAAAGGTGAATTGATCAACATTGTTATAATTATTGTTTATATAAGTTCTAAAATGATTATATATTTCTTTGAGATATGAATATATTTGGCCTGTAGTGCAAATATGAACTGTTAAGGAATATCTTTGGCCTGTAGTGCAAAGATAAATTATTGATGAATATCTTTGGCCCGTAGTGCAAAGATGATTTATTGATGAATATCTTTAGCTCGTAATGCAAAGATGACTTGTTGTTGAATATCTTTGGCCTGTAGTGCAAAGATGAGGTGTTGATGAATATCTTTGGCTCGTAATGCAAAGATGACCTGTTGTTGAATATCTTTGGCATGTAGTGAAAAGATGACTTATTGATGAATATCTTTGGGCCATAGTGCAGAGATGAATTTATTAGTATGATTATGAACATGAACTATGATTTGGTATAACCATGATGTTTGATGTTTCAGGTGATAAAAATTATCTTTGTCCTGCATGAGAAAAGGAATTTAGAACTACAATTACGATTATGAGTTATACACGTGATTGTGGACACGAATTGTTGATTGATGTTATAGGGATAAAACATTGTTGGTGGACTTTTAACGTGGAGAAGATAATAGACTTTATAGTCCATTTGACTCTTCTAATGGATTGCTCGTTCCGCTGCAACTATGGTTGAGAAGTTTTATCATCTACCATATGTTCTAAATCTCTGATTTATTACTGATGAAGGTTATTGATAATTTAATTATCTTTAGTCATGATATTCTTTACTGGGATAGTTATGCTCACCCTTTTGCTTCACAATTCCTTTTCAGGTAATAAGAGTGTAGCTGGGTCGAGCGGGGGTAACAAGGGAATAGAACGGTGGTCTCTAGCTGTGGAGTTCTCCCTAAGCAGTATAGAAATGTTCATTTAGTAGTTATATTTGGTGAATCCAATAGGGTGAGGCGAACCCAACGTTGGAAGGGTGTTTTGCCACTACCATACAAGATGTCTAATGCAATACAACCTCGTGTCATCATAAGATAGGATTGTGCTCATCCACTTGCTGAGTATATTTACGAGCACTACCTATATAATCTTGGTGTTGTTTGAAGTATAATTTTCAATTGGAGACAGTGGAGATAATGATATGTCAAGAGAAGACTCACCATTGGGAGGAATATGATAGTAAACATCTCGTTTTTCTTTGGGGTCTATTGGGTCAACCAAGGATAATTCTGTGGCCATATGATATCTATCATAACCTAGATGCATGGCCTCCCATGTACGAAGGTTTCCTTGAGCATTTCCCAAAGTTTCTAATTTCTAAAACAGTTTCTGACTATACCTTTATGTAAGGTGTCATTGTGAGGTGTTGTCCACGGTTGGGACATGAGTCACATTTAGTATATATTTGTATCCAAACTCACATCATATGTGTTGTTGTATTTTATACGACAATTGTTGTAATAAAGTTGTAGTTATTTTCTGTACCATGTATTTGGCGACTAAGAATGGGTTGGATGGAATGGACCTATTTTGGGGGCGTTACACTATCCACATGCACATAATCATGACTAGGTGGCCATTCAGTAGCATACCAACCCATTGTCATAAACATCCTATATGTATAAAAATATCAAAGTTATAATCCGTAAGGGTAGCCTAATTACCAGGATTACTTTATTTTACAACCTTTGCTCATAAGAAATAGCAGAAAAAGGTGCCAATTTAACTGTTTCAAAAGTCAAATTTTCTCACATCATTACATTAGGCATGGTTAAATACTAACATTTACTATGTTGAATATTTTTTATCAACTCATATGAGCATGCATATTTACTACTATGTGTTTAGAAGCATTTCATGTGATAACTTATTTTCCAACGAATAAAAACTGGAAAAGGAGACATGCATACGGTACCAGGATAGTGCAAAACACTTGTACGGTGATGAATTTTGCATAAAACAGCCCGAACTTAGCAGATCCGAACTCTGTCCAATTTGAGTTAAAATGGAGGTCTGACAAGTTGAAAAAGTCAAATCATGAAAAAAGACGCTACACGATTAAGCGGAAAAGCTTGAAATTCTAATTTTAAGAGACCAAAGTACGGGTCTACATATCACTCATTGGTATTCGCCCAGACATAGGGTTCACAACACTGATGATCACAGCTGTTGCAAACTACACTCGGCAATACCTCACAAAGGTCCAATGCCATCAACATAAGGTTATAATTCCAATTACGACCTCTCCCCAGCGGGAACTTCATACATCATCAGCCATTGAAGTACATTTTAATGAAGGTCGAGCAACCTTGACGTCATTCAGCCATTGGCAAGTAAATCCAATGAAGCATTAGAAGTAATCCAATGATCTCAGCCATTAAATTACATTTCAATGAAGGTCAAGAAACCTTGACGTTCAATCTAGCGAAGCATTAGAGCTGTTCCGATGATCTCATCCGTGGAAATACATTTCAACAAAGGTCAAACAACCTTGACATTATTCAGTCGTTGGCAATTAAATCTAATGAAGCATTGGAGATGGTCCGATGATGGTATCCAATGAAGTACATTTCAATGAGGGTCAAGCAGCCCAGACAACACCAACTGTTGACAGTAACTTCGACTGAGCATTTGAAGTACCTAGCGATACAAACCAGGGAAAATAATCCTCATCGTGGAGGACCGATGATGGAATCTGTTATACAAATCGTCATCAAACAAAACATCATTCCCCTAGAGTCTCTTGTACATGAGAAGAATATCTACGGTGGAAAGTATGTACCATGGATTAAGGACTTTGGTGATAACCCAAATATCAACATACTAAAAGTTCCTGTGAGCTTTGGAGTAGACATCCAAGAAGTTTATCAGGATCATCGGTGATAACTCCAGTCCCCAACATAAAGCATGGGAGCAGATAGTCAACACATCACATTGGAAAACGATTCAACAAACCACATTCAGCATACATTTGCATCATGTTGTATTACATTGCATCATGATTATCATGTCACATTTCAAGTGCCTAGTATTCTTTATCCTATCCATGCCATTACACTACATGAATATGATAAAGAGAGGAATCTGTAGACACTCGAAATTTTGCATTCATGTTATTAACCTTGCAGGAGGGCAAAATCGTCTTCCGGAGATAACCTTGTAAGTCAAATAAGCTCAATCCCAGAGATAACCCTGGGATAATCAGTTTTCCATCTTGGACACAACCCCGGGAGACTCAATTCCCACCCCGGAGACAACCCCAGGAGATTCAGTTCCAAACTCAGAGATAACCTCGAGGGATGCAATTGCAATTCTGGAGATAACCTTGGAGAAGTCCGTTCTAATTCCTAGAAGTCAACTTCAACCTCGGAGATAACCCCGAGGTGGTCAGTTCCAACCTCAGAGATAACCCCGGGAGGTCAGGAACACCTTAGAGACAACCCTGAGGACATTCAGTATCCACGGTAGCCCAATCTCAAAGATAACCCTGATCAACGACTGCTAAATCAGTCAAGAGCCAGAGATAACCCTAGTGAGGGGCAAAATCATCATTTTGCCACCCCAATCCCACATTCACGCCATCTCAGTAACATTTCATACCACATTCTATACAGAAGTGTCCCACAAGAACCATAGCTCAAATCCTGAGTGACTAATACACAAGACAATACATCGGATAGAATTTGAAAACTTGAAGATCTGATCATAGACCCATCTTCCTAGCTTTGTACAACCTCTTATCCTATATCATTGTGTAGCTCTTGATAATAACATTCCAAAAAGGTATTATATGCCTCAATCGGAAGCCCAAATTGAAAGTTATAAAGGTTCGAGCGGACAAACGTGTTGCATGCGTGCACATACTTCGAGACAGCGGGGTCCACGGAGCCTTGGGCACCCCGAGTAGTCGGAAGTACACCTGTGGCTCCCCCCTCTATAAATAGAGGGCTTGGGGTGGCCATTTTATAAGAAGAAAAGGCAAGGAAGCCCTGTCCATTTTGCTTTGTACACACTTTATACTAAGTGCTTTCTTTTTCCAAACACCTATGAGCTTGCGTTTTGCTATATTTTGCCAGTGGAAACCGAGTATTCATTCATTTAAAGTTATCTGAAGTCTTCTTGGCACCCCATTGTAAGACACCTTAGCTTTTTTTCAGCCTTTCTCCACTTCCAACACACATACTTATTCACTTTAAGGGTCGTGTTGCGTGTGTATGCCTGGATAATCGATACGTGGCATTTATTGCTTATATATATATATACGAAAGCAATTAAATGCACCAGACATAAGTCTACGCTCATCGAACAGAGTTCGACACACAGTTCATATATTTAGTTATATATATACGAAAGCCATTAAACACTCTAGACCAAAGTCTAGGCTTAATCGAGGCATAACTCGATAATGTTAGTCCATATATATAAGTATATATATATATATATATATATATATATATATATATATATATATATATATATACAAACTGAAATGAAACCATGGACCAAAGTTCGAGCATGCATACACAACACGACTCTCAATGTAAAGAACAGTGTGTGCAAAGATGAAGAAAAAGGCTTGAAGATGTGTAAGAAGGCTTACAGTGGGCTGCCAAAGAAGACTTCAATAACTTGAAATTGATGAATACTCAGCTCTCGCTGGTAAAAAGTAGCTATATATGAGCTTACAAGTGTTTAAAATGAGAAAGCCCTCAGTTTGGGGCGTGTACAGAGCAAATTGGACAGGGCTTCCTCACCTTTTCCTCTTTTAAAATGGCCACCCTAAGCCCTCTATTTATAGAGGGTGTAGTTGGGCCGCAGGTGTACCTGAGGCTGCCAGGGGCGCCCCGGGCTTCGCGGGTCCTGCCGTCTCGAAGTATATGCACGCATGCAACGTGATATCCGCTCAAACTTTTAGAATTGCAATCCGGCCATTCGACTGAGGTATGTAAGACCTATTTCAGACCGTCGTTGTCGAGAGTTACGCAATGACATGGGATTAGAGGTTGTACGAAGTCAGGAAGATGGGGCGATGCCCTCCGGTCTTCAAGCGTCAAATTTTATCCGTTACCTTGCGTAATAGTCACTCGGGATTCGTTTTCCTTGATTCTTGTGGGACATTGATGTGTAGAAATGTATATCTGATATGCTGAGACCGCGTGATGTGGCGTCAAGGTGGCAAGATGATAACTTTACCCCTCTCCAAGGTTATCTCCAGTTTGGGTTGATCAAGCAGACGTTCCTTAGGGTTATCTCTGAGATTGGACTGCTGCCAGTGTTGAAGGTCCTCAGTGTCATCTCTGAGGGGTGCCTGTCGTCTTGGTGTTATTGCCAGGTCTTGTATTGAGTGCCTCAGTGTAAGCGCCGAGGTTAAAACTGATTGCATGCATTTACAACAAGCATTTTTGGGGTTATCTCCAGAACTGCAACTGCCTTCCTTGGGGTTATCTCCAAGGTTAGAACCTGTTATTCCCAGGGTTGGGACTGAGACTGAACATCTCGGGGTTATCTCCAGGATGAATTAGTCTTCTCCGGTGCAATTTTCGGTATTAGAACTGTATGCCTTGGGGTTATCACTAAGGTTAGAACTGATGCTCCCGGTGTGTGTTTCAGGGTTAAAACTAAACTTTTGGTAGTATCCAGACTAAATGTGAGTTGTCTTCTAGGGTTATCTCTGAAAGACGAATCTTCCCTCCTACAATGTCAGTAATAGGTGTGCAAAAAATTTTGACTGTCTATAGATGCCCCTCTTTATCATATTCATGCAATGCAATGACATAGATATGATAAAGAATCCTAGACACTTGAAATGTAACAAGATAAACATGATGCAATATGGAGCAATATGATGCATGTGTATGATGCATATGAATTGCTTTCCAACATGCTGGGGATGATTGTCGGCTCCATGTTGCTTCTACCGGTGATGGTAATGACGGCAAGCTTGGATGTGTGATCCAAACCTATCAGGATGTTGACGTTGGGGCTATCACCAAAGTCTTTAATCCTGGATACAGACTTTACTCCAAAGATGTGCCTCTCGTGTACAAGAGATCGGTGGGGATAGAACTTTGTCTGTTTGAGGATGTGTATAACATATTCCATCATCCATACTCCCCGATGATGTTGATCATTCCTGGTTTGTATCGCCAGGACATATCAATGTTCTATTGGATTTACTGCCAACAGTATGTGTTGTCAGGGCTGCCCGACCTTCGTTGACGTGTGAACTAACGGATGAACTTCCTGTTGGGGATAGATGCCAAGGCTGCTTGGACTTTGTTGATGTGTGTATCAACTGATGCAATCATCGGATGGCTTTCGATGCGACATTGGGTTTATTTTTCCAACGGTTGAACTGACGTAAAGGTTGCTTGACCTTCATTGACATGTGCATCAACGGACAACATGTGTTGTAACCCTCGCCGGGGAATCTGTTTATGGACAGATGACCATACATTGTGACCACCGCCGGGAATCTCTTTTTTAAGATTACATTGTAACCCCGACGGGGACCTGTTTGATCCTTGCTGATGTGTGTATCAGCAGAACATGCGTTGTATCCCCAGCCGAGGAATCTGGTTTTAAAAAGATTAGGGTGACAACCCTGTATTGACAGCATTTGACCTCTATACGGTATTGCTAAATGTGAACTGCAATGACTTGGATCATCGGTATAGTAAACCCTGTATTCGGGCGAATACCAACAGATGAAAAGAAAGCCATAGCCGGGTCCAGAAAAACCAGGGTTTCAGGCTATTCTACTCAGTCGCGTAGTGTTTTTATTCCTGATTTGGCCTTTTCATCTTGTGAGAACTCCTTTACAACTCGAACTGGACCGAGCCAGAGGGGTGGGACCCACGTAAGGGTGCCGCAGGTACACCTACTGCAGTCACAGATGGACCTGCGGCCAACCGTGGATGTTAAAATCCTGCAGGTTGCTTTCATAAGTCATTTTTAAGTTGTGTCATGAAGGAAATTCGAGAGCTCTTCTTCAGATCTACTAAGTTTGGACATCTTTCTGTAAATTCTTTCACCGTACAAGTGTTCTACACTGTCCTGGTAACGTATGCATATACTTTTTTCCAATTTTTATCCGTTGGAAAATGACTTATCATATGAAATGCATCTAAACACATAGTAGTGATTATGTATGCACAAATGACTTAATAAAAAATATTCAACATAGTAAAGGTTAGTATTAAACCATGATGAACATAATAATGTAAAAAAATTTAACTTTTGAGACAGTCAAATTGACACCTTTTTTTCTGCTATTTCTTATCCTATTTGAGAACAAATGAGCAAAGGTGAAAAAGCAAAGTAATCCTTGTAATTAGGCTACCTTTATGGATTGATGACTTTAATTTTTGGATGCAAATAGAATTTATGTGGCTGTGGGCAGGTGTGCTACTGAATGGCCACCTAGTCATGCATATGTGCATGTGGATAGTCCTATTTATAGAGAAAACTATGGCAAAATTTTTCCAAAATGTAGGAATTGAATATTCATGCATTTTTAACTCTACTATAGATGTATGTTAAAATAATGCATGCATGCATATAGTCATTAAATACATTTTGAAAAGGTCCATGTTAGAAAATTCCACACCCTTTCTGAGGTGATTTGGAGATTTATTATCCAGATATTATGGGTCTGGATCAGCCGAGTAGTTCCCACAGGACCACTTCTGGTGTACGAAGGAGGGCTTTTGAAGTGCCTCGACCCCGTTCCGCTAGACATCCTCGTCGGTTGGTAGAGGCGGTGATATGTCCAGTCCGGGTTGATGTACTAGACGTCGAGGACGAGGAGGAGGATGTTCTAATTGTGGACCCCACTCTTGCTACGCATGTTCCCCGTAGGGACCTCCCCAGTATTCAGGTGGCAAACCCAGAGTTTCTAGGTGATTTGAGCAGACATCCCTCGATGTATTTGCATGCCAACGAGGTATAAAGTTTAGATCTTAATTTTTCTTCCTTCCTATTGATGAGGAGTAAAGGATTCTGATGTCGATCTACATCTTGTAGGTTCCCAGCTTTACACAGCCTCGAGGAAACCGGTTCAGCATTCACTCCATGTACCAAGCGCTTCATCCTAACTATAGAGCGATTATACATGATTGGGAATTTGGAGCATTCTTTTCCATCCTTCCCCGTTGTTGTCCATAGGGTTACCTCAGGGCATTGTCTGAGCGCAAGTTTCACGAGACTCAGTCTCTCCATTTACTGGACTGTGAGGTGATGATGACGCCGATGGATTGGCAGTTTATCACAGGTATAGAGTTTGGAGGGGTGCCAGTGCCTTGCTCGATTGATATTACCCCGACTATCGTCATATCCTTGTTAGGAGTTCTGACGGAAGTGCTCAAGGGCAGGACTGTCCGTGCAGGTCCTTTGAGTGTAGATGCTATGAATAGGCTATTGAGCGAGCCCATACCAGATGATGTTATAGTCAGGGATCGCATTTTTCGGCGATTGTTCCTGATGATCATTAGGGGCTGATTCATAGCAGATAACTCTTCTACAATGTCGTTCGCTTTGATTAGCGCCACTCGACATATGGACCGTATAGGAGAGTACGATTGGGGTTCCTACACCTTTGCCTATTTCCTCAGAGGCATGCTTATACGCTCGCAGGGCTTGACCGAGGCTTGGCTAGGATTTTACCCATTTCTGCTGGTAAGTATTTCTCTTATCATTTACCATGTACCGGTTAAGAGTGTTAACTGACATCAGATGTTTGCCTTTATGTTGGAAGTTTTGGGCCCATGAGAGGCTCCCATGTCTACGTCCAGTGAGTGTATTAGGATTGGATACCTACCCATGAGGATGACGATGGCATCATCCCATACTGGCAGAGGTCCCCGTAGCTGAGGGTTTCACTCATTATTGCCTACAGTTGGAGTTGTTGACAGCGGATGTCATCACATGGATTCCATATTGTGGGGAGCATTTGGCCGTTGGATTTGAGGATGGGTACCCGACTGGTGTCGAGTATGTGATTTCCACCCGTAGGGTTCCTCTCTTCACAGATAGAGGATGGGAGCTCTATTTAGGAGAGCGTGCTATCAGGAGCACCACAGGAGAGATCCGTATACCAATCTTGCCTCCTGTCAGGCGTTATTAGCCTATGTCGCAGTCACCCGTCATTGATATCCCATTATTGGGTGTTGACGATTTTACATTGTCAGAGGGTCCTTGCACTCAGGATGTATCCAGCATTAGTGGATCCCTCATACTATTAGAGCCCAGACACGCGCCACTCAGTTCATGGGGGATATGGTTCTAGGATCCGTGATGATGACAGATTAGCTAGCCTGTGTTCGAGATTCGACTTATGTGACACAGATTGACAGCTTGACCCAGCGACTGGACCGGGCACATTTCTTTATCTGGCATTCGGGCAGAGATACGGCAGAGGAAGATTTGTTTGATCCTTTCAGGTTAGGAGCTGGACCCTCAGATGACCCATTTGGCTTTGCCGGCGCAGATCTTCCTTTGTACAGGCCTGACATCCCTGTTGATAGAGATCTAGTGACTAAGGAGGAGTTACATCAGGTAGACATGATTGATGATGTAGATATTGACTCCATTGTCTTCTTCTGATGTGTATTCTCGTTATCTCTTTTGATAGGACTCTGTTAGCTATTGGGTGGTTGTGCCCCATTCTCGCTAAATCTTTTGATAGGCCTCTATTAGTAGTTGGGCGTCTGTGCCCCGTTTCCCTGTATTTTTAGTTATATAGAGATGATGTATTAGATGATGATATACTTAGGAATGTATGTACAGTTTTTCCATTCCCTATATCATATTGCCATCTATTATCTGTTATGCATGTATCACGTTATGCATATGTATGTATGTCCATAGATATTCAGCATTGACCCCTGGATGGTATTATGACACGGCCCACACAGATGTCTTCTTCGACAGTCAGCCGCATAGATCACACCCCACCATTATTGGTGGCATCCAGTCTGAGATACTGGTATGATAGTATGTCACCCTCAGATAGGGTAATTGTAGATCAGCTGTTGCAGCATACCATGACCATTTTGATGTTTTAGGTTCCACCAGGATTCGTGGAGGGCATGTTGGATCACTGGATATCAGAGAGACAAATTTTCCAGTTTGGGATCTAGGAGTTGACTCCCACTCTGGAGGAGTATGCATGGTTGACGATGCTGCCACTGGACAGACCTTGCGTGTATATGGCTTTGGGGAACATGAGTCGATGGTTCATGACCCTCACTAGATTGAGGCGTAGGGTGGTTCAGGATGAGCTTACATCTGGCCACGTTATATCCCAGCATTTTCTGTTTGACAGATTTGGCTCTGAGGATAGTTATAGACGACATTCCAGGGATTTCACCATACAGGAGGCTCATTGGCGTCTGGCCAGGGTGGATGTACTGCTATTATACGTACTATCATACGTCTACATGCCACGGTATATTGATGAGTTGGACATAGGAGTTATTAGCTCTCAAGGAGGGTCGTACCATCATACCGATGATTATAGCTGAGACATTGAGGTCAGCTACATACTACTGCACTTATCCGACATGAGTATTTACTGGTTGTTCGGTCATGCTATACGTGTGGTTTATGCCACATCTGAGATTGATTGGTACTTTTAGACGATATGTGTATTGTTTCACCCATGATATAGCCATGTCATATGTATTTCAGCCTGCAGAATGTACAGATCCAGCATCTTGGTCCGCTTTCATAGCTGATATTGTAGACCCATTTAGTATATTGCCGTGCTCAGGGCTCAGCTCACCTTATAACTTTATTACTCATGCTCCAGGCATGGATTACATCCCTCTAGCTAGTTTGAGGGGCATGACTACTTACCATCCACTGGTCATGATGTCGCAGTTTGACCAGTTTCACGATTTTCATCCTTTTGAAGGGGCACTGGGCCAGTATTTAGCTTCTCGCTATCTTTCAGCAGAGGACCGATCCCGTGTGTATGCATGTTGGGATCAGCGCGAGATAGCTGCTTTCTTCATTAGTCATCTAGATTATTTTGTAGAGTATTCCACAAGGATGGAGACAGAGACTGCATCGGCTGAGGTAGTATCAACATTATCGAGTATTGATTCAGATGGTGAAGAGCCCATGGAGGACAATGATTCTCACACCGAGGAGGAGCCATCTACTGGGTTGCCAGTATTTTCGTTAGATTCTCCCAGTACTAGCACTGTCTTAATTTAGCATTCAGTATAGTACTTTGTGTAGAGTCTTCATCTGACGACCTTTGAGAGAGATTAGGCGAGAGCCCTGATGTTGACAACTCTTGATGGGAGAGACGCAACCCTGTAAGAGAGGGACGAGGCATTGGCTCGTAGAGATGCCGTTGTTGTCACTACTACAAAACAGTAAATAGACAACGTGGAAAAAACGTTGTGGTTTAAGTCAGAAAAACGTCGTGGTTAAGGGTGTCATCTATTTGACACCCTTACATAACGTTTTAAAAAGGTTGTAGTTAAGCACAATACACAACGTTTTTTAGGAAAAAAACGTTGTAGATTTATTTTTCAAAAATTAGCAGATGCTTAAAAACGTTGTAGTAGGTATGATTCCACAACATTTTTTGAATAAAAACGTTGTTGTTTAGTATATCAGACAACGATTTTTAAATGTTGTAGATTAAAAAAGAAAAAGGAAAAAAATGTGGTTCACCTATATTACCAATGCACCTGCAATATACTAATACCATAATATATAGCCAAAATGTATCAACCATTCAAAATACATCCCAATAATACCATTCGTTTATAATTTCAAATTACTACATCCACAAAATATATACCAAACTATCTATATATACATCACAAATTCACATCACACAGATTATCTTCCACAAAAGAAAGTTGATAAATGAGTGCCAAGTATTATTATTGAAGATGAGTAATTTCCAACATACTACAATTTCTTCAAGCTCCTCCTTAGCCTCGTCAATACCAGCAACATCAGAAAATGTGATACTTTCTCCTTGTTCAGTCACCTTTGCCACACCAGAGCTCCCAGACTTGCATTTTCTAAGTTGACCAACTGTCTGCTGTAAAAATGAAGCAAGTAATCACTCAAACATTCACCACTATGAAGAAAATAAAATACCCAACAAGATCACGCTCAAATTCCTGCTTGTACCCTCTCACAAATTCAACATGCTTGTTCTTAGCATCTGCAGAGAAGCAGGCTCTGCAAACACCAAAGAGCTGCTTCTTGAGGGATTGGGGAACCTCTACCGTAGTTGCAGTGGGGTACTTATAACAGCGATGGAGCAGAGCATTAACCACTGCCAGTAGTCTTTCCTCCGGAAGGGTGACAAACCTCAAGCCAATTTCAATGAGCAGAATCTGAGAAAATGAAACAATCCTTTAAGTAAAGTTGATCTAGTGTTATGTAAGACACATTGTAGGTGATTTTATCACAATCAAACAATTCAATATATAGGACAAGAATGTAAGGAGATGGGCAATGTGAAATAATTAGGGAATGTGTACATGACCTATATATAACATCCATAAGTAACCAAGGAATAAAACTAAAGAGAAAGAAAAGACCAATTTGTAGTATGAGGGCAAAATTAAGCAAAAAGAACAAACTAGTAACCTCAAGTTCGCTAGCCAGATTAGTGTGTTTCCTTCTAAGAGCTTCCATTATATCCTTTGCTGCAACAAAAGCACTGGCAGCAGTTGCAACCAAACCCAGCGCACCTGTACGCCTTAAAGCATTTTGGCCACCATCACTAACAGTTGAAGAACTCTGTTGCAATGGTTGGTTATTCCCACTACCTTCAACAGCTGAAGACCTTCAGATTCTTTCACCTGAGAGTTTACCCCATCATGTGACCCTAAAGCACCACTTGATTGACTTCCTTGGTGAACCTGATTATCAGAGGCTAATGAACCCCCGCCATTACTTGCTACTCTTGCATTTGCATCAGAAATTACTGAAAATGATCCTACAGTCACAAACAAGTACATTTTAGAATACGAATTCCTCATTGCAAAAGCAGGCTCTAACTTGGGTAAATTAAAAAATATCACTAGTTAGAAGTAAAGGAAACCGCTCTGAATAAAATATGTGATACTGATACACATGACTGCTGCTACCATGTTTCACTATAATAGTGTCTAAAATTTGATACTCGTACTTCAGTAATCGAACATCCAATTCTTGATAAGAAAATCTAATAATCTATAAACAACTAATAGAAAAATTAATTATTGTTATTGAAGAGGATAGACAGCAATATTATATTGCATTACTACTGCTAAAGATGTGAAAAGTCTGTTATGTCTTAACTACAAATGACAGACTAAGATAGTGGACTCACTCCCAAGGGTCGTCACCATTTTGTTTAGCTATAATTGCACACAAGAGAAGCCCAGTTGAAGCAACTCCCAGACAACTGCATAGGCACATAGTTGCAGTCGAAGCATCAAATGAGCAATTGTATCAACAAAGCTTTTCAGCCACAATAAGAAAACTTGGAGCAACAACAGCATCAACAGGCCAACATACAACAATAGCAGGCCAACCACGTGCAACAGACTTCAGAGCATACCACATGCAACAGAGGCAACAAATCAGCCAAAGCCAACAGCAAACCAGGCACAAAGATTCAAGCAAGTTAGTTTCGATGTTTGATAAAAAAAATTAATTTTGGGCATCAATCTCTAATAGTTATTACAAGCAGGCAACTAGAAATATAAATTATAAAGAATTTCTCACCTAATATATTGTCTATCATAGCAGCTGGAGTTTTCATTAATGGATCACCAAGTGGAAGACCAACTATAGCCCGCAAATATTGCTCGTACTGTGAAGTGAAACATGATTCAATTGAGTGGTGCCCACTATTATGAGGTCTGGGAGCTACTTCATTTATTAAAATATGGGGTTAGAAAAGCAAATGAAGATAGAAAAGTCATATGACATTGACAAAAAAGAAATCCAAAAAGTCGAATAAACATACACCGAGTTGTTATACAACCTGACCATCTACTGTAAAAAATAACTCAACTGCAAAAACACCTGCGCCTTCTAATGAGCTAACAGCTCTGTATGCCACATCAGTTGCAAGTTTCATATTCTTCCATCCCAGTTTGAAGAATCTGTGCTCCCAAAACGTCATATGACATGTGCCCTAACCTTGACAATACCTGCAAAAAACTTGGATCACTTGTTTTAAAATGTTGATTTCCAAAAGCTAAAAAAGCACAAAAAACATTAATGTCCACATACGTTACAAAAACAAATCTTGCTGCAAAACTTAATCCAGCTTTGAAGCACAATCCCACATTAACACGTTCCCGGGAGAAATACAAAAAAGCTGTAGTTTATTAACATAAGAAAAACAACTAATGGTGCAGGAAAAAGAACTTGAAGACTCTATTCTGAACTAAAACTACTGTAATTTGTCACTGGAAAGCAACTAGATTTGAGAAGAAGATAAAAACAACAATGATAATGTTTTTAGAAATATTCTGTGATAGAGCAGCGGCTGGGACTGCACCAAATAGCAAGGTACCCCCACCAAAAAATATATAATTAAAATTGGCAGAACCAAAGCCTGGACAAAAGAATGTTGGTTCACAAGTTCAACATGCTTGACATGAAAAATACACTTTACAGAACAATATACCTTAAACGAATAATTGATTTTGAGGACATAATTCTCCCCAGTAGGTCTGGGATGACAATATAATTGAGACTGCTAAAGAAAGGTTCTACGATTCAAATGTAGATGGTCTAACAATGTTCACAGCGTCGCTAACAATGTTCTGTCAAAACTTCAATACGCAATACATATTGAAGTTGATTATCATAATATATGTTCAAGTTGATTCTCATACTGTATCGGATTGCTGGAAACCAATGTCAACATCATCAATCGAGACAAATGTTCTGTCAAAACTTCAATACGCAACCAGCTGCCAAGGCAGGAGGTAGTCAAGCATAATAACATACCAAAGTTCAGTAAAAAACAAAGACTCCCTTTGCTTCAAAATATAGGAATAATTTTGATTTTTTGAAAGCCAATTTGAGATATTTTCAAAGTAATAAAAATGTATTTGATTTTAAACAATACAAATATGAGATTGTAAAACATCTTTAAAAAATTACTATTTTCAAAAGTTCACTTAATCACGTCAATTTTAATTTCTAAAGAGAGAGAGTACCAGAAAATGGGTATAGTTCACAGAAGCTTAGCTCTCCAATCAACTGTGAAATTATCATCACTGTCATCATCACTAGATGATTCTTGATGATTAGAATCTTTGCTCATAACTTGAGGACCTCTGCCGTGGATGGTAGGTTTAGTAGCCTTGAGCTCCATTTTCTTCCTTTTCAACATTTCCACTCTCTCCCTATATGTCCTGCAATGAATACCATCAATTAGGGAAAAATCAAATCCGGCAGTTAACAAGATAGGAAGGGAAAAATTATACGATGTGCCTATAACAAAGCATCACTATAATCAAAATCATAAGCATAACTACTTTATCACATTGGACACTTAAACAAAAACATAATATTTATCAGAGACGACGCTGTGAACATATATTATCGAACATTGTTATCTACGATTCAAGTGTTCGATAAACAAAACATTCATAACATTTTTCCTCAATCGCTGACGATAAACAGTAAAAAGAAACAGACCATGCGAAGATAAAAACAAAAAAAAACAAAATCAAATGCTGAGAGTTGAGATACAGAAGATTCAGATATATGGGTCAGGCGAGTTTTGTGGTGGGAACCCTAGATTTATCAGAGACACTCATAAAAGCCAGCCCTAGATTTATCCAAATTTCTCAAACCAAAACCTCGAATTCCATGCTTGAAACCCGTGAAACAAATCGAATTAAAGCTCCTCAACGATTCTGAAGCTTCAAAAATGGCGAGATTTTGAGGAGAAATGGAAGGGAAAAGGAGAAACTGAAGCTCTGCACAGAGACGAAAGAATGAAACTGACGAGCCTTAGGAGAGAAAAAGAATATGTTTTAATTTTAAGTATTCAGTTAAAAGCTCCGTGTTTTTTTTCATAGACCATGTTTTGAAAAAAAAACGTTATCTAATTAAAACCAAAAAAATGCTTTTTTAAATAGATAATGTTTTTGCATATAGATCTACAACGCTTTTTTTAAAAACGTTGTAAAAAAAACGTTGTCTATTTACTATTTTGTAGTAGTGTGTTGAGCGGGACGAGGCCAGATCAGCCAGAGATGCAGTGATAGTTGAGCGGGATAATGCCATATCTACATGGGATGTAGCTGTCACAGATAGTACTACAGTGAGGTCCTTTACCACTGGCATGCTTGCAGTGATGAGCACTTACGTCGATGAGCATATGGTCACCATGCAGATGGCTGTAGACCTATTGGGTCGTGTGGATATCCTCGTACTGGAGACCACAGCTTTGCCTCCTTCTTCAGAGAGGGATGCCATATTGGGGTTGTTAGCTCGCATATACACCGATTTGTAGATTGGCTTGTATTTTCCTACACAGACTAGCTTAGCCATTTTGTCATATACATTTTACATTGTGTATATCAAACAGTATTATATTTGGCAGGGAAATATATTTTTGATCACTTCCCTTTTAGATATGCTCTGATACTTGCTTGATATTTGTCTGCTTCTTCAAGGCTTGTGATCTTGATGTATTCTGAATTATTCCTTGCTGGATGGACATTGAGTTGTCTCTGGATAGTTCATAATGGATCATGGATCCGTGTGTATCCCTACCATCTTCGATGTCTTGGGACTGGTTTCTATATGGAAATGTGGAGAGGAGTGTGGCTTTCCTCTTTGAGATTGACCGTACCACAGATGGTCACTAGTACCCCTATTTAGGAGGAGCCTTGTTAATTCCATCTCTTATGGATTGGTGTTGCTCTTTGAGGTACAACCGCAACTTAGATGGTCATCGAATCTCCTATTTAGGAGGAGTTCAAGTAATTCCATCCCTTTGGTCTGAAGCCAATGAAATGTGGTGGATTGAAGTTTGATCCCAGTACCGTTGACAAGTATTTTTATTTTGGTAGTGGGTTAAATCGAACTATGTATGGCTGCCTACGTACTCCTGTTGAAGAGGAGATCAGGTCTGCATAGTTTGAACCCGGTGTAAGAGGTTCAACGCTGTATGTGGCAGAAAAAGTGTAGGAATGTTTTTGTTATTTTTGTTTTTGTAAGGAGGAAGGTATAGAAGTGTTTTTGTGGTTTTTATTTTATTGTGACCGGGCCATATAAAATATGGTTGCCTACGTACACTCGTGTATTAAGTAGATCAGGTCGACGTAGTTCGGCCCTCAGGACGAGTTGAAAAGCTTAATCCCATGTGTAGGTCATACTGCGGGGAAGAGAAAGTTTGATCCTAGGTTGAGGATAAACTGCAAGTGTGAAAAGTTTGATCCCATATTTGGGGGGGCAAACTGTAAACACGAGAGGTTCAATCCATAGTGGGATGACCAAAGTTGTAAGAGCGTAGTGAAGTCAGGCTGCTGGCTTAAAGAGTATGTTTCCCTGAGGGGCAAAGTATGGAAAATAGTTGTATGTAATGAAGGGTTGAAGAGCTAGAATGATTAGTGATATGATGATCCAATACCAGGATGTTTGCTTGATAGTAACTTCAGATATAGTACCATTTCACGGTGTCCGTGTTGATAAGCTGTGGAAATTCATCGCCGTCCATTTCCTGCAATCTAAGAGCACCTCCTGTCAATACCTCCTTGACAATAAATGGGCCTTCCCAGTTAGGAGTGAATTTTCCCTTGGACTGATCTTAGTTGTCGAGAATTTTCTTCAAAACCAAGTCATGTTGTTTAAACTGCCGTAGCCAGACTTTTCTGTTGTAGGATCTGGCGATCCTTTGTTTATATAATTGACCATGGAAGATAGCCGCGGTTCGCCTTTCATCTATTAGAGACAATTTGTTATACCTGTCTTGTACCCATTGATCTTCATCCAGCTGAGCATCCATCAACACTCTGAGGGATTCCATTTCTACATCTATGGGGAGTGCTGCTTCCATCCCATAGGTTAATGCGTAGGGGGTTGCCCCAGTTGAAGTGCGCATTGATGTTCTGTAGGCTAACAGAGTAAGAGGCAATAAGTCAGGCCATCCTTTGTGGTTGGCGGACATCTTTTGCATAATTTTCTTGATGTTTTTGTCAGTTGCTTCAACAGCACCATTCATCTTTGGACGGTAGATGACGGAGTTAAGGTGTTTGATGTGGAATTTACTGCATAACTCCTCCATCATTTTGTTGTTGAGGTTCTTAGCATTGTCTGATACGATTACTTCTGGTTGTCCATATCGACAAATGACATTGTTTTTGAGGAAAGCAATGATGACTTCTTTCGTAACCCTGGGGAAGGAAGTTGCTTCTACCCACTTGGTAAAGTAGTCGATCATGGTGAAGATGAAGCGATGTCCATTATTGGCTTTGGGCTCGATGGGCCCGATCACGTCCATTCCTCACATTGAGAAGGGCCAAGGTGAGCTCATATCGTGGAGCTCCCGTGGAGGGGCGTGGATAGCATTCCCATAAATTTGGCATTGATAACATCTCTTGACGTGGTCATTGCAGTCAGCCTTGAGAGATAACCAGTAATGTCCTATCTTGAGGATCTTCTTAATAAGTAAAGGGTCGCTCGTGTGTGGGCCACATACTCCACCATGGATCTCATCCATGAGTCTCTAAGCTTGATCCTTATCCAGGTAACTGAGGAGACCTAGTCCTGCATCTCTCTTATAGAGTGCATCTCCACTCAGGTAGAATTTCATAGCAAGTCGATGAATCCACCTTTGCTCAGTCAGGCTCACCTCAGCAGGTGTAGATCCATCTCGCAAGTATTCCTTGATATGCTAATACCAAGGTTGTTGGATGGGACGTAGCTCATCCGATACTTCTCCAACATAGTTCCCATAGGCCGGTGCCTTTTACAGGGCAAATGTGACGCTTGGCATGTGTTCTTTGTCAGGTATATGAATCAAGGAGGACAAAGTTGCTAAGGCGTCTGCGAAGTCATTCATATTATGAGGAATGTGTAGAAAGGAGATCTCTTCGAACTCCGAAGCCATCTGTAAAACTTGCCGATGGTAACGCAGCAAGCATAGCTCTTTGGTTTGATAGATTCCTGTGGATTATTTGACTACCAACTCTGAATCCCCAAAGACAGTTAACCATCTGATACCCATTGAATGGGCAAGTTTTAGCCCTATGATAAAGCCTTCATACTCAGCTATGTTGTTGGCGTTGATAAACTGCAATTTGACAGCGACGGGATACTGCTCCCCTGCACTGGATACTAGAACTGCTCCAGCTCCAGAACCTTCCATATTAACAGCTCCATCAAAATACATGTTCTATGGTTAGCGTGTATCGTACTGATGGTGTTGCTAAATTGTCATTACCCCTTCATCGGGGAAGTATGTTTCCAAGGGTTTGAAATCCACTGAAGGTGCGGCGGCCAGTTGATCCGCAATTCCTTGACCTTTAATGGACTTTTGCGTCACGTAAACAATGTCAAATTGTTGCAGAATCAACAGTCATCTGGATAGCCGATAATTCAGTATCTGAAAACATACTTGAGAGGATCCACGCGGGATATGAGATGGGGTGTGTGCCCATGGAGGTAATGTTGTAACCTCATGGCAGCCCATGCTAAAGCATAACAAGTTTTCTCGATCAGAGTGTACTTGTGTTCACTGATGCTGAATCTTTTGCTAAGGTAATAGATAGCTCGTTCTCAGCCTCTATCATCTTTCTGACCCAGCATACAGCCCATGGCATTGTCACTTATGGACAGATACATAAATAGGGGAACATCATTCCAGTGTGGTACCAAAATAGAAGCTTTGACTAGCTGCTCTTTGATGGTAAGGAAGGCCTTCTGGCATTCATCATTCCATTTCATGGAGGAGTTCTTCTTTAACAGCTTGAAGATAGGCTCACAGGTTGCTGTGAGTTGAGAAATGAATCTACAAATGAAGTTGACTCTTCCCAAAAATCCCCATATTTCCTTCTCTGTCTGAGGAATGAGCATTTCCGTAATGGCCTGAATTTTGGTGGGATTTTGGTGGGATCCTAGCAACTTGCCTGATTTAACGCCACGAGCTCACTTGGCAGGATTCAACTTCAAGTTGTACTTATGCAACCTGTTGAAAAGCTTTTTGAGATAGTCTAAGTGGTCCTCTTCCTTCCGGGACTTGACGATGATGTCATCCATGTAGATCTCTATCTCTTTGTGCATTAAGTCGTGGAAAAGAGCCATCATAGCTCTCTGATAGGTAGCTCCGACATTGATGAGGCTGAAAGACAACCGTCTGTATCAAAAGTTTCCCCAAGGTGTGATGAAAGCAGTTTTCTCACGATCCTCCTCAGCAACCGTGATCTGATGGTACCCCGCAAAGCAATCGGCGAAAGAGTACATGACGTATTGAGCAGTATTGTCAATAAGAATGTGGATAAATGGCACGGGAAAGCTATCTTTAAGGCAAGCTACAGAATACATCACCCATTTTGGGTAGCCAGATACATGGTACAGAATACAAATACAAACTAATTATACAACAGTCGTGTAAAATACGACAAAACATATATTGTGATTTTTAATACAAATATTGTCATATAGACAATATCCACACTCAATGGAGTACTCATTACATTTATTGTCACACTATTTAACAGAATAATGAGGACTACTAAAATTATCATCTGGTCTATCACTCCATTCCCCGACTCGTCCCAACTTTGTATAGTCATTTTGTTGTAACGATTCATGATATAAGATTGAATCAAAGAGATGTAATGTAATAGTTGCGATTCAAGGTAAGAAAGAAGGAAATGTATAAAAGTTTTAAATATTCCGCAATTTTATTAAGTTTAACATCAAAAAATGATGTATTATTTAGAGGTTGAATGTATGGTTAACGACCGAAGTTGGGATTTAAATTGCATAGATTTTGGGGTCGTTACAGTTGGTATCAAAGCTGTAGGTTATAAACCTTAGGTAGGAGTACCGTAGGCAATAACCTTAGAGAAGAGAGGTGAAGATAAAGAATGAATAAGCTCAAATAGAGTTTGAACAATATGGGATTAAAACTTGCGTAAAAGGATTCAAAGAAGAATCTCGCAGAGTTATCAGGAATATGAATGTGGGGTTACCCAACTCTAATAATAAGGATGTAAGGTGATAATAAATAGATAATGTCTATAAAAAGAGAATGATAAAGAAGTTATGAATTGAGAGTTATGTCTAAGCGTGGTACAATTGTACTCTTTAATAGTTGATGTATGGTATCTGGGCTAAACGATTCCTTCATGGAGCGGAGTTATATACGAACTAGCAACTCGGAACCTAGTTTGTTGGTTATTTGTGGGAAACCACTCAGCGTACCATATTGAAACTGTTAGAGACTCGATGTGTACCAAGTGTAGAAATGGACACGTATGATGAAAGTTTAGAACTTGAATGAAATTTTGAGCGATGTAAATGAAGTTAGAAATTCTTAAAGGAAGAATTGTTTTATAAATAAGAAGATTCAAAGAAGAATCTTGAAGATATAAAGATAAGAAATGGGAGTTTCCAAACTCCAATAGCCAAGATAACGAATAATGTCGTAAATAATGAAAAAAGAGAAAGAATGAGGATCGTAAAACAAAACGATCACGAGTTAACAAAAGAATTTTAAGAGAGATGATTATAGAATAAGGTCACGACGTGGTCTGTAATGTTTGAATGATTATAGCTTAATGCTATGAGATGGTGTACTGTGAAATAGTACGAGGTAAGTCATGAGGAGTTATAGATAATGTGATACGAGGAATTCGTATTAAGCAAGTTAAGGGTAAGTTGTTAAGAGAAAGATAGAGTTAGGTAGGTTTTCAATTGAGGACTCATGTAATGGCTGAGTTGTACAAATCCTTGTATGGGCGAGGGTTTTGTGCTTGCACTAAGTTTATCCTATTGATAATCATTGAAAGGTTTGTGTCGCGCTATTTGCTATATACCTGATGCGAAGGTGATTCTTTTCTCATGTGTATAACAGAAAGGTAGAGTTTAGTTAGAGAATAATATAAGGTTAAGTGCGAGTTCTTAAAACTCATACTTATGGTAAGTTCGTAACTCATAATTATATGGTATGTTTTTGAACCCCTCAGCGAATGGACGCCTATGGTCCGACTAGGATAAGTTCTTAAACTCATATGATTGTGGCAAGTTCCTGAACTCATAACGTGTGGTAAGTTTGACGAACTGGGTAAAGCTAAGTGTGAATGGAGTATTGAGGATGATAGGAATAGATAGACCTATTAAGCAATGGATCATTATAGAAAGAGGAGTTGATGGTGGAAGCATAGGTATTCTAAATCTACTAGATGTGCTAGACTTTCGAAATTTATTGACTTCGTGATGATGTTTGCACTTCTATTTTCTTGAAAAATATTAGATCAACTGATGGGACCAATGAGTTTTAACAACAATACTGTTATTCGTATGTCTATGCTAATTGCTTCGGCTAGACAAAAATAATTTGTAATATATCAAAATGTATTTTATATATCATTAATGCATAATGTAACCTGGTGCAAAGATGATAAAAATGATGGAGTCATCAATGCAGTATTACCTAGTGTTGGATGTGATCTAAGGATCGTCAGCCCACTATGGTATGATGTAGTATGATAAAGTCACCAAATGACGGAATCCTCAACGAACTGTAAATACAGTGCGGTATCATGACGTCCTAAAAAGATTTTTGAGATTTCTTTAAGATATGAGAATACATATGTATGTATGTATATGTATATTTCGGTTAATGTCCGAGTTATTGTAGAGGTCTATGCTATTTGATTCAGCTAGACAAATATTAAAAGATGTTCATGAAATTCAAGAGTTTCTTGAGAGGTTATGCCAAACCAAATTGTTTTGGTGCGGATTCAGATGTTGAAAAGCTGAGATGAACAACCCTTTTATAGGGGATTACGCGGAGGCGTTGAGATGTTTGTGCACAATACATTGTACGAAGGGCTGATCACCCTAAGTACGAGGAGTCCCTATAGTCTTATGACTGTTAAAGTTTAAGTTGAAAGATTACTTATAACTATGGACATATGCATAGCGTTTAAATGTTTGTGCACAATACATCGTACGAAGGGCTTAACACCCTAAGTACGGGGGTCCTTATAGTCTTATGACTGTTAAAGTTAAAGTTGAAAGATTACTTGCAACTGTGGACATAGTTCGTGGTCTTATAACCCTCAGCATGATTTGGAATCTTTTAAAATTCCTGAGTTATTCAAACTACTTCCCAATTATTGAACAATTATGGAAGATTCTTGTTATTCTGCAAGATGGAAGTGAAAAAGGAAAAAATTCCTTAGAAAGAAGTAAGTCGTAGAATGTAACACTGAGTGATGAATGTGTTGATTAAGTGAGAAAAGAGATTTTGAAATGAGAAGGGGATGAGTTATCAAAGAAATTTGTGAAACTTTTAATAGAAAAGTTAATAATTGTAGAATGATATTTGTGGAAGAAGTGGTTATAGAACCTAAGGAATGAATATAGTATTAACGTAAAATCTACTTTGATAGATGGAATGAATAAATATTAATTGATAAAATTTCGAGGATGAAATTCTTAGAGGAAAGAGTGAATGTAATATCCCGAGTGTTTATGATAGCGATTCCCGAGTGTTTATGATAACGATCCTTAGAAAAGGAAATGAATGGATTAAAAGATATATAATACTCAAAATATAATTGAGTTCAAATGAAAGTTATGAAATGAAACCTAGAATTTGTTAGGTAATGAATGTAGTAGGAAATATAAAATCTATATTTAGATAAAATGATGAAATATTTCTCTGAGTCATTTGTGTAATTTGTGTCTTCGATTCTGGGGACAGAATCTTTGTAAGTAGGGAAGATTGTAATGAATGAGTGGCTTGAGTTGTGATTCTGAGGACAGAATCCTTGTAAGGAGTGAATGATGTAACAATTCAGATTTTTATTATAATATTTAAATATTTATTAAATTATATAAATATTTAATGGATGTGTTTATTGTTGAGTAAGTATTTGTTTAATTGATTTGATGTGATTTGATTATTTATTTGTTTAATAAATAATTAATGAGTTAAGAAAAGTAATTATTTTGAAATAGTAATCTAATTTCATTTAATAATTAAGTTAGAGAATTTATAATGATTAAATAAATTATTATATTATGCAATGAATTGTTATTAGAATTAATTAAATTAAGTATGAAAACTTAATTAATTAGAAGTGTGATAAATAACTATATTATAAGTGGTTATTAAAATAAATTAAAGTAGTTGTAATTTATTTTGCCAAACAAGGCTTAAATATATTAAGTCTTTAAATTTAAATAATTTTGCCAAACAAAGCCCTATGGCTTTTGGATTTTTAAATTTGATTTATTAGTAATATAAATTAAATTAAACAAAATATAAATATAATATATCTATTATTTTGGTAACTGATAATTTATTAGTATATTAAGTATAGCGTCGGTTTAGACGTTTTAAAAATTGTACGTCGTTTGTATTTTTATTTTACTTATATTCTATTTGGCTAAAGCCTAAGTAAGAAAAGAGAACTAGTTTTATCAGAGAAAAACTTAGAGACAGGAGAGTTTTGAGAGAGACTGTCAAGGGTTGGAGAGAAAGTTTTGAGTTTTAACAAGTGGTGGTCAAGCAAGTGAAGGTATGTATATAAAACTTAAAAAAATATTACAGCATAATTTTATTGAATATCACTGTGTATGTTATAAAGTTTTACAAAAATTATATGAAAATCATGTTTTTATAATTACGTATGATATTAAGTGTATTTGTAACTATAATTGTTATATTAGCACATGTATGTATATATGAGAAGTATGCTAGCATTCACAAAGAAAGAAGAATTGATTTTATAGTAAACATTCACGTATGAACGTGGTTTGTAGAAATATCAAAATTAGTATATGTTAATTGTGAAATTGTGAAATTGAACTGCGAATGGTTAATTGGGTATAAACTACAGAGAATCATAGTTTGAAGTAATTAAAATCAAATTGCTATGACAGTGTATAAACGTCAGTTATGGAGTTTGGTTTTTAAAATAATGCTTTCAATGATTTAAGATTTCTAGAATCATGGTTTAGTCGTTGGTAATTAGTATATACATGTTGGGTAATGTGTATATGTGTAATTGGCTTAGGTTATACATGTTAATTGGGGTTAATTGCTGTTAAAAATAAAGACAGTAGCTTTGTTATGTTCTTCGTGGTTGGGTTCTGCAAGTTTCGGCGCCCCAATGCCAAAATTTGAGCCCCAGCGACAAAAATCGCGCCCCGGTGCAAAAATTCGCGCCCCAGCACCAGAAGTTGGCGCCCCAGCGCTGAAATTCGCGCCCCAGCACCAATCTCGCGCCCCAACGCCACTAGTTGGCTTAGTCCTCGCGCCCCAGCGCGGGGACAGAAGTCTGACTTGGACAGTTTTGATCTCCTGTAGTAAAATGGCCATAACTTCCTCATACGAACTCCGATTGAGGTGATTCAAGATGATCCAGAACGAGGACGAATAGAACTACAACTTGTGTTCTTTACGTTTTTCAATTTGAGGTCATTAGGATGGGTAAAAATGATCATCTTTCGGACTGTTGTGTTTTTAGAGGCAATCGGAGGGTGTCGGGCATGCACATATGCATGTGTAGTGCTCCAGACCGTAAAAGATGATGTACTAAGTTATAAAACATGAATCTTAGTAAATATAATGATGCTTAACATTAATAAATAATATATTAGATAAGTTATAGAAGCATAGTAAGCATACACAAGAGAGGCAAATCGGGCGTGTGACGATTGAACGTCGAAATGCCGTGCCAAGTGTTAATGAACTTAAAAAGTGTTTCAATTCTATTGAAATAGATATTATAAGATATGAAATGGGTTTAATATAAAAGGAATAAGTAGTCCTAGCAAGACTTAAGCACTTGAACTTCGAGTTTGACTAAGAAGAAATATAGTGAGTCATAAGTCGAAAAGTTAACACAATCTAATTGACCATTGTGTATTTATTAATAGAAAATATTATGAGATGTGGAGTAGAGTTTACATTACAATTGCTATGTGTTGTTATGTGACTAATAGTTGATGTGTATGATTATATAATTGTGTAGGGCACGTGAAGTGCAGATAACTGTAAGCTGTTAAGCTATTATTGGTAAACAACGATCAAGACAAGTCTTTCGGTTCCTATTTTTTACGTGGACTTGATGAACTGTTTTAAATTGCATGATATGTTATGCATGTTGAAATCATGAAATGTTAAAGTCAATATATGACTGCATTTTTTGGCTAAGTAATGATGATTGAGTAAGGAACTCAATCTTTATATTTGCTATGTGAATTAAAAGCATGTATGCCATGTTACTTTAATGAGATGTATATCGAGCATGTTATTATGTGCTATGTGATGCATGAAAACTGTTAGACTTTGCTGGGCTATCGAGCTCACTCTTGCAAATAACCACTTTTGCAGGTCAAGATTTTAAGGTAAAGATACGTGCTATGTGAGTTATAGAGATCTATATTCACGAAGATTACTTATGTTTTATGAGAAATATATTTCATATTTTGAACATAACATGTTGTTGAATTGTAAGTTGAGCTATCCAATGTATACGGATATTTAGTTATGATGTAAGACTTTGTATAGTCATTTTGTTGCAACGATTCATGATATAAGATTGAATCAAATAGATGTAATGTAATGGTTACGATTCAGGGCAAGAAAGAAGGAAATGTATAAAAGTTTTAAATATTCCGCAATTTTATTAAGTTTAACATCGAAAAAGGATGTATTATTTAGAGGTTGAATGTATGGTTAACAACCGAAGTTGGGATTTAAATTGTATAGATTTTGGGGTCGTTACAGTCCGTGTGGACTATGATGATTATATTTGTTAAGCACCTTGCAATGTCCTGCTTGCGCCTCTAGTCCTTTTCCTCCGCCCTCGGATCCGGTATTAAGACTTCTTTTCCATTGACCGATATCAGCTTAGGAAATAACATAGTTATTACATGTGAAGGAACCTTTACTGAAGTCTGTACATGCTCTGCCTCTGCAGGTTTGAGTAATCGCCGTGTGGCTGAGGATGAAGGAACCTATTTATGCTTATGAGGATTCCTGTGACTGAAGCTAGCAGAATAGCCTAGTTCGGTTGTCCCTGTTTTACTGGGAACTTGAATTGGGCGCTTGATGCCGTAATGGTCTTTGCCCAACCCTTGTTCAGGTTGATATCCCAAAGATAACATTTCTTGGCCTGCCGACATTACTTCGGCAGAAATTTTGGGTACCAAAGGTGGCGCCCCAATGGAATGGTAGTGAGTGTTTCTCACCTCTAGGGCATGAAAGTTGACAAGCTTAACTTTGTTTAAACTGATGAGCGGGATGTCACCTTGTACAGGACATGATGGCTCAGCATTAACAGTGACTAGGTTATTGTTAATGATGTATTTGAGCTGCTGATGAAGGGTAGACGGGACAGCCCTAGCCATGTGAATCCACGGTCACCCTAAGAGCAAGTTGTATCCTGTAGCTATTCTGAGCACATGAAAGGATACATTGAATGTATGTGGACCAATCTCCACAAATAGTTCAATCTCTCCAACAACATTTCATCGGGATCCGTCAAAAAGCTTTGATAACTATATGGCTGCTTGGAATTCTCTTGAGATTGATATCATCTTCTCCAAAGTGGCATAAGGGCAGATATTCAAGGATAATCCTCTATCGATTAATACTCATGCGACCATGTATCCGGAGGACATTAACGCTATGTACATCGGCTTGCAATGGTCCGTCCCTTCGGGAGGCATATCATCGTCAGTGAAAGATATCACATTGTTGTTAAAATGTGATCCACCAGATGCTGGAATTTTTCAATATCTACTGAGTTAGGGCTTCTTTTAAAACCCTGAGCAAGACCTTCCTGTGATCTTCGAAAATGAAAACCAAGTCCAGTATAGAAATTTGTTGTGGAGCTTCTCTTAAACTTGAAACCACCTTGGCTTCATTATGTCCCATAGTACAGAGGAATTCTTTGATTTTCTCCATGGGCACTTTCCCCTTTGACTTGACGGTAAGCTTCATCACCCGTTGGGGAAGATACAGTGGATTCTCTTTCGACACTACAACAGTTGTGTGGGATATGGATCCTTTAACCTCTCCATAATTCTATGGAACTTTCTGTAGCCTGATAATAGGATATTATGGTCTGAATGGTAAAATGATTGGCTTTAGAGTAACCACTTTTAAGGGATTTTCAATACCCTTGAGCTGAATAGGTTGAATTGTATGTGAGGGTGTAGCTGAATCTGTTTAAGAAGATATGACTGCTACGACTTCCTTCCACCTTGTAGGAAATGCATCCCCATTCTCTAGTAAGACAATGTTATCGTCTGCCAAATACAGGACACCGCTGTCAATTAAGTTCTAAATAAGGTGTCGGAGTGCCTAGCATTCTTCTGTGTTGTGACCGCGAGAGTGGGAGTGGTATTGTCACAGTCTATTAAAATCAAAACGTCATGAACGCAGGCTAAATGGAGGTAGCAGAGCTATGATTCTTCCTTCATTTACCAGCATCTAAAATATGTCTTCCATCGATTGGCCTAGGTATGTAAATTCCCTTTGATTGGCTACATCCCGATGGGCTTTGGCATTTGCTCTTTTTGCAATTTTATCCTCCGGTGTTTCATTTTTTAGAGTACGCGGTGGAGTATTTGCAACAAGAGGAAGGAGACTAGCATGCTCCTTGCTGAATAATTGACGTGTGACTTGGTGTTGATGGACCACCAGTTCTGCCAATTGGTTGAGTTGCTCGCGCAGAGCATTCATTTTTCGTTCCATCATAAATTGGAACTTTGCACAGTCCCACTTGTTAGCACTATCCATACTGGTTTGGGAGGATGCACTATCCTTGCTGGTTAACCTCTTCTTCTTTGTGTTGAGGAAGAGGGTTGTCTTTCACATGGGGTTGGTCGGGTGTAGCTACAATGATTTCATCGTTATCAATCAAATCCTGGATCTTATGTTTTAAGGCCCAGCAATCCTGAGTATCATGACCTGGAGCTCCGGCATGATAAGAGCATTTTCAATTTGCATTGAAACCCTTCCCATTCGGGTACGCTGGTGGAAGAAGATGGGTAATTTTCTTCTGAGTTGTCAGATGATTGAGAATATTCTCGAGTGAATCCCCTAAGGGTGTGAACACTCGAGTGCGTCAGACTTCTCCACTCTTTGGTAATGGAGGGTTTGATTTCTGCGCTTGAATAGGGGAGTAATTTCTTCTCTAGATAGGCATGTTCTGGCTGCCCTTCTGACCTTGTAGTATCAAGGAAACATCCTCCTCTTTCTTCTTATGAACCCTTCGGAGGTTGTTTTCATAATTTCCATATTGGATGTGCTCAGTAACAGCTTTCAGAGCGGCTAGGTCTTGAATCTTTCATGATTTTAAGCCCATCTCAGCCATTTCTCCATGTTTGATCATTTCGGAGAATGGTTTGCCAATGCCAGCTAGAACTCTCTCGTAGAAGGGAGCCTCTTGTATGTCTATGAAGGTCATCACCATCTCAGACTCAGTCATAGAGGGAACAACTTGAGCAGCAAGGTGCCTCCACCTTTTAGCATACTCTCTGAAAGATTCATTGGTTTGTTTCCTAACTTTAGTAATTTGGTACCGGTCAGGAGCCATCTTAGTTTGGAAATAATACTGGCTAAGAAAAGCATATGCCAGCTCTTCCCAGCTATGAATCTTGGAGTTATCTAATCTGGTATACCACGATCTAGCTTCACCAGTCAGACTCTTTTGAAACAGTTGCATTCTAAGCTTTTCATCCTCGACGTAAGATCTGAGTTCTCAAATAAAGACTTTTAAATGTGTGTAAGGATCTCCCAACCCGTCATACTTTTTGAAGTTTGGAGTCTTGAATTTCTCTTGATAATGCACACCAGGGAATATACAAAGGTCTGCATATTAAACACTCCCATGTGTTCCAATTCCTTTGATAAACCGAATGGTCTCTTCCATTTGTTGGACCTTTTTCTTGATATCACCGGTGTCTCTTCTCAAAGATGGGCATTTTTTGGATTTTTATTGGTTGTATCCAATTCAGGTGCGGGAATTTCTTTATCCGGTCCCTGAGTTCCTCCATGTGCAGAGGATTTTGCATGTATGGCATCCAGGGACCCTAAGTAGAGTGATGTAGTTCTTTCAGCAGAACAACCAACTCTGTAATTTGGTGGCTTAATCCTTCGAACTCCTCACGGGAGACAGGAGTAGGATTAGACTGGCCAGATGAAGCCATGCTTGGCTGTAGGCTTGTTGCCTTTTTGGATTTTGATCGGGTAACAGGTCCAATTGCTTCCCTACAAAAAGACTTATATAGTTTAGTCTTAGGGAATATGAAAATGTTTACATGCTATGTGATGTATCTGTTTTAGGAGTATTATCCTGTAAAAACTGATGTTAGCTGTTTGTATGAGAATATAGCATGTCAGGTTTTGATATAAAAGGGAATGTATGTGCACATGTTCCTTCATATTTTCCATTAAATTGAGTTTGAAATGGAAATGAAATTACAAGTAATTAAATTCACAAGTAATTGAAATGTGAAAGTATGAAGAGACTTTCCTTCGTGTTTGGTTTATCTGAGGCTGACCTATCTTAGGCTACTCTCGCGGTTTTGTGGCATGAAGGTTCCCAAATCATCGTAATTTACTTGACGGAAAGTTAATCCGGTCTTTCAACTGGAGCGAATTTGGGTGGTGCATTTCCTGAGCCTCGTTGGAATTAGTCTCCCTACGAGTCCAGTAATCAAACACCGACAGGATAGCCTCCTGGTGGAGGAACCACACAACATACATTCACATACAATGTGTCTCACCGTTTATGAAAACAATGACATGTGCGAAGCACTAATATCATAAGCAGATATGGTGCGAAGCACTAAGTGCAATAAGTAAAAGCATTCGTACACATTCATTCAAATGTAAATGCAACATCCACACACAAGCATATAACATTTTTGAAAAGTTTGTAGTAGCGGCTTAAGTCCTCTTATTGGAGATCCCCAACAGAGTCGCCACCTGTCGACGTTGAGATTTTTATTTGTCCCTTTTCTGTTATTGTCTTTTTGTAACAACCCGATATTTTCTATGTAAATAAATAAGAAATTTTGCGAATAAATTTTTTTCTTTTTTGTATATTAAGGATGAGGATTTGTACAAGATTATGTGTATATGTATTTATGTGGTAAGTAAAAATATATTTATTACATAATTATTTACAAATGAATTTATTTTAAAATTATTGATTATTAAAAAGTATATAATAATAATAATTAATTTATGGTAGAAATATTTTAATAATTATTTTCCATGAAAATATATAATCATATATTATTTAAATAATATATGGAGTGATTTTTAGAATAAATATAATAATTATTTTATTATATGAATTTTAGTACAGGTTATTAAGTTAATTATTTTACCTTAATTATTAAGGGTAAATTTGGCAGATAAATTAGATATGAAATCCAAACCCTAATTTTGGATTATTGTCAAGGTATGAGAATAATAATATAGTATTAATTATATTTTGATTTTTCAGTGCTATGAATATGTACTGTATGTATGTATTGTTAATGATTGGTCAATTATGGTATTTAATTTCAAAACCCTAGTATTAATTGGTTAAACCCTAATTTTACTTAGGGAAACTCTAAATTGAAAATCAATTGTGAGCTTAAGACTGTTATATAACTATGTTATATGTTTTATGTTGTGTATTAAGTGATTAATTAGGTAAACCTTAATTAAAGTTTTAGAAACCCTAATAAATTTATTAAAAAAACCCTATTTTAAGTGTTAAACCCTAGTTTGAAACTCAATTATGAGTTCGAGATTATTATGTAGCGATGTTATGTGATTTTATGCATAATTAAGTAAACCCTAGTTAACATTTTGAAATATTAATTTCTAGAAACCCTAATTTCTATAATTAGTAACCCTAATTAGAAATTATAAAACTTAATTACCATTTGTAAACCATGATTGCTATTTTAGCAAAGTTAATGATAATTATATGATTTAACCCCTAATGTTCCTGTATAAGGTAATTATAAAATTAATCACAATTAGAAAATCCTAATTTCAAAATTTTAGGAAACTAAAATTTTATTTAATTTTTTGTTTGATTTTATTTATTTTTGTGTAAACCCTAAAATGTAATTCTAGAAAAGTAAATGTTGGAAAACCTTAGGGTTAAACCCTACGGGTTATACCATAAGGGTTTGCCAAGTTCCAAGTATGCCATTTAATGAATTACCAATTGACCATATTGCCCTAGTTACATTATTTTGGCTAATATGTAGGTTTTGACATTAGGTTTAGTTGGTGAACCAAACCCAACAACTCCATGTGCTGAAAATGACAGCCACAAGCTACTTTCATCAGCCATTCATACATCTAACAATTGTATAAATAGATTGGAGAGAGAGAAAATGTATTTGTTAACTTATATTTTGCACCACACTCAAATATTTTCTCTCAAGCCCCAAACCCACGAATTTATCTAGCATATCAGTTCCCAAGACCAGCCCCACGATCAACCATAACAAACAGAAGCCAGAGAATCAGAAATTTTTCTCAAGAAGGTATAAACGAACCCTAGAAAAATCTGTCCAAAATTCTGTGTTAGATGTTAGGATTTTATGTTAAAACTTGTTGTTTGTAGTATATTTAAGTGATCTGGGTCGGTATCTTGCAGATCCATAACATCTAGATACTTAAAATAAGAGTTTTCAAAAATCTGGAAAAGTTCATTTTGTGTTCTGACAACCAAATGTCAGGCATTGTAGATCTCTGTATGTGTTTGATTTTTGTGTTTTAAGTGTTGGATATTGTAGTCTGATATGTGGTCTTTGATCTGGATAAAGAATCAGGCTCAGATACGGTCTAGATTGAACGTTATTCGTGGTCAAATAGCATTGACCGGCATTGACCGGAAGAAATCTGGGCAGCCCAGAAACTGCCCAGAACGCTCTGACAGCAGGTTCATCTGCTTAGATCTTGCTTGTTGTTATTGTTTTGTTCTTGTTGTTGTATTCATGTTTTAGTATGGTAGTTATACTATAGTTTAATGCTTTTGGATCGCTTATATTACAAAAATTATGGATATAGAGGATGGTCAAACCAAGCTGGAAGTTCACGGGTTGAGTTTTCTGGGTAACCCAGAAAACTCAAGTCAGTGGCTTCTGACATGGTTTGACCGGACAGTTTATGGCTCTTATGTTGTTGTTATAGTGACGTTATGTACTGGATCTCTTCATATACATGTTGTATACACACTTCAGGTTTTAGATCACAAAAACATTACAAGCTCAACAAGTTGTGCAAGCCCAAATATGGCTACACGAACTGTTCTTTATTTCTGGGTAGCCCAGAAAATGAAGAACAGCTCTGGCAGCTACTTTGGACAATCAGATCTTGTAGGTTATGCACGTTATGATGTGTTTTATTATTGTATCATGTAGTCGTGTATGTTTACTACATGATCTGTCGAACAACAAACCCAAAAACACAATACACTCGGTTTTAATCTTGGTCAAACTAAGCAACTCGGTAACTGGCAAGGTTTTCTGGGTTTGTATCAAGAACATGAAGAACACCTATAGCGACGGTTCTGTCGCTATAGGTGGTCTTTAGCGACAGATTATTTAATATTTTTCGGAAATTAATTATTAAATAGAAAAAAATTAGTTTTTAATTATTAAAAATACAAAATAAATTATTAAAAATTCTGAAAATTAGTTTTTAATTATTTTTAATATATTTCATAAATATTTAATATTTTTGAAATATTAAAAGTATTTAATTTATTTAATTATAATATTAAATAAATTATTTAAAAATGATTTTAATATTAGAAAAATCATTAAAATTATATTATGATATAAGAAAATATTTTAAGTTATTTTTAATGACTTTTAATATTTTATGATAAATTTCATTAATAAATTAATATTAATGGTAATTAATTTATTTACTAAATGAATTAAGTAAATTAATTAAAAATAATTTTATTATATTAAAAATCATATTAAATGAAAATAAAGTGTTTAAAAATATTTTAAGTTATAAAATATAACTTTTAATGTTTAAAGGATAATTTCATTAATAATTTAATATTAATGATTATTAAGTTATTATTATTGATATTAAATTTATTTAATAATTATACTAAATAAATAGTTTAAAAATAGTTTTATTAATTTAAAAATTATTTAAAAAGGATATAAATGAATTAAAAATATTTTAAGTTATGAATAATGACTTTTAATATTTTGATAAATAGAACATTAATACTTTAATATTAATGATAATTATTTAAAAATAATTTAAATGTTTTAAAAATCATTTAAGGGTAATATTAATACTTTAAAAGTATTTTGAGTTATTATACATAACTTTAATATTTTAGAAATGATTTCATTAATAGTTTAATACTAATTAAATATTTATTATAATAGAATTGATTGGTATTTAAATCATTTAAATATGATTCCAATGTTTGAAAATTCATGATAAATTATAATAAATGTTTTAAAATTATACTGAGTCATTTAAAAATAATATGACTGATACGTACTGATGTTAAGTTATAAAATAGAGTCTTAGACTCGATAATTACCCAATAAAGTTGTCGGTAGACCGACATGTTTCAGAAATTGATCTGGACTTAGATATTTTGATTGTATAAGTGATTATTTGTGATTCAATGGTTATTAAACATAGGTGCTAATGTGATTAGGTTATGTGTTGACTGCAATAAGCAGTGTTATGTGTTATAGTATGTTGTTCTAATTGAACGAACTATCTTATTAATGATAGGTCGTGAGATAAGCGATCGATCTTAATTACAAGTTGTAAGCATCGTTTCAGGCAAGTATCTAACCTTTGCATTTTCTTTATGCAATGGATGTGAGTAAGAATGTTTCTAAACTATATTATTATTGTACAGATTATGAACTTTATATTATATAAGCGCATTGAATATCAACATGTTAGTATATGATAATTCGGACATATATATTATGTTCGTTAATTTCTAGAAGTGGTTAAACAAGTGTTCCCACTTGGATAATCATTGTATTTAATCACATGTTGATATACCTTTGTCAA
Source organism: Panax notoginseng (assembly GCA_016801055.1). NCBI lineage: Eukaryota > Viridiplantae > Streptophyta > Magnoliopsida > Apiales > Araliaceae > Panax > Panax notoginseng. The sequence goes on along the minus strand of CM029013.1, from coordinate 211,218,208 downwards.
TTACCCGTATACAAATATATTGAATTATAGATTATTGTTGAACAAGATAAAACCTTTGATTTAGAACCCAGACAGGTATGAACATCCCTACACGGAAAAATTTTTATGCGCTCCGGCGGACAAAGGATGAACGATAATATCGTTCTAGCAATGTAGTATTGATCAATGCAGGGCATAACGGGCTGATCAACCCCGTGTCCGTAAGTTATGACGGTTTACAGATGAATTTCTGTTTAACCTTTTCGAAAATAAAAACAATGTTCATGGCATGTCACCATAACCCCATTTATAGTCATTATGTAGTTTCAAAAATTTGAAAGAGAGTTGTTATGTTATTATTATCGGTTCAGAATACTTCACAACTATTGACTGGTTGTAGAAGAATAGTACAAAGAAAAAATTTAAATCCTTTCAGCTTATATATATATAATTGCTATTGCTTGTTGGGCACTCAAATGCTCATCCTTGCTTAAATTTAAATGTTTTCAGCTAAGTGCGAACGACCAGAGAACTCTGCTAAGAACAAAGGAAAAGGGAAGGTTGCTGAATGAACGAATTACTATGTTATGTAATAGTTTATTGTTATTAAGACAATTATGATATATATTATCTATCATGGGTTGTAATGAATGTTTAAAGGTTTCGTACTTGGGAGTTAGACTCTGATAATTATGTAAATTAATTTGATCTTTTATATTATTGTTATTATTATTAGTAGTATTCCGCTCATAGAAATGGTATCGTGAAGAAACGAGTTCGGGTTTCAAGTATCCGAGTTTGGGGTCCTCACAGGTTGGTATCAGAGCTATAGGGTTAGAAACCTTAGGTGGGCTAGACCTTAGGCTATAACCTTAGAACAGAGAGAAACGTTGAAAATATAAATAACTCATATATAGAGTTTAAAAAGAGATGAATTGACTAAATTCATCGTCAAACTAAATAAAAGATAACTTGTATAAAACTCTTATTTGTTGTGTGTATATACTATATGCTAATTAGGATAATTTATGTGTGTAGATGTCAGGTGAAAAAGGATTCGATTACCCTCGGATCGTAAAGAAGGAGCCAATATCGAAGCCGATAGCTGAAATAGAGGCTCACGATGAAAATAACTCAGACGATGTGGTTATCGTAGAAAACGTAGTACAAGATCCGGAGATGGTGGAGCTGACAGATAGCGATTCAGACACTAAAGTTGGAGCTGATCAAGCATCAACAGAGGTACAGAATCTGAAGAACAAGGTTTCTTCTCTGGAAAGGCTGTGGGAGATAGAAAGGCTGTTGAATAGTCAGTTGCGTCAAGCGTTAATAGAAATATTGGAAGGACAAGATAAACTTAAAATCCAAATTGGTCAGATGGGAGCTACAAGCAACACATCGTGTGCAGCTCCGGATAAGAAGGGGAAAAGAAAGATAGAAGACCATGATTTAGGAAAATCCAATAAGAAGAAATGAAAAGGAATTTGTTATCTTTGTGGCTATGAAGGACATACCACCCCGTACTGTCCTGACTACAAAAAAGGAGCATGTTATGTCTGTGGTATAGAAGGTCATCAGGCGAGAGAATGTCCAAGGAAAAGGTGTAATAAATAGGTAGTATAGGTTCTGTTGTGTAGGAGTGTTTAATATAATACATATGATAAGTATGTTTGTGTAATGTAATGTTTCCAACTTTGTATTAAGTCAAGACTGTAAATCCCGATCTTTGTGGTCATAAAGGGATAGCTGAAGTTCAAAGCATTTTGTACTATGTAAAATATTCGTTAAATGAATATGAATCTATGTTTGAGAAATGGTGAAATAAGTTTAAAATATTAAACTTATGTGATAAGGTTTAGAATGTAAGTTAAATTATGATTTTTTTTTCAATCAGATAATGCCGCCAAGACGTCGAACTCGCAATCAAAGGGCAGAGGAATCTGTCAACACCGTTGAGGGACAACAACAACCAGATCCAATGCAGCAATTTGCGAACATGTTAGCTCAGGCTATGCAACAGGGAATACCGTTCGCTGGAAACCAGCCGGGCAATCGCTTAGCGAACTTCAAAGACTTTAAGGCTGTAGGACCACCAGAATTTAGAGGTACAACCGACCCTGTAGAAGCTCAAACTTGGGTTAAGAAAATTGAAAAAGCGTTTATGGTAGCTAGGGTAGATGAGGGGCAGAAAACTGCTTTTGCCACTTACATGATGAAGGGGGAAGCAAATTTTTGGTGGGAAGCGAATCAGGCTAGGGCAGGAGAAGGTGTAGTCACATAGGATAGATTTAAAACTTTGTTTTTCAAAAATTATTTTTCACCAAGTATGCAGGCGAGGATGGAGGTTAAATTTTTAGAGTTGAAGCAGGAGAATATGACGGTGTCTGAATACGCCGCCAAATTTAATGAGTTAGCTAGGTTTGCTCCGCATTAAGTTGATACGGAGGCTAGGAAAGCTAGAAGGTTTGAGCTGGGATTGAAACCCTGGCTCTATAACAAAGTGGCGGTGTTGCAAATTCCTACATTTGCAGCACTCATGGAGAAAGCGATCATAGCTGAGGAGGGAAGTGAGGCCATGAGCCTTTACAATAAGGAGAGAAAGAATAAGGGTAAGATAGAAGGAGCTAGGAAGGTGGAAATTAATAGTGGGAGCAGGAGTGGAGATAGTAAGAGGAAGGTGAGCAGTTTTGCAAGTGTACAAGTGAAACAGGAAGGTGTTAAGAAACAGATAGTGCCATGTAAGACATGTGGGAAGAATCACTCGGGGGAGTGTTTGCAAGGAAAATTTGTTTGCTATAAGTGCGGGCAGGAGGGCCATATTTCTCCCAACTGCCCCAATCCTAGGATGAATAGTGGATGTTTTATATGCGGATCGACAGAGCACAGGGTGAAAGATTGTCCAAAAAGGAGGGTGGAGACAGGAAGTGTGAACATGGGCACTGGCAGCGGAACGTTAGCAATCACGGGACCGACTTCGTCAAGCAAGCCAACAAAATCTACGGCAAGGGTCTACAACATGACAGTTCAGGATACGGCAGCAGCTGGCACTGGAACTCCAGGTATTATTCGTATGTCTTTTTATTTTCTTATGCATGATTTTCCTATATATAGTAAAATTATTTTATAAAGAAATTTTGAGGAGGAATTTGAGTTCTGTTAGAAACCAATTTTTCTGTGTAATCAGAAAGACAAGCTTCATGTGAATAGTTAAAAAAAACAGTTCGATCAAAGTTGATCGAGATTTACTTACAATGATTGTGTACGCTATGTGACCGTGTATGTATAGGTTTTAAAACGGTGATTCCGGGGACGGAATCTTTATAAGGGAGGGTGAATGTAACAACCCGATATTTTCTATGTAAATAAATAAGAAATTTTGCGAATAAATTTTTTTTTATTTTGTATATTAAGGATGAGAATTTGTACAAGATTATGTGTATATGTATTTATGTGGTAAGTAAAAATATATTTATTACATAATTATTTACAAATGAATTTATTTTAAAATTATTGATTATTAAAAAGTATATAATTATAATAATTAATTTATGGTAGAAATATTTTAATAATTATTTTCCATGAAAATATATAATCATATATTATTTAAATAATATATGGAGTGATTTTTAGAATAAATATAATAATTATTTTATTATATGAATTTTAGTACATGTTATTAAGTTAATTATTTTACCTTAATTATTAAGGGTAAATTTGGCAGATAAATCAGATATGGAATCCAAACCCTAATTTTGGATTATTGTCAAGGTATGAGAATAATAATATAATATTAATTATATTTTGATTTTTCAGTGCTATGAATATGTACTGTATGTATGTATTGTTAATGATTGGTCAATTATGGTATTTAATTTCAAAACCCTAGTATTAATTGGATAAACCCTAATTTTACTTAGGGAAACTCTAAATTGAAAATCAATTGTGAGCTTAAGACTGTTACATAACTATGTTATATATTTTATGTTGTGTATTAAGTGATTAATTAGGTAAACCCTAATTAAAGTTTTAGAAACCCTAATAAATTTATTAAAAAATCCTATTTTAAGTGTTAAACCCTAGTTTGAAACTCAATTATGAGTTCGAGATTATTATGTAGCGATGTTATGTGATTTTATGCATAATTAGGTAAACCCTAGTTAACATTTTGAAATATTAATTTCTAGAAACCCTAATTTCTATAATTAGTAACCCTAATTAGAAATTATAAAACTTAATTACCATTTGTAAACCCTGATTGCTATTTTAGCAAAGTTAATGATAATTATATGATTTAAACCCTAATGTTCCCGTATAAGGTAATTATAAAATTAATCACAATTAGAAAATCCTAATTTCAAAATTTTAGGAAACTAAAATTTTATTTAATTTTTTATTTGATTTTATTTATTTTTGTGTAAACCCTAAAATGTAATTCTAGAAAAGTAAATGTTGGAAAACCTTAGGGTTAAACCCTACGGGTTAAACCCTAAGGGTTTGCCAAGTTCCAAGTATGTCATTTAATGAATTACCAATTGACCATATTGCCCCTAGTTACATTATTTTGGCTAATATGTAGGTTTTGACATTAGGTTTAGTTGGTGAACCAAACCCAACAACTCCATGTGCTGAAAATGACAGCCACAAGCTACTTTCATCAGCCATTCATGCATCTAACAATTGTATAAATAGATTGGAGAGAGAGAAAATGTATTTGTTAACTTATATTTTGCACCACACTCAAACATTTTCTCTCAAGCCCCAAACCCACGAATTTATCTAGCATATCAGTTCCGAAGACCGGCCCCACGATCAACCATAACAAACAGAAGCCAGAGAATCAGAAATTTTTCTCAAGAAGGTATAAACGAACCCTAGAAAAATCTGTCCAAAATTCTGTGTTAGATGTTAGGATTTTATGTTAAAACTTGTTGTTTGTAGTATATTTAAGTGATCTGGGTCGGTATCTTGCAGATCCATAACATCTAGATACTTAAAATAAGAGTTTTCAAAAATCTGGAAAAGTTCATTTTGTGTTCTGACAACCAAATGTCAGGCATTGTAGATCTCTGTATGTGTTTGATTTTTGTGTTTTAAGTGTTGGATATTGTAGTCTGATATGTGGTCTTTGATCTGGATAAAGAATCAGGCTCAGATACGGTCTAGATTGAACGTTATTCGTGGTCAAATAGCATTGACCGGCATTGACCGGAAGAAATCTAGGCAGCCCAGAAACTGCCCAGAACGCTCTGACAGCAGGTTCATCCGCTTAGATCTTGCTTGTTGTTATTGTTTTGTTCTTGTTGTTGTATTCATGTTTTAGTATGGTAGTTATACTATAGTTTAATGCTTTTGGATCACTTATATTACAAAATTTATAGATCTAGAGGATGGTCAAACCAAGCCGGAAGTTCACGGGTTGAGTTTTCTGGGTAACCCAGAAAACTCAAGTCAGTGGCTTCTGACATGGTTTGACCGGACAGTTTATGGCTCTTATGTTGTTGTTATAGTGACGTTATGTACTGGATCTCTTCATATACATGTTGTATACACACTTCAGGTTTTAGATCACAAAAACATTACAAGCTCAACAAGTTATGCAAGCCCAAATATGGCTACACGAACTGTTCTTTATTTCTGGGTAGCCCAGAAAATGAAGAACAGCTCTGACAGCTACTTTGGACAATTAGATCTTGTAGGTTATGCACGTTATGATGTGTTTTATTATTGTATCATGTAGTCGTGTATGTTTACTACATGATCTGTCGAACAACAGACCCAAAAACACAATACACTCGGTTTTAATCTTGGTCAAACTAAGCAACTCGGTAACTGGCAAGGTTTTCTGGGTTTGTATCAAGAACATGAAGAACACCTATAGCGACGGTTCTGTGGCTATAGGTGGTCTTTAGCGACAGAATATTTAATATTTTTCGGAAATTAATTATTAAATAGAAAAAAATTAGTTTTTAATTATTAAAAATACAAAATAAATTATTAAAAATTCCGAAAATTAGTTTTTAATTATTTTTAATATATTTCATAAATATTTAATATTTTTGAAATATTAAAAGTATTTAATTTATTTAATTATAATATTAAATAAATTATTTAAAAATGATTTTAATATTAGAAAAATCATTAAAAATTATATTATGATATAAGAAAATATTTTAAGTTATTTTTAATGACTTTTAATATTTTATGATAAATTTCATTAATAAATTAATATTAATGGTAATTAATTTATTTACTAAATGAATTAAGTAAATTAATTAAAAATGATTTTATTATATTAAAAATCTTATTAAATGAAAATAAAGTGTTTAAAAATATTTTAAGTTATAAAATATAACTTTTAATATTTAAAGGATAATTTCATTAATAATTTAATATTAATGATTATTAAGTTATTATTATTGATATTAAATTTATTTAATAATTATATTAATTAAATAGTTTAAAAATGGTTTTATTAATTTAAAAATTATTTAAAAAGGATATAAATGAATTAAAAATATTTTAAGTTATGAATAATGACTTTTAATATTTTGATAAATAGAACATTAATACTTTAATATTAATGATAATTATTTAAAAATGATTTTAAATGTTTTAAAAATCATTTAAGGGTAATATTAATACTTTAAAAGTATTTTGAGTTATTATACATAACTTTAATATTTTAGAAATGATTTCATTAATAGTTTAATACTAATTAAATATTTATTATAATTGAATTGATTGGTATTTAAATCATTTAAATATGATTCCAATGTTTGAAAATTCATGATAAATTATAATAAATGTTTTAAAATTATACTGAGTCATTTAAAAATAATATGACTGATACGTACTGATGTTAAGTTATAAAATAGAGTCTTAGACTCGATAATTACCCAATAAAGTTGTCGGTAGACCGACATGTTTCAGAAATTGATCTGGACTTAGATATTTTGATTGTATAAGTGATTATTTGTGATTCAATGGTTATTAAACATAGGTGCTAATGTGATTAGGTTATGTGTTGACTGCAATAAGCAGTGTTATGTGTTATAGTATGTTGTTCTAATTGAACGAACTATCTTATTAATGATAGGTCGTGAGATAAGCGATAGATCTTAATTACAAGTTGTAAGCATCGTTTCAGGCAAGTATCTAACCTTTGCATTTTCTTTATGCAATGGATGTGAGTAAGAATGTTTCTAAACTATATTATTATTGTACAGATTATGAACTTTATATTATATAAGCGCATTGAATATCAACATGTTAGTATATGATAATTCGGACATATATATTATGTTCGTTAATTTCTAGAAGTGGTTAAACAAGTGTTCCCACTTGGATAATCATTGTATTTAATCACATGTTGATATACCTTTGTCAATTACCCGTATACAGATATATTGAATTATAGATTATTGTTGAACAAGATAAAACCTTTGATTTAGAACCCAGACAGGTATGAACATCCCTACACGGAAAAATTTTTATGCGCTCCGGCGGACAAAGGATGAACGATAATATCGTTCTAGCAATGTAGTATTGATCAATGCAGGGCATAACGGGCTGATCAACCCCGTGCCCGTAAGTTATGACGGTTTACAGATGAATTTTGTTTAACCTTTTCGAAAATGAAAACAATGTTCATGGCATGTCACCATAACCCCATTTATAGTCATTATGTAGTTTCAAAAATTTGAAAGAGAGTTGTTATGTTATTATTATCGGTTCAGAATACTTCACAACTATTGACTGGTTGTAGAAGAATAGTACAAAGAAAACATTTAAATCCTTTCAGCTATATATATATATAATTGCTATTGCTTGCTGGGCACTCAAATGCTCATCCTTGCTTAAATTTAAATGTTTTCAGCTAAGTGCGAACGACGAGAGAACTCTGCTAAGAACAAAGGAAAAGGGAAGGTTGCTGAATGAACGAATTACTATGTTATGTAATAGTTTATTGTTATTAAGACAATTATGATATATATTATCTATCATGGGTTGTAATGAATGTTTAAAGGTTTCGTACTTGGGAGTTAGACTCTGATAATTATGTAAATTAATTTGATCTTTTATATTATTGTTATTATTATTAGTATTATTCCGCTCATAGAAATGGTATCGTGAAGAACCGAGTTCGGGTTTCAAGTATCCGAGTTTGGGGTCCTCACACTTTTGGTGTTCTCATGTTAGGTGAGATTTGTTTGAAAAAATAAGTTGTGAAAAGGTCCGACATGTATATGTCGACGATTGGACTATAAGAGTCGGCAGTTGGTATTTTTAAATGGTTGCATCAACTCAACCGAGAAAAGATTTGCACATTGACCTAGTGATATGACACTATTTAAGTGGTCTGTGAAATCGAGATTCGTTAGGGTCCGGGGGCATGATTATGCGGAGGGAAGGTGTTACGTACCCCCCGACATCCGTGTTATCATGGTGACCTCCACTTTTTAATAACTGTTATATGAATGTGTATGTGTATAGATCAATGTGCAATTATCTGATAGTAATGTTATGCCTCGTTTACACATATATACAAAGGGATTGAATTTTATATAAAAGTTCAGTTTTAACAAGATATAACAATGATGTTTTGTGAAAGAGGTTTTTCAAACTCTTATGCTCAATAGTAATTGAGGCCTTTGATACTTCTATTTTATTAAATGTTCGGCTTAGTTACTTTTATTTTCGAGATGTGAGGCATCCTTGAGGAAATAAAATATATAGAAGTGTCAAATTCTATATGGGTATGAGAGCCATCTGTGACTCCCCCAAATTCAGGTACTTAAAACCCGAACTCAGTGCTTCACGATACCATTTCTATGAGCGGAATAATACTAATAATAATAGCAATAATATAAATATCAAACTTAATTTACATATATCAAAGTCTAATCCCAGGTACGAGACCTTTAAACATTCATTACATCATAGATAATAAATATCACTGTCTTAATAAACTTTAACTATTACACAGAATATCATAAAACTCATTCGAACAACTTTCCTTTCCCCTTGTTCTTGCCTAAACCTTCTACTTGATCATACTTAGCTAAAAATATTTAAATTTAAAGCAAGAATGAGCATTTGATTGCCCAGTAAGTAATAACAACAATATATATTAACTGAAAGAATTAAATGTCTTCTTTGAATGACACTTCTACAACGAATCAACAGTTGTGAAGTAAGCTGAACCAATAATAACAACATATCACTTCTATATGAAATTTTTGAAACCACGTACTGACTATAACTAGAGTTCAGTCAACAGACTATGAACATAATTTTCTATTTTCAAAAAGGTATACAGAAATTCATTTGCAGAACGTCATAACTTACAGGCACGGGGGTGATCAGCCCGTTATGCCCTGTATTGATCAATATTACATGAAAGAATGATATTATCGTTCATCTTATCCACCTTAGGTGCATAAAAGTTTTCCCATGTTTGGGATGTTCATACTTAGTCGGGAATCCGAACCAAAATAATCTGGTTGGATACAATAAAGTTCTATCTTGCTCAACAATATTTTTAAGTTTATGTCTAGCAAAATCAAATAGCTTAGACGGCTTTTAAGTCAACGTATACATACTCGAAATCAATAAGTATGTATCAACATGTGATTAAATACAATGATTATCTAAGTGGGGACACTTGTATAACCATATTTAGAAACTAACTAACAGAATAAATATCTGGATTATGCACTAATATTGTGTTGATAAACAATGATCGGATAATTTAAGAACTTGTATGAATATGAATAATTGGATACATAATCAATAACAATAGAGTTAATAATTTGGCACAATAATATGATTATGAAACTTTCTTACTCATGTCCATTGCATAAAGTAAATGCAAAGTTAGGATACTTGCTTGAGTTGCTTCTTACAACAACGCAACTTAGTTTTTTCTTTTATACTGAAACCTATCATTAATAAGATCATTCGTTCGATTAGAATAATATATCATATCGCATAGTACTGCTATTTATAGTCAGCACAAACCTAATCGCATTATCACATAGTTATATCAGTCATTGATTCACAAGCACATACGTATCTAGTCCAATTATCTAAGTTCGGATCAATTTCTGAAATATTTCGGTGTGTCGACGGCTTTACTGGGTAAATATCGAGTCTAAGACTCTGTTCTGTAGTTCAATATTCAATTAGATAATTTATATATCTGCCAAATTATCTTTCATAGCCTTATAATAATTTTTAATTAATTATTATAATTTATCATAATTTTTCAAACACTAAAATCATTATTAAATGATTTAAATAATAAATAATTCTATTATCAGTAATATTTAATTAATATTAAATCATTAATGAAACCATTGCCAAAATATTAAAGTTATTTATAATAACTCAAAATATTTTTAAAGTACTAATATTACCCTTAAATGATTTTTAAAATAATTAAAATTATTTTTAAATAATTACCATTAATATTTAAATATTAATGTACTCTTTATCCAAATATTAAAAGTTATTTAGTATAACTTAAAATACTTTTAATTCATTTATATCCTTTTTAAATGATTTTTAAATTAATAAAATCATTCAAAAACTATTTATTTAATATAATTATTAAATAAATCAAATATCATTTATATCAAATTACAATGAAATTTATATTTAAATATTGAAAGTTATATTTTATAACTTAAAATATCTTTAAACAACTTAGTTTCATTTAAAATGATTTTTATAATATTAAAATCATTTTTTAAAACTAATTTATTTAATATAATTATTAAATAACTCCAATATCATCAATTTTAAAAATATTAATATTTTTCATGACAAAATATCAAAAGTTATATGTTATAACTTAAAAATATTTTTATAACCTTTAAATTATTTTTATATGATTTTTACATCACTAATTCTATTTTTCATAATTTATTTAATATATTTATTAAATAACTTAATTATCATTAATATTAATTTATTAATGAAATTCTTCACAAAATATTAAAAGTTATTAAAAATAACTTAAAATATTTTCTTATATCATAATATAATTTTAAATGATTTTTCCAGTATTAAAATTATTTTTAAATAATTTATTTAATATAATAATTAAATAAATTAAATACTTTTTAATATTCCAAAAATATTAAATATTATTAAAAACTAATTTTTAGACATTAAAATAATTTTTAGTAATTAAATTTGTATTTTTAATAATTAAAAACTAATTTTCCCTAATTATTTAATAAAAATATAATTTTCAAAAATTAAGTGTCGCTAAAGGGCCCTATAGCGACAGAATTGTCGCTATAGGTGTTCTTGAACCTGCCCAGAATGTTCATGTCAGCGTTCAAAGAAAGTGGTTTGAGCGGTTTTAATTCTATGTTCATGTTGCTTTCTAGGTTGAAATTTGTGTTATAGTTGTAGTACTTATGTAATACTACAATAGCATACCAAGTTCATGGCCATACAACATCAGATCATTGAGTTATAAGGCATAAAAAATCTTGTCAGGCCTGTTCTTCATTTTCTGGGTTACCTAGAAATGAAGAACAACCAAGGTACCTATTTAACCGGCTTAAATCTTTGCTTTCAAAGCTAGGTTTGTGTGTTATAAATATTTAATCCTATAATCTTGATGTCAGGGTACAACACCATGTAATTATTTCAGTCCATCAATATCACCAACTCCAGATCTGAGCCGGTCAAAGTAGGTTAGAAAACTCGCTCATGAAGAATTTGGGTTTTCTAGAAAACGGATTTCATGACTGAGTAGCCTACTTTGACAGTTTACTAGATGAATCATGTTTGTTGTTAAAGTGAAATAAAAGAACTAATATGTAGTACCTATACCATATTACAACATAGATAAACAAACACCATCAAATCATTAAACACAAGCAAGATCTGGGCTCATGAATATGCTGTCAGAACGATCTTGGAAAAATCTGGGTTACCTAGATTTGTTCTTCAAGCAGTTTGGTCAACCTACTTTGACCGTCATTAAATTCGATTCAGTGTGAGATCTGAGGGTTCTAGAGGCATGATTATGTAGTCCTTATGTTAGACTACAATATTAAAACAACAACATGGACTAACTATAACAGATCATCAAAATCAGAGGCTTCAAAGTTGTTTGTCAGAAAATAAAATCTGGAAAATTTCTGGGTTTTCCAAAACAGTTTTCCATGAGCGGTCAACGCACTTTGACCCTTTATATCTAGAGATTTAGACATGGAATGGAGGTGATTCCACTTCTAATCTACACTCCTCATATCAGGAACAAGTTCATAACATAAAACGCACATAACACTTAACACAGAAAGATCTAGAGGCTCTGACATTCGTTGTCAGACCATAGTTTTAAACATTTTCCAGATTTTGTAAATCATCAAATTTGAGCCTATAGATGTTATGGTACTAACATCTATTAACCCAGATCATCAGCATACACTACCTACAACATATTTTAACACAAAAAAACAAAATCTAACATAAGATTAAAGATCAACTTCTAGGGTTAGGTTTTATACCTTTCTAAGAAAATCTTGATTCTGACTTCTGATTTGGTTAGATGTATTTGTGAGGCTTGGTTTGTGACTGATATTAGCAATAAAATTCGGAGGTTTTATAGAGAGAAGTTCTAGGATGAGAGTTGTGAACAAATTAGCATAAATGTGACTTTTTCTCTCTCTTGATCTATACAAATAATGGCACAAGGCACATGGCTGGTGAATTGAATCTGATTTGCTGGAATGCTATATCTCATAGCTAGACTAGGATAATGATTTTGCCAAGATTTGGCAAGATTTCCTAGCAATAATACAATAATGGGACAAAAAGGGTATAATGGTCATTTATCTTTTAATTTTAATGGTATTCTTATCCAAGGTACTTAAATCTAGGGTTTAATCACTGGATTTTAAACCTTAAGGTTTCCCAAATAATTACTAGGGTTTGAAAAATTAAAACTCAAGTGTAATAAAATTTTAATTAAAACACAGTAAATAAAATTAAGGGTTTTAATAGAAAATTAGGGTTTAAATAATTAGGGTTCCTTAATATTGTTAGGGTTCCCAAATTAATAATTTAATTTACTAAAATAATAATTAGAATTTCTAATTAGCAAATTAGGGTTCCTAATTAGCAAATTAGGGTTTCTAATTTTAAGTAGGGTTTTTAAATATTAATTAGGTTTTTTCTAATTAACAGAAATTCTATAATATGCAACATAATTCATATAACACCATTTCTGACCAATCTTAAACTCCAGTTTCAGTTTCCAATTATGGTTTATGATAGTAATACTAGGGTTTGTCGTGATACACCATAATTGACTAATCATTATCAGTCTACACATATACTGTATATATTTATAACACTAAAAAATAATATTATATTTAATATAATATTATTATTCTCATTAGAATGATCATCATCATCATTATTCTAAGAATTTAGATCTCATTAGAATGATCATCATCATTATTCTAAAAACATTACTTAAAACTATGAGTTTATCACATATTATAAAACAACATTATGTAGATAATTAAAAGCCTTTAATATATTAATACTTTTTATTAATAAATGAATAAGATTGTTACAAAGTATATGCTTTATCATCAAACATGATTGGCTTGTGTGCATACTACTTTCAATCTCCCACTTGCACTAAAGTCATTCTCCATAGTTTCTCATACCCTTCTTCTCAAAGTAACGATTATCCTGATGTTGAATAAGCTTTAGTTAATGGATATGTAATTTTGTTCTTGAGAGTCCACTATCTCTATAGTGATTTCCCATCTTTCAATGATTCCTATAATCAAATGAAAGTGTCACAACACATGTTTAGATGCAAGATGAGACTTAGGAACTATTTCTAGTTTTGTAATGAACTTTTCATCCAAACAATCAACTTGCAGCTTCATTTATAGCTATATACTTTGTCTTTGTCACTAACTATAAACTCTTTGCTATTTGAAACCTTTCCAATTCACTGTACCATAATTTAAGGTAACGCTTTACCTTAAAAGTGGATTTTTTTGTCGTCTTGGTCTGTCTGAAAAACTTGAGTCTGTTAAGCCCTCTATTTTTAATTTAGACCCACCATAAATATGATCACATCCTTAGTGTCGGTTAAGTACTTTAAGATGTTTTTCACTAACTCACTGTGAACTTCTCTAGAATATGACTGATCAACATCATGTCTCATACATTTCATTGCATACATGATTGTCACTCATGCGATCTCTCTTTTCAGGAGTCTATGGGGACTATTAAGAGAGATTCACTCCATGACTCATTAATATGAGGTATCTCTTGGAGTTTGTCATGCTAAACGACTTTAGCATCCAATGAATATATGTTCCTTGGGTTAAGTCGAGCATCCTCTTAAATCTATTCATATAGATTTTTATCCCCAATTAAGATATTCTTCCCAAATCATTCATGGAAGAATGTTTAGACAATTTTATCTTTAGTAATTGTAGCATTAGTATATCATTCTTTATCCATAGTATATCAACATATAATATTAGGAATGTCATAGCGCTCCTACTGATCCTTTTGTACACACTATGTTCATTCTTATTTTTGAAAAAACCAAACTCTTTTGATTATTTCATCAAAACGAATGTTCCATTTTTGAGAAGCATGCTTCAATCCATTTCTCTGAGTGTCTACAACTCTTTCCTCATCATATGTAACTGGATCATCATCTTCTATGATGAGTACCTCATCATCATCATCTATGATGAATCCATATCTCTCAGGTATCTTCGATATTATTCCAGATTTACGATTCTGTTGTGATACAATAGGCCTATCTACAAGTTCCTTTTATTTGACTTATAGTGTTTTGTGGTTCTTGAACTCTTTAAGATCTATTATCCTCCCTGTAACGACCCCAAAATTCATACAATTTAATTCTCGACTTCGGTCGTTAACAATACAATCAACCTCAAATTTTACATCATTAAATGATAATACAACTATTGAAAATTTGAGGAAGAATTAAAATTTTTTATTACAAACTATCCTCGTTCCCAAAACCTTCAACCTTTACATCTAAATATCTCATAATCAATTTAATACTACAATAGTTTGCATCACGAAACGATATTACAATTCAACATTAATACATCATTCGGAACCTTAAACATGGCTCCAAAAATACTAACACAACCAAATTGTATAAATCTTCAAGTATCATATCTGATTCATGTCTTTCAAGTAACACATAACTTTACCTCGAAATCTTGACCTGCAAAAATGGTTATTTGCAAGGTTGAGCTCGACAGCCAAGCAAAATCTAATAATTTTCATGCATCACGTAGCATATAATAACATGCTCAACATATATCTCTTAAACATTGGACTATCATAATATACAGACTACAGTTCACATAACAAGTATAAAGATTGAGTTCCTTACTCAATCATCATGCTTTACTTAATCAACGTAGTCATAAGTTGACTTTAACGTTTCATGCTTTCAACATAAATATAACACATCATATTATTTGCAATAAAGACTTAAAATAATTAATCATCAAGTTCACGTAGCAAATAGGAACTGAAAGACTTGCTTGATTCGTAGTTTATGAACTACGACTTATCTGCTTATCACTTATCTGCACTTCGTGTATTCCTACACAATTATATCATTATTCACATTAACTATTAGTTCCATAGTAAAGCATAGTAGGTATAATGTAAACTTTACTCTACATCTCACAACCCTTCTTATTAATCAATACATAATGTATTAACATCTTTTTTCCAACATAACACTCATTTCTAGTTAAACTTGTTACTTCGGTACAAGTCTTACATTACAATTTACATTTCAGAAATTCTAAGTGTTGACTTCACAACACTTGTCCAACACTAATTGTGTATACTAAGTTATCACATAACGCGTTTGTAACTTACTAATCATTGTCATAACTTTAAATTTATCAATTACATATCACGGTTCAGTTTTAACCTTCATACTACATGTGTGACACATTAACATAACTTTAGACCAAGTGGTAATGCTACTCAAAATCAGCAGCAATAGTAGAAGTCTTTGCCTCAGATCAGTGTATGGCGCAACTGCGCCACACACAGCGCAGCTGCGCATTTTTTAGCCTTGGCACCAGCTCAGCTGTGCTGGCGCACAGATAGAAATAGAAATGGCATGAATAGTAGCCATTTTTAGCCCAACTAACATGAATTTCACCCACAAAATAGTGAAATTAACATATAAAATAAATATAAAACTATCATAAGCATGATTGCTAACATATTCATCAACATAGTACAATTTAACAACACTTTTAACTATTTTAATTCCTCAATTTTCAGGTTTTCATATGAAAACTCCATCTTTTTGAGTTTCTTCACAAAAATCATCACTGTAATGTCAATGTTTCACCAAATCACTTCGTTCAAACTACGTTCTCTTTGTTTCTTAACGAACTAGCATAAATAAGACATAATTTGCAGTTTAGCATACGAATTGACCACTAAATTTGGTAATTACACAATCCATATGAAAAATACAAACACTGTCATTATTTTCCTTCTTTTAAGTGTAATTAGCATACAATTCTTGTTTAAACACAAACTCTAATCATCATAAACACCTACAACTACAAGTACTCAGTTGTATAATCATCAACTTAAAATTTTGAGTTTCTTAGAGGATAGAAATACATAACGTAAAATATATTAGAACATATATGCATATGTAGTACTAAAATTATGAATTTACCTTCAATTTGCTAAGATAATTCTTGTTAATCAATTGATAATCACCTTGAAATTCTTAGGTTTCCTCTCAATCTCTCTCAAGTTCTCTGTAATCTTAAGCTTAGAAAATTAGAATGCGTATAACCCAAAACTGATAACCATGTATGCGTAACAATAAAAGAAAACTAATATGGCCATTATAAGCCTATTCTGTTACAACATATAACGTATAGATTATAAATATATTATATTTATTACTTAATTTATTTTATTGAATTTATTTAGATTATTTAAATTTTAAAAATTAAAAATTCAAAAGCCATAAGGCTTTGTTTGACAAAACCTTTTAAATATTAAAAACTTAATATTTTAAGCCTTGTTTGGCAAAACGAAATTAAACTCCTTTAATTTATTTTAATAAACAATTTAGTTTATAATTTATAATCACATATTATTTATTTGGATTTCCATATACAACATTAATCAAATAAATTAATTACACATACTATACTTAAAATAAATATTTCACTTAAACAAATATCACAAAATTATAATCTCATTATAATTTTTATTTAATAACTTATCATACCATCTTAAATTATTAAATTAAAACAACAATATAACATCTCATGTTATATTACAACTCTCTAAATTATAAATTAATTTAATTTAGAATATTATCTTGTCATAAATATTTACTAATAATAACCACATCAATAAAATATTTAATTCATTTAATAAATATTTTAAATTATACCTACTAAAATCTTGGATTGTCACATTCTTCCCTCCTTACAAAGATTCTGTCCCCAGAATCGAAAATACTGATTAAACAAGTAACTCAGGTACTATTAAACCTCACTTTTCCAATATATGAATATATATTTCTCTTCACACCACATCACATATTTCAAAATATATAGCACGTATATATACATACTCAAACTCAAAACATCTCATAATAAGAATTTTAATTATTAAATTCCTATTTTAATAACTTATAAAAATTAGAGTTGTCACATCCTTCCCCCCTTATAAGGATTCCGTCTTCGGAATCAATGAAACCTCCCTTACTCGATTTTCACCAAATCTCTTTTCAAAATTTATCGTTGAATATCTTCAATACATTACCTTAATATAGGTTTTATATTTTCTATTACATTCATTACCTCAACAAATTCTAGGTTTTTATTTCATAACTTTCACTTGAACTCAACTATATTTTGAGTATTATATATTCTTTAACCCATTCATTTCCTTCTCTAAGGATCGTTATCATAAACGCTCGGGATATTATATTCACCCATTCTTCTAAGAATTTTGTCCTCGAAATTTTATCTATTAATCTTCATTCATTCAATCTATCAAAATAGATTTTACGTTACTATTTTATTCATTTATTGGGTTCTATAACCATTTTCTTTCCACAAAGATCTTTCTACAATTATCATATTCATTACCTCTTCCTCTTTTAAGAGTTTCACATTTCTCTTCTTTTCTGGAATTTCATTTCTTTCTTGAAATGATTAAGTTTTGCTTAATTTTCTCATCCTTTTCACTTTCACCTTTCAGAATAATAAGAATCTTCCACTATTGCTCAATAATTGGGAAGCGATATGAATAACAAGAATTTAAAAGATTCCAAATCATGTTGAGGGGTCACAAGACCGTGAACTCTATTCTCGGTTTACTAGTGTTTCAACTCAATCCTTCACACTGCAAACCAGAGTGTTTATCAATCACAAAGACTGAAAACACCCTCCACACATACACTGGTTGGCCAGCCTATTGTACCACTACGTTGGGCCGCAACGTAGTGTTTTGTAACGACTATATGCGTTACGCTCGAAACCATTATCTCCGAAAACATGTCCCCCTTATAGGGTTGTTTACCTCAACTTTTCAACATCTGAATCCGCACCAAATCAATTTGGTTTGGTATAACTTTTCAATAAACGCTTGAATTTCATGAACATCTTTCAATAATCGTCTAGCTGAATCAATTAACATAGACTTCTACAATAATTCGAACATCAATCGAAATATATATATACACACACACACACAAACACACACACACACACACACACACACACACACACACATATATATATATATATATATATATATATATATATATTTTCATATCTTAAAGAAGCCTCAAAAATCTCTTTATGATGTCATGATACCGCACTGTATTTACAGTCCGTTTGAGGATTCCGTCATTTTATGACTTTGTCATACTACATCATACCATAGTGGCCTGACGATCCTTAGATCACATCCAACACTAAGTAATTATGCATTGATAACTCCATCATTTTTATCATCTTTGCACTAGGTTACATGATGCATTAATGATATAAAATACATTTTGATATTTTTCAAATCATTTTTGTCTAGCCGAAATAATTAGCATAGACTATTCTTTAAACAGTTCAAAAATCTTTGAAAATCAGTTTTAGTGATATCATATTTTAACAGGTAACGATGTGTCAGTGTCCCGAAGTCCACACATACACATTTGTCACCATGCGTTGAGAGTAAAAAAATTCATTTAAAAAAGGCACATAGTGCGAATTTAGCTTGATGTCAAAAATTGTGAAGTCTAGCATAACTAGAAAATTTGGAATACATGTGCTTCCACCATTAACTCCACTTTCTATAATGATCCATTGCTTAATAAGTATATCTATTCCTATCATCCTCAATACTCCATTCACACTTAATTATACACAGTTCATCAAACTTACCGCATATTGAAAGTTCAGGACTTGCCACAATAATATGAGTTTAAGAACTTATCCTAGTCAGACCATAGGCGTCCATTCCCTGAGGAGTTCAAAACATACCATATTATTATAAGTCACGAACATACCATATGCATTAGTTTTAAGAACCGCACCTAATCCTATTATTATCTAACTAATCTTAATAGTTTCTAACTATCAAATATACCCATGAGAAAAGAATCACCTTTTCGCCATATATACATTGATAGCGCGACACCAACATTCCAATGATTATCAATATGATAAACTGAGTGCAAGCACAAAACCCTCGCCCATACAAAGATTTGCACAACTCAGCCATCACATGATTCCTCAATTGACATCCCTCCTAACTCTATCTTGTGTATAACTTGCTCTTTGCTCGATACGAATTTCTCGTATCACATCATCTATAACTCCTCGTGAGTTATCTAGCTCGTACTATTTCATAGTACACCATCTTCATAGCATTAAGCTATAATTACTCAAACATTACAGACCATATTTCTTCTATAACTTAAACAGATCACGTCGTGATCTTATTTTATAATTATTTTCTTCACTTTTGATCGTTTTGTTTTACGATTCCCTTTCTTTCCTTTTTCATCATTTACGACATTATTCGTTATCTTGGCTATTGGCCAATTCTTATCTTTATATCTCTTCAAGATTCTTCTTTGAATTTTCTTATTTATATAATAATTCTTCCTTTAAGAATTTCTAACTTCATGTATATTGCTCAACATTTCATTCAAGTTCTACATTTTCATCATACGTATCCATTTTCTATACTTGGTACACATCGAGTCTCTAATAGTTTCAATATGGTACGCTGAGTGGTTTCCCACAAACAACCAACAAACTAGGTTCCGAGTTGCTAGTTCGTATATACCTCCGCTTTATGAAGGAATCGTTTAGCCCAAATACCATACATCAACTACTAAAGAGTACAACTGTACCATACTTAACTATAACTTTTTATTCTTAACTTTCTTACCAATCTCTTCTTATAGACATTGTATATTTATTATCACCGTACATTCTTATTATTGAAGTTGGGTAACCGCATAACTCTGCGAGATTCTTCTTTGAATCCTCTCATGCATGCTCTAATCCCTTTTTCATAAATTTCGTAAATTACTTCTTATTGTTCAAACTCTATTTGAGCTTATTCTTTCATTATCTTCATCTTCCTTCTCTAAGGTTATAGCCTATGGTACAACTACCTAAGGTTTATAACCTATGGCTTTGATACCAACTGTAACGACCCCAAAATTCATACAATTTAATTCTCGACTTCGGTCGTTAACAATACAGTCAACCTCAAATTTTACATCATTAAATGATAATACAACCATTGAAAATTTACGGAATAATTAAAATTTTCTATTACAAACTATCCTCGTTCCCAAAACCATTAACCTTTACATCTAAATATCTCAGAATAAATTTAATATTATAATAGTTTACATCGCTAAACGATATTATAATTCAACATTAATACATCATTCGGAACCTTAAACATGGCTCAAATAATACTAACACAACCAAAGTGTATAAATCTTCAAGTATCACATCTAATTCATGTCTTTTAAGTAACACATAACTTTACCTCGAAATCTTGACCTTCAAAAATGGTTATTTGCAAGGTTGAGCTCGACAGCCCAGTAAAATCTAACAGTTTTCATGCATCACGTAGCATATAATAACATGCTCGATATACATCTCTTAAACATTGGACTATCATAACATACAGACTAGAGTTCACATAACAAGTATAAAGATTGAGTTTCTTACTAAATCAGTATGCTTTACTCAAACAACGTAGTCATAAGTTGACTTTAACGTTTCATGCTTTCAACGTAAATATAACACATCATATTATTTGCAATAAAGACTTAAAACAATTAATCATCAAGTTCACGTAGCAAATAGGAACTGAAATACTTGCCTAATTCGTAGTTTATGAACTACGACTTATCTGCTTATCGCTTATCTGCACTTCATGTATTCCTACACAGTTATATCATTATTCACATTAACTATTAGTTCCATAGTAACGCGTAGTAGCTATAATGTAAACTTTACTCTACATCTCATAACCCTTCTTATTAATCAATACACAATGTACTAACATCTTTTTTCCAACAAAACACTCATTTCTAGTTAAACTTGATATTTCGGTACAAGTCTTACATTACCATTTACATTTCAGAAATTCCAAGTGTTGACTTCACAACACTTGTCCAACACTAATTGTGTATACTAAGTTATCACATAACGCGTTTGTAACTTACTAATCATTGTCATAACTTTGAATTTATCAATTACATATCACGGTTCAGTTTTAACCTTCATACTACATGTGTGACACATTAACATAACTTTAGACCAAGTGGTAATGCTACTCAAAATCTGCAGCAATAGCAGAAGTCTCTGCCTCAGATCAGTGTATGGCGCTGCTGTGCCACACACAGCGCAGCTGCATAGTTTTTAGCCTTGACACCAGCGCAGCTGCATTGGTGCACAGACAGAAACAGAAACGACATGAATAGTAGCCGTTTTTAGCCCAGCTAACACGAATTTCACCCACAAAACAGTGAAATTAACATATAAAATAAATATAAAACTATCATAAACACGATTGCTAACATATTCATCAATATAGTATAATTTAACAACACTTTTAACTATTTTAATTCCTCAATTTTCATGTTTTCATATTAAAACTCCATTTTTTTGAGTTTCTTCTCAAAAATCATCACTGTAATCTCAATGTTTCACCAAATCACTTCGTTCAAACTACGTTCTCTTCGTTTCTTAACGACCTAGCATAAATAAGACCTAATTTACAGTTTAGCATACGAATTGACCACTAAAATTGGTACTTACATAATCCATATGAAAAATAAAAACACTGTCATTATTTTCCTACTTTTAACTGTAATTAGCATACAATTCTTGTTTAAACACAAACTCTAATTATCATAAACACCTACAACTACAAGAACTCAGTTGTATAATCATCAACTTAAAATTTTGAGTTTCTTAGAGGATAGAAATACATAACGTAAAACATATTAGAACATATATGCATATGTAATACTAAAATTATGAAATTACCTTCAATTTGCTAAGATAATCCTTGTTAATCAATTGATAATCACCTTGAAATTCTTAGGTTTCCTCTCAAACTCTCTCAAGTTCTCTGTAATCTTAAGCTTAGAAAACTAGAATGCGTATAACCCAAAACTGATAACCATGTATGCACAACAATAAAAAAAACTGATATGGCCATTATAAGCCTATTCTGTTACAACATATAACGTATAGATTATAAATATATTATATTTATTACTTAATTTATTTTATTTAATTTATTTAGATTATTTAAATTTAATAAATTCAAAATTCAAAAGCCATAAGGTTTTATTTGGCAAAACCCTTTAAATATTAAAAACTTAATATTTTAAGCCTTAATTGGCAAAACTAAATTAAACTCCTTTAATTTATTTTAATAAACAATTTAGTTTATAATTTATAATCACATATTATTTATTTAGATTTCAATATCCAACATTAATCAAATAAATTAATTACACATACTATACTTAAAATAAATATTTCACTTAAACAAATATCACAAAATTATAATCTCATTATAATTTTTATTTAATAACTTATCATACCATCTTAAATTATTAAATTAAAACAATAATATAACATCTCATGTTATATTACAACTCTCTAAATTATAAATTAATTTAATTTAGAATATTATCTAGTCATAAATATTTACTAATAATAACCACATCAATAAAATATTTATTTCATTTAATAAATATTTTAAATTATAATTACTAAAATCTTGGATTGTCACGTACTAGCTCATTGAATGATAAACACATTTATCTTAGAAGGTAGCGTGTTTCGTAACAAACACATTTTGCTAAGTAGGATTATAGAACATATACCCTAAACTTACTTTAGGATGTCCCACAAATCTGTACTTGTCAAATCTTGTCCCAAGCTTATTCTTTGAAACCTTTTCACATAAGCTGGACAACCCCTTATCTTAACTTACTTAAAATTAGGAATCCTTCCTATCCATAACTTTTATGGAGTCTTGTGGCTGGATTTTGAGGTTACCTTTTCGTAGATATGCAATAATTTCTAGGACATTACCCCAGAAGGATACTGGAATGTCGGTAAAATCATTATGGACCGCACCATATCCAATAATGTATGATTTTTCCATTCAGATACATCAATCAATTATTGCGTATCAGGAGGCGTCCATTGTGAGAAAACCATTTGAGATGATCTAGAAACTCATTGCACAAGTATTCCTTCCTTGATCCGATCAAAGAATCCTAATACTTTGCCAATTTGTTTCACTTCTAAATTCTTTGAACCTTTCAAATAATTCACACTTGTATTTCAGCAAATACACACATTCAACTCTTTGAATGATCATCTCCTTTTCTTATACTAATGTGTTCAATATACAACATTATGATCACGTAAGTCAAGTATACAAAATCCATTAATTGATATTCTAGTTCTATACAAAACATTATTATTATAACTAGAACAACAATTGTTCTTAAATATAATATCAAAGATTTTATTGTCCAACAACAAAATGAAAAATAATGTTTCTAACAAGAACTAGAATACAATAACAACTTATTGATTTAATAGATTTGTCCGTAGGCATTGCTAAACTATAAGTTACTATGGCTATTGGAGCAACCTTTGTTTCATTTCCCAGACATAGGATTACTTATCTTTGTTTAGCTTTCTACTTCTGCTTGGTTCCTTCATAAATCTATATTTATGATAACCAAAGCCGGTATCCAATACCCTAGTAGAACCTTGACTTAAAGAAAAAATTATTTTAAATCATGAACAAAATTATAATTGGAACTGAAACTTCACTAAGCTTCTTATGGTTAGCTCTGCAAGATGCTTCTCGCAGTTTCTTTTCCAGTGTTCTGACAACCCAAGAATTTAGAAAATTTTTAAACCTAGATAGAAAATGAGTGTATGCGTTTGATATTTTTGAGAAGGAATTTTGAGGATTTCGAAATTCGGTGAAGGATTTAGGTGAATTATTCAGGATTAAGTGTATATGTGAATATGTTCTGTGTATATGGTTATGTATGTGTTCAGAATGTGGTTAAGGGTCAAGGGTTGACTAGATAAATTATGTCAGTGTCAAACCCCAAGTATATATTAAGAACGACAACGTTCAGTTAGAAAACCCTAATGACTGATAAGAAACCCTAAAACCAGTTCTGAAACCCTAATTTCAGTTCCGAGAATCCAAAACCCTAATTCAGAAATTGGAAACCCTATTCTGGGAATTTAAAGGATAATTATAATGCCTAAGTGATATTAATTATAATATTAATTAGGGTAAAGCTTAATTAATTAGCAAACCCTAATTTTAGACTTTTAAACCCTAATTGTTTCGTCAGAAACCCTAATGTAAAATTGTGGACTTAATTGCTAAATTAGCAATTTAAACTGGGATAAAATTATCCTAATTAACAAGATTGATTTATGAATGAGAAAGTTTAATTTAATTCGAGAATCCTAATTACAATTTAGAAATATTAATTTTCTATTTTTTTGAAAACTCTAAGGGTTAATAACCGTGAATGTTAAGTCACTATATACGTATGTACATTATTGATATTTAAAAGTTTGTGTTATACAGTGATTTAATATGTGACAACATATGTGAAGTGGTGCATGGATCAGTAAACATATACACTATAGTTATGGATATATACATTTATAGATTTCATTAAAAAATGAAAGCTTCGTAACCTAATTATGTAGGTGAGACAATTAAATAACCTAAGGGTTATGGTAATAAGGAAAGGTTAGTATTTAATATGTATACTAACATAAGTGGATAATCTTGTTATTTCAAGTGGCTAATAATTTTAAACCTATTTCTTGTAAACCTAATTAGGTTATGAGCTAAAGTCACATGTATAAGTAATTAAATTTCATAAGATTGGGAATGGAAACCCAAAATAAACAATTTGGGCAACATATATTAAAATTGTTAGACTATGATTATTACATGGCCCAAAATAATTAAGGAAGAAGCCCAAAAGAAATAAAATGCAAACCAATACTTAACCTACTTGATTAAGGGTATTTTAGACTTTTGATTAATCAAATTTGTGTATTAAAATAAAAGCAAATTGAGAGATGTAATGGGCAAGGGGAAACCGGCCAATTAGGCCTTTTTATGGCAAGAAGATTATGCTAATCAATGTCCATTAGTTGAAATCTTACACACAAGTACATGTGTGTTAATCTCCCATTGGTTGCAAATCTATTAAGCATCCTTAATCACATGATTAGGCTAATTGAAGAGATAAGGTGTGGACTTTTTTATCCGTGGGACAATAAAAATATGGGGGATAATAATTATATCACTCATTCATTTGCTACACATTCATTTTCTTTCATTCTTCTTCTTCTATTTTTTTCTCCCAAGCTAGTAGCATTCAAGAGAGAAAAGAAAGAGAGGGAGTTCGATTTTTGTGAGAGTGAGAGAGAGGTGTGCTAGTTTATTTGATGCATCCTAAGTTCATTACTTACTTTGGTAAATCACGGAAGATTGCCACTAAATCAAGGTATAACCTAATATTCATCTTCTTCTTCTTCTACTTTGTATTATAACTTGAGTTTTGTTAGGGTTATGAACTAATACTCAAGATACCCTCGTTTTACATATCATCATGTGTGGAACTAAGTATCTTGAGTGTTAGATCAAAGGTTTAGAGCAAGAAAATGAGCATATGTTCTCCAAGGGGTGAAACCCTTGTTTTTCTTCCATTAAATCTTGTATAACTAAAGTTTTACAACTCGGATTTGTGATCCATCGAAGGGGAGTTCTAGATACATGAGTTATCTAGTAAACCAAAATGGTAGAACACAAATCTAGCAAGTATTGAAGCCATGGGGACTGTTTTCCCCAAAACAGTCCACATAGTATATTGAGGCTTTGAAATCCTAAAATAGCTACTGTTCCCGTTTTTCTTAAGGCTGTTTCGGTCAGTTTCAAGCGTTTTAAAAATCTAGGAAAAATCAAAGAGGTACCTTAAGAAGTTATCTACGTGTAGAAAAAAGAACGGACGCATTTCAATTTATAGGTTGTGCGTAATGGCTATTTCCGTAAAGGACTCCTAAATATTAACACTCGAATTTCTCACTGTGTGTACACCGGAAAATTCCGAAATTTTTACAGTAGGTTTATATATGTTATGAGAGTATGCACTGTAAATTTCAAAGTTTTCTGAGCAAAACTCGATTTATGAAAAATGAAGCAATATCCGAGTGTTTTGGGCACTTTAAAATTAGTAAATCATTTTCTAAAATTCTAGAAAAATCGGGGGATCATTGTTGGGTCATATACTGTCCAAATCCAGAAAATGAGAATTTTTGTAACCAGTTTGCTATTTTTCCTAAAAATGATAAAGTTATGAATAAAAGAAAATAATTAGTTAAATGATGTCTTAAATAAGAAAAATGTGATTTTAATGCTTGAATACTCCTAATATATAATATTATGACTATTTTAGGGCATTTTGGTAATTTATAATAAGAAATATTATTTATGACATTTTATGGATATTAAATAAGAGGTTTATTAAAGGGTGAACAATTAGAATAAATTATTTATTAATCTAATAAATTATTAAAATATTATTATGATATTAATAATATTAGAATATGATATTTTTAAGTAAATAAAAATATTAAGATTAAAACTTCATTAAAATATTATTAAATGGTTAATAATATTTGATTTAAGCATTAATAAATGATTAAAGTATTATTAAATGATTAATAATATTAGATTAAAATATTAATTTTAGATTAAAATATTATTAAAAGATTAATAATATTAAATTAAGTATTATTGGATTATTAAAATATTATTAAGAGGATTAATAATATTAGTAAAGTATTGAAATATTATTTAGATTAGTAAGCGAATAAAAGTATTATTATTGAACTAATAATACTAAGAGGTGAATTAAATATTATCAAGATTAATAATATTAAGTGAATTAAAGGTAGTTGTTATCTGAAAATTATTGCAAGTCTATATATATATATATATATATATATATATATATATATATATATATATATATATATATATATATATATATATATATATAAACTGATAATAAATTATTTAAGATAATTGTTAATTGTTCAGGCAGAGTTTAATTAAACTTAGACTCGAGAAAAGTCCGACTAGACCGTCAGGATGTTAGAATTGTACCGAACTCAACTCGGACTGTAATAGTTTGACTTGAGGCTAGGTGTTATGTGTTGTATAGACTGATAGGGTTATGTATTATGTGTTTAAGTTATTTTTTTTAAATACTGTGATGATATTATTCTAACTTAGAAATAAATATTATTAATAATAGGTCTTCAGACAAAGCTTATTAAATTGGATAGCGGTAATCAACGGTTCAGGAAAGTTTTACTTAACTCTACTAAGAGTTGTTTTATTTAGATATGCTTATGGTTAATCATTGATGATTGCCATGTGAAATTGTACTCTGTACATATTGCATGTATAAGTCAAGTATGAAAGACTGATCACCTTCATTAGCAGTTGGTCCAGATATATTTGTTCATGTTCAATACTTGTTCAGTCAAAAGTTTGTTCGTGCTAGTTCTCAATTATATTGATGAATTATAGCCAGCCTATTATTCAGACTCTTTCAATCAATGATATATCCTTAAATTGTATTTAAACTTGCTGGACAACTTTCATGCTCACCCTTGCTATATCATGATAAACATTGCAGATAAGGCGAATGCGTTCGGATACAGGAAAAAGGATAATGCCAAGTTCTACTTGGGATAAAATGTGCAACTAGTTTGTAATAATATAGTTTGATAATAATGTTAGGTGTTAGATAGTTTATGAATTGTGTATAGGTTAAGGTTACTCGATTTTGAGGAATAGTGTGTAAAGTGTATTGTATAAACAATTTTTGTTTATATCATCCGCAAATAGTTATAGAATGATTGTACCAGATCCGTAGTGATTCGGGACCAGGATTTGGGGCTCTCACAAGTGTCCTGGCTTACTGCAGTGGAAGCAAACTCCTTTGTTATTCATATCAGTTTTGTTCTTATTATCCTTTATTTATGCCTTTTATATTTACCTTCTTATAATCATTCTTCCTTTTAAAAGATCCTTTCGCCCCTACCAGTAAGACTTTATCTTTCTTGGTTGGAAAGTGACTCTCTATATTTTTCAACATGTTAAGCAAATCAACGAGGCTGATATCTAGCTTGCTCATATGAAAAATTCACAACAATTGTGAAAGGAGTCCGAGAGTGAGTGCAAGATTAAATCTTGGCTTAACTCTCCAGCCATTACAAAACCAATTGTCCTAACTATTCAATCAAATTAATCATCATTAGGACATGTGTCTGTACTGTAGTACCTCCGGTCATTCTAGATCGGAAGAGCTCCTTAGATATCTGATATCTATTAGTCCTACTTTCCTCATCATCAACTACTTGACGTGCAGGAGTATAGTAGGAGCATCCATAGTTTGATGCTGACGCTGAAGCTCGTTACTCATGGATGCGAGCATGATGCATTGAGCCAACTGTACATCATCATGCCACTTTCTAAAAGTAGCAATTTCTTTCTCAGAGGCATTGTCTGCAACCATTGCAGGGATAGACATATTAAGGACATAAGATAGCTTTTCAGCCGTGAGAACTATTCTTAAATTCCTTAACCAATCCGTTAAATTCGGTCCAATTAATTTAGCATTTAATATGATACGCAATGATAGTAATTTTAGACATTGTAAAATTCTGTAAATGAATTTGTAATTAACAACATTTTAGCATACATTCTTTTATTAATTACCAAAATAATTTAGGTCTTGTTTTAAATTGGTATCTCCCACTATTTTCATCAAACTATATTACCCTCACGCATATAGTTTGGTAAAATCTAATTAAAGATTTGCTAGTGAGAATAAGGATTTCATTTCAAATGTATATAGCCTTGTGTGTGCACAACAAACTATATATAAATAAATAGGTAGTTGTCAATTATATCAACTATGCAACTCCTTGTATTTTACCTCTTGGATCATAATGGTTAAGTGTGTGCACATTCGAACTAAAATGATCTAAGTTAAGTCAAACCTAGCACTCTATATATTCAGAAGAAAAATATTGTCCTTGTGTGTGCACAACAAAACAGCATTGTTCAGTCTATTTATAAGAATTAAATGTGATAAAGCAATATTTTAAATATTTAATACTTGCCTTGTCTGTACACAACAAACTCATATTAAATATTTAATACTCTATTGTTTTACCATGCTAGAAGGCGACGTTCGATATTCCAAATATATTTGAACGTTACAACTTAATAAAATTTATTTGAGGGTTTTGTTATTAATTTATCTCATCTTGTTTAGCGCGTGCGCGCGCACACACACACGCACACACATATATATATAGTATAAGCATGCACATATGGAATACTATATTCTACCCGAATTGATTATGGACTTTTATACTAGTTTCGGTTCACTTGAGCCACCAAGTGAACCAAAAGGTCAAACCATAGGGTGCAAAAATTAAATTTAAATATAACTATTGCATTTAAACCCGGGTTCCATTACAAACGGGTCTTCAAGCGCTTCTTGTTCCTTGATCTCCAATTCTTCAAAATTAATTTTAACTATTCCTATTACAAAACTATTTAAAATAAATAGAAACCTTGATCAGCAGTCAAGGGGAAGTAAATAGGAGGGAGATAGAATTTACATTAAGAAAAAATTAGAGAAGACGAGGTAAGCAGACCCCATTTAATAAAATCCATATATTTATGCATCCAACTAAAATAAAATCTAATTACATTGGTCAATAGTCCATAAACGATCTCATTTATTATCATACAAATCACCATATGCATCAATAAATAACATTTATCTCATTAATAATAAACATTCAATATATATATTAATATCATTTAATGGGCAAATTTAGTTAGCATAAAATCTAATTTTGAATCAAAATAAACTCCTTTATTTTAATCCAAATTTAAATCAAAATAAACCTTTTTTATTTTAATTTATCCAATTTTGAATAAAATAAACTATTTTATTTTAATCAAAATCTTTAATTAAAATAAACTCATTTATTTTAATTAATTATGGAATCTAATTCCAAGTCAAAATAAACTCCTTTATTTAAGGAAACACAGATTTCTTTCCTATTCACAAATAAACTCTTTTATTTTGAATAATTTGAAATTGTATTCCATATCTAAATAAACTCCTTTATTTAAGGAAATATGGATTCTCTTTTCTATTCACAAATAAACTCTTTTATTTTGAATAATATGAAATCTTATTTCATATCTAAATAAACTCCTTTATTTAAGGAAACATGAAATCCAATTTCAACTCCAATTAGATATTATGGAATTAAATTTCAACTCTAATTAGTTAGCACGAAATCTAATTTTAAAATTAAAATAAACTTATTTTAATTATAAAATAAAATTATTAAGGATATATATATATATATATATATATATATATATATATATATATATATATATATATATAAAATAACCTCGTGATATGCGTTATATATATAAATAAAAGTTACAAGAGATCTTAACTTTAATTTATATATAACTTTGAATCACCTTGTAAGAATCACTTTAACTATTATGATTACTACCATAATAGTCATGTTATCGAATTAAGAATAAAAACACAGTACTTAAGAATGATGTTATCCATGAATCACTAATTTCGCTGAATCTAATATTTGCGATTTTTTTTTTAATATTTATTATTAAATAAATTTTATACAACAAAATTATGCCCAATTAAATTGTTCTAAACACATCAAATTAAAATAATTAATAATTCGCATAAAAGTTTGGCTCTGATGCCACTGTTAGGTTTGTAAGATTCATAAATGCAATCAATTACACAAAATAAGCGAAATCATGAAAAAACTAGAGTTTTAAAATTTTACAAACCTTATACCCGGATCATCCTTTATGCACAATTATTAATTAAACGAAAAGATAAAGAACAAGAATCATACCCTTGAAGATTCTAGCTTCTTCAGGTACAAATTCACCTCCAAATCTTTTCGCGTTCAACTTGAATCCATCGGGTTTGGTTCCTTCCTTTGATCAACGTTAGCCACCCAAGTGTTTGGCCTGTAGAGGTGATCCACCAAGGAAGAAGAAAGATTCAAGAAGATGAGTATTTGGCAAAATCCTAGTTTTTCTATCTCTCATAGAAAAAGAGCGTACTCTCCAACAATTAGAATCACGTCTGTTGTGAAAAAGTCAACAACAACTCTCCACCCATAATAAGATTCCTCTTATTTATAGATGTAGGTAACCCTCCTTAACAATTAAAGAATTATGTTTTATTTTAATTAATTAAACTCCTTTAATTAATTAGGCTCCCAATCTTGTTAGGAATAATTAATTAAAATCTTTTAATTAATTAGCCTCCTAATCTTATTCCGATATAAATGAGAGTACTTTTATTAATTAATTCTCAAACTCTTTTAGGAATTAAATAATAATAATAATAATAATAATAATAATAATAATAATAATAATAATAATAATAAGACTCCTCTTATTAATTTATATTTAATATTTTTAAAATATTAAATAATAAATATTAAGCTATTTATTTATTTTATCACCATAGATTAAATTAAATATACTTAACTTATTATTACGATTATGCCATTAACTTCTTAAATAATTATTCTTCCTTTTATGGTGTGACCCTTTAGGTTCTCCATATTAAATCGGTTATGAATAAATCAATTAGAATAATTTTAATCTTATTTAAATAAATAAATTAAACTATTAATTTTTTAAATAAATAATATTTATTCTACAATAGGGATAAGCCTCCCTAGCAATTAATGACGTTTTAGATAATATAGATTTCAATATTAATTATAAAAGAACCTTTGAGTAAATAGTTACCGTACAATTTAATCCTTCCACCATACAATGTCCCAATTAAATATAAGACATGAAATTATTGTCAAGTCTTATTTTATTTAATTATATGTATTTCGACTCTTAAATGCACAATTCCAAATAATATAAATTAGAAACTCCTTTATAATTTTATTCTGCTTTGGCCAATGACTACTGGGTTGTCATTTATCGAATCACATAGGACATTTCTCTTCTTTTACTAGAAGCGGTAGATTCTTTATTGATCATACATTATCTCTATGTACAACTTATTATACCCAAGCATACCCTTTGATATACCCTAAGGGTCTTAAGGAATAAGTCAAAGTATAACTCATCATACACAAGATACTATGATGATCTCAAGTCCAAAGATCACTTGTACTACTATCACTACAGGAATTTCTATTGATAGGCAAGTAAAACTCCATTAGGTATTCCTTAGCGAGCCACGTTCAGTGAACTTATTCTCTAATAAGCACATACATACTTGCTTTAGTGTCTCCACACAAATGATCATGAGATCAATCATCCTCATCCAATGAGCAAGCAAAGTGTGTACCAATCTATCCGGATTAATTAATCCCCAATTTAGTAATCCAACGGTTGGGAACTATTTTAATTTTAAGCTTTCTAAGAATTTATATATCATTAGAATGATCATCATCATTATTCTAAAAGCATTGCTTAAAACTATGAGTTTATTACATATTATGAAATAACATCATGTAGATAATTAAAAACCTTTAATAAATTAATACTTTTTATTAATAAATGAATAAGATTGTTACAAAGTATATGCTTTATCATCAAACATGATTGGCTTGTGTGCATACTACTTTCAGAAAGAACCTAGATGTTTATTTGAGACCTCTTATAGAAGAGTTGAAGGTTTTGTGGGAGGATGGAGTACAGACTTGAGATGTTTTCACGAAAACAAATTTCAACCTTAGGGCAGCAGTTATGTGAACTATAAGTGACTTTCCTGCTTATAGTATGTTATCTGGATGGAATACACACGAGAAGTTGGCTTGTCCATATTGTATTGAGCATACAAAGTCTTTCAATCTATCAAATGGTCAAAAGCCATGCTGGTTTGATTGTCATCGTCGTTTCTTATCGATAGATCACCCGTTTCAAAGAAATAGAGAAAACCTCAGGAAAGGGAAAGTAGAGAATGATATGCATGCACTGCGATTGTTGGGAACGAAGATTCGCGACTGTGCGATGAGATTGCTGGTCATCCCATTCGGTAAGATTATTGCCTCTGACATCATCGATGGGTTTGGCGTATCTTATAATTGGGTTCAGAGAAGCATCTTTTGGAAACTGCCTTATTGGTCTACAAATTTGATTCGTCATAATCTAGATGTGATGCATATTGAGAAGAATGTGTTCGACAATGTGTTTAACACCATGATGGGTGTTGCGGGCAAGACAAAAGATAATGATAAGGCACGGTTGGACATGAAAGATATTTGCAAGCATCCTGGATTAGAACTTTATGAATCGACTAATGGTAAGATGGTCAAACCGCATGTAAGGTACACATTGTCCAAAAAGCAGGTTGAAGATGTGTGCACATGGATAAAGTCTTTGAAACTACCAGATGGATATGCGTCAAACATTGCAAGTTGTGTTACAAGTGGGAAATTGCAAGGGATGAAGAGTCATGATTGTCATGTGTTCATGGAGAGACTCATGCCTATAGCATTTCGGGACTTACTTGATAAACCAATATATGTATGTGGCCACCCGCGATGGTCTGCCTGAGGCTATTCAGATAGCTGTAATAAGTTAACTTTATACTAATATGTTGTTTATAAATTGTGACGACCTTTTTAGCATTTTTTAATTAATTTTTAAATATTTAATTATTAATCTTCTGACAAGACATTTATAAGAGCTTAATGAACGAGCGCTATCCTGAAGGCACCCTGCATCCGTCGATTGATTAAGAATTATGGGAGAGGGTGTCAGTCGTGAAGATAAACTACGTTAAAGGCTAAGAACAAAAACGACGCCCGACAATCAGTGGCACAGACAACTCTACTACCCAGTCTACACAATCATCAGGTCATCCAGCCTATCATACTCCTACTGACTGAGTGAGAGCGATATCTCGAGATCGGGATCTTCTTCGTATACTAGGCGGGCATCTGCAGTCTCTGAGTCCTAATGAGTTGGTGGATGCAGTGGCGACAACAGCACAACATCAAAATGGCGATGAGGTATACATAGATATTGTTGTGTCTTACTTATGTTTAAATAATTTCTATTGTTTTCCCTAAGTCATAGCAGTATCAACACATGTAATATGTTATATTCTTTTGCTAATTACGGGGTCCTACTAATTTGGATGATGATGCATGAAGAGCTAGACTTGTTTTTTAGATATTTAAAGCCTTGTACTTTTATATTCATCATTTGGACAATTGTATTGATCGAATATTATGTTGGTTTACGTGTCTGCATATGGATAGATGTTTATATATACTATTGTGGATGTGCTGTGATATATATATATATATATATATATATATATATATATATATATATATATATATATATATATATATATATAAATCATGGATGGATATTTATATGGATGCTTATATATACTGCTGTGTTGGGATAGAAAGCAGGTTCAAAGCAGGGTATATTTTTTTTTGCGAAATCCGTAAAACATGAAAATTTTTTTATAAAAAAATTCAACATCAGCGACCACATGCGGTCGCTAATACTATAGAGCGGTCGCTGATAACCTGATAAAATTAGCGCCTGACGCGGTTGCTATTGTTCGTCGCTGACACATGTGCCATGTCAGCCCTAACAACTGACTCATCATGACTTAGATTAGCTATGGCGTCGGTCACTGATGGCGGTCGCTGAACATGCGGTCACTAATAATGGTCGCTGATGTCCACCTAGCGACCATATTATGTGCGACTAATATCAGCGACCACATTTAGTTGATACTGATCATCTGCAACCATATGCGGTCACTGATATGCAGTCACTGATATGTCTTTTTGTTGTAGTGTGAGTTATAGACTCAAGAATGGACGTATTCGGGCATCGAATAAACGAATTACGGAAGAACAAATGAGAAACATTAAAGAACAAAGAATGGATGAACAATGAAATTTAAACCTAGTAAAGCCTTGTTAACAGATTAAGAAAAATATTATGTCTAGGGCAAATTGTAGTATGAAAGATAAGTAGGAAAATGGCTTTGGAATGAACCCATTCCGAGTCATAACGAATAAGTTACGAGTTCAGGAAGTGAATGTTTTGGAAAAATTCAACACTTAGAAAAAAATTCAAATAATCAGGGCTGGCGCCGCCGCCATAGTTCAAGAAGGATGTAATGTTAATGTGTGCCGCAGCGCCGATCTAGGGATTTTGGTGGTGAAGAGCTTTTTTGAACATAAAGAGTAAGAATTGATTAAGGAACAATTATGAACCTTAATTAAACATAAAATAACATATATGTTAGAAGCTTTTATGAACATACGTGATTCAAATATACCTGCTTTTAGTTCTGTTTTGTTGGATTCATCTATGTTAGAATAAGACATTAATTTATTGGAATTCAAAATTTTCAAATTTTGGTATATGGTATATGAATTCATTAGACTAATTTTTATACCAAAGTTGTAATGTTTAGTCATGCAAATTATGTATTGAAATCAACATTAAGTTTACTTGTAGAATATGTTAATTTTGGTGTATTTTGTAGTAAATGTAGGATCATAAAAACTTGTTGGTTGTTGTCATGCTGATAGAAACTTTAGAAATTTAAAGATTATACTAAATGGTTGACTAAAAGAAGATAATTCATCTAGGATTGGAGAAGAATTAGATATGGGAGGGAGGGCTTACATTTCTGGGCAGAATTTGTGACGCCCCCAAAATAGGTCCACACAACCCATATGCTGTGAGTTTAAATATAAATATTGTCTTCTAGATAATATTTATAATTGTCATGCAAAATACGACAACACATATGCTGTGAGTTTAAATATAAATATTGTCTTCTAGACAATATCCAAACTCAAATAAATCCTCATTACAATTATTGATATACTATTTTACAAAATAGTGAGAACTACTAAAATAACTATCTGAACCCATCACTCCACACCTCGACTAGTTTTCGCTATATTCTCTCCTCCTGAGAAGAAAAATGGAACAAAAAGGAAAAGGTTGAGCTCAACTAGCCCAGTAAAGAATATTATGACTAAGATAATGTGGAACAAATTATCGTTAGCCTTCAATAAATTAGATAAAATATAATGGACAACAAGTTTTAGATCAATATTCGCAGCGGAAATAACAATTTATTAGAAGAGTTAAGTAGAGAATGAAGTTTACTATCTTCTATGATTTAAAAGTCCATCATCAATATTTTATCCTTGTAATATCAATCTATATAAATCTTGAACCAAATATTCTTATTTGCACTACGGGCCAAAGATATTCATTTGTATCACCAGTTGGCCATGTTCATCTCAACATATGTCCATCTTTGCACTACGGGCCAAAGATATTCATCAGGTAATCATTCATCTTTGCACTACAGGCCAAAGTTATTCAGTTATATCACCATTTAGGACTGAGAATGATGAAAAATATCTTAAAAAAAATGAATTCAGTGAGATAAAAGGACAAAGATTAGGGATTCGTACTTCAGTTTATCCATGTTTAAAAATACTCCATAATAATCAATTGTGGAGAAAAATTAAATAATGAAGATCAAAACATAGATACAATCAAAGATAGTAACCATAATAGACAACTTGGACAAAGAAAAGAAAATTTAATTTTTTTTGTAAATAGTGTCGTATTCGTGAATAGTGCAATATACGTGAATAGTGCCATATACATGAATAGTAACCCTGACACAAAAGGTAAAAATTTCACAAGAAAAATCATACTTTGTGAATAGTATTTGTGAATAGTACCGTATTCATAGATAGTATAGTATACGTAAATAGTGTCATATACATGAATAGTAACTTCAACATAAAAAGGTAAAAATTTCATAATAAAATTCATACCAATATTTCGGCATAATGATACTGAACAAAATAGTATCATTTACAAAGAAAATAACATCTCTTACCTTAAAAGAACAGTACTTCTGATTGGAATATCGGATATAATATTGAAGAAAGCTTTCACTAAATAGTAACTCTCAAAGTATCTAAATACTTACAAAATACGCTCGATATTATAGAGAGAGAAAATTTATGATTCTGATGTGATTTTCAATGTTAACCTAAGCACCCTATTTATAAAAAAATGCTAGAACGCCAAACTAGACTTAACCTGCTACCTGATGGCTTTACCTGCTACTTTTTACGCACACCACCATTGAAAAAAATTCTCAGCACACCAACAAGGACAAGAGTGGGGCCCACTCATTCTAGAAAATTTCAAAAATGTTTAAAATTTAAACAATATTCAGAAACTTCAATAATTCATAATAAATTTAATTCTTTACAACATTGTAGAAGAAAAGTTTTCTAAATTCCAAACAGAAAATGACCGAAATTCACATATAGATGATTTTTAATACCTTCATTTCGACAAAATACTGATAAAACACCTGAACATTAATTTCTTCATTTATATCCGCATAAAAATAAATATTTTCTTATCATATAAATCAATAATTAATTATTCACAAATAATATTACAGAATCGCAATAATGACAACCAGATCGTTCCATAAGTGACGATCATTCTGCTGCTGGATAAGCTTTATTATATGGATATGTAATATTATTTTTGAGAGTCCACTATCTTTATAGTGATTTTTCATCTTTCAATGATTTCTCTAATCAAATAAAAGTGTCGCAACATATGTTTAGATCCAAGATGAGACTTAGGAACAATTCCTAATTCTGTAATGAACTTTTCATCTAGACATTCAACTTGTAGCTTCATTTACAGCTATATACTTTGTCTTTATAACTAAACCAACAACTCTTTGATATTTGGAACCTTTCCAATTAACTACACCACCGTTTAAGGTAACAACTTACCCTAAAATGGATTTGATGTCGTCTTGGTCAGTCTGAAAAATTTTAGTCTATTAAGCCCTCTAGTTTTAATTTAGACCCACAATGAAAATGATCACATCCATAGAGTCGGTTAAGTACTTTAAGATGTTTATCACTGTCTTGCAGTGATTTTCTCCAAAATTTGACTGATCAACATTAGGTCTCATACATTTCATTACATACATGATAATTACTCATGCGATCTCTCTTTTCAGGAGTCTATGGGGACTTATTAACAGAGATACACTCCATGACTCATCAATATGAGACATCTCTTCGAGTTTGCCATGCTAAACAACTTTGGCATCAAATAAATATACATTTCTTGGGTTAAGCCGAGTATCCTTTTAAATCTATTTATATAGATTTGTATCTCCAACTACGATACTCTTCACAAATCACTCATGGAGGAATGTTTAGACAACTTTATCTTTACTGATTGTAGCATTGGTATGTTATTCCTTATCCGTAGTATATCAACATATAATACTAGGAATATCACGACGCTCCCGCTGACCCTTTTGTACACACTAGGTTCATTCTTATTTTTGATAAAATCAAACTCTTTTGATTGTCTCAACAAAGTGAATGTTCCATTTTTGAGAAGCTTGCTTCAATCTATTTCTCTAAGTGTCTATAACTCTTACCTCATCGTATGTAATTGGATCATCATCTTCTATGATGCGTACCTCATCATCATCATCATTTATGATGAATCCATACCACCTACGTATCTTCGGTACTATTCCAGATTTACGATTCGATTGTGGTACAATAGGTCTATCTACAGGTTTCTATTATTTGACTTATAGTATTTTGTGGTTCTTGAACTCTGCAAGATCTATTATCCTCTCACTAGCCCCTTTAATGATAAACAAATTTATCTTAGAAGGCAGCGTGTTTCGCAACAAACACCTTTTGCTAAGTAAGATTATAGAACATATGCGCTAAATTTACTTTAAGAAGTCTCACAAATCTGCACTAGTCAAATCTTGTCCCAAACTTATCATTTTGAAACCTTTTTCACATAAGCTGGACAATCCCTTATCTTGACGTATTTAAGATTGGGAATCCTTCATGTCCATAACTCTTATAGAGTCTTAGAGTCAGATTTTGAGGTTACCTTTTTGTAGATATGTAGCCATTTCCAAGGCATGACCCCAGAAGGATACTTGATTGTCAGTAAAATCATTATGGATCGCACCATGTCCAACAAGGTATAATTTTTTTTTCTAGATACATCAATCAAATATTGTATATCAGGAGGTGTTTGCACAAGTATTCCTTCCTTGATCCATTCAAAGAATCCTAATACTTTTCTAATTTGTTTAACTTCTAAATTCTTTGAACCTTTCAAATAATTCAAACTTGTATTTCATCAAATACAAATATTCAACTCTTTGAATGGTAATCTTTTTTTTCTTATACTAGTTTGTTCAATTTACAAAATAATTTTTTACGTAAGTCAAGTATACAAAATCCATTAAGTAATATTCCAGTTCTATACAAAACATTATTATTATAAATAGAACAACGATTGTTCTTAAATATAATACCAAAGATTTCATTATCCAACAATAAAATAGAAATAATGTTTTTAACATGAACTGGAATACAATAACAACTTATTAACATAATAGACTTACCCGAAAGATATGCTAAGTATAAGGTCCTATAGCTAATGCAACAACCTTTTCTTCATTACCCACACATAGGATTACTTATCTTTGTTTAGCTTTCTACTTCTGCTTGGTTCCTTCATAAATCTATATTTATGAGAACCAAAACCAGTATCCAATACCCAAGTAGTAACTTTACTTACAGAAAGATTTATTTTAATCATGAACAAAATTGTTTTGTAACCAAAACTTCACTAAGCTTCTTTTGATTAGCCTCTACAAGATGCTTCTCGTAGTTTTCTTTCCAGTGTCCAGGCTTATTATAGTGAAAGCAAACTCCTTTGCTATCCGTATCAGTTTTGTTCTTATTATCCTTTGTTTTTACCTTTCTATTTACCTTCTTTGAATCTTTCTTCTTTTAAGAAGATCCTTTGGCCCCTACTAGTAAGACTTGGTCTTTCTTGGTTGGAAAGTGACTCTCAATATTTTTCAACATGTTAAGCAAAATAGCGAGGCTGATATCTAACTTGTTCATCACAACAATTGTGAAAAGAGTTCGTGAGTGAGTGCAAGATCAATTCTTGGCTCAACTCTCCATCTATAATAAAACATGTCCTAATTGTTCAATCAAATTGATAATGTTTAGGACATATATCTGTACTCTAGTTCCATCGATCATTCTGGATCGGAAGAGATCCTTATATCTGATATCTATCAGTCCTACTTTCCTCACCATCAACTACTTGATGTGCAGGAATATAGTAAGAGTAGACATAGATTCATACTGACGCTGAAGCTCGTTACTCATGGATGCGAGCATGATGCATTTAGCCAACCGTGAATCATCTTGCCACTTTCTAAAAGTAGCAATCTCTTCCTTAGAGGCATTGCCTACAACCATTGCAGGGATAATATAATGCTCACAACTAATCAATTAATATAGCGCATCAAAATTTTTACTCCCACGGTATCTGATTTGATGCTTATATCTAATCGAACTACTATACAAATATTTCAAGATACAATTCCCATAGATCCAAGGTTCACAGTATCCCATAACAAATAATAATTCCCTGAAGAACTATTATTGTATTTGGATACCCTCACTTGGATGTAAAAACTGTATCTACGAATAGTATC
Organism: Panax notoginseng; assembly: GCA_016801055.1. Lineage (NCBI taxonomy): Eukaryota > Viridiplantae > Streptophyta > Magnoliopsida > Apiales > Araliaceae > Panax > Panax notoginseng. The sequence goes on along the minus strand of CM029013.1, from coordinate 211,176,822 downwards.
TATCTATCAGAAGTCCAGAGTATTAGTAATAACATTATAGTCCATATTATCAATACCCTCATTCAGATGTATAGTCTATATCATGCGGATCACACTATCGTATAGATAGTATCTATCTATCTAAAATCCAGAGTATCGACAACAATATGAACAGTCCATATTGTTAATACCCTCACTCAAATGTATAGTTCCCAAGGATCTCAAAAGAAATCAAAAGTTCTAGTTACATCTATTTATGTAAAGGAAACAATGTTGCATAAATAAAGGATGATATATATATCATATATTATGGTTCAGTTACATGATTCTTCATAAAGAATTTCTTATTACAAAAGTATTACATTCAGCTAGACAGTAATTTAAACTAGTCTAAGTAGGGACGCTTCCCATTGTTTACTCCAGATGTGCCAAGGTTACCATCTAATACTGCAAAAAAAATAATTTGCAAGAGTGAGCTATGACATGCTCAACAGGTTTTATAATTTATAACAATATAGGATTTGAAGAAATATAATAGTTCAAAAATTTTCTCAACTGAGTGTTGTTTACCATGTATGGAATTTTTATATTTCAACCATTTCTGGACTTTTTATTATTTCTGTCAGTTACAAAGACTTAGAAATCTTGTTCAGATGTGAGACAGGGGATCAACCTATTCAACATCCTAGGAGTATGCATCTCATCCTAATCGTGCCCACTTACTAAGAGTCAAATTTTATTGACACATTTATCCCTCTCGAGATATACAACTCAGTATAGGATGTCTTACCAAAATAATTTGATTTAACTCAACAGTTTATGCTTGATAAACAATAATTCAATAACACATGAATAAATAATTCATTTTTTTAGTTATGCTGAAGCTATAACAATAACTTCACAATAACTAGCAATTCAAGTTTAGGTTTGGTATAACATATCAAAAGCAATTCAAGATAGGAATCTTGTTTAATGAATAAGCAGGGTTCGAGAAATTTGCATAAGTAATTAAGAAACATGCTTAATTAAAAAAAATAGTTTAGTAATTTGCATAATAAGAGGTTAAGGTTAGGGTTTAGAAAACTTGCCTGAGCGAAGATCGATTAAGCGAAGTTACTCGATTCGTCTATAAATGCCTAAGATGTTCGTTCATATAAGTCTAACACATTAGTATTGATAACAATACTCAAATGCATAAACTATTTATGTTTCAGTTTAAATTTGATATGATTTCATTGTTCTAAGACTTTATCGGGTAAGTAATAAGTTAATATCTCGGTTAAACTTTATTTATAAGATTTATTATATTTTTAGATAATCTGTATATCCTTTATAATAATTTTCAGAAACCTATAATAATTTTTGGATATTTATTTATCCATTAAATAATTTTTAAATTATTTATTTCTATTTCTAAATAATTAATATTTACTAAGAATATTATAAAAATCTTGTTTATTATTTTTAAATATTTTATTATCATTTAATATGATTTTTAAATCATTAATATCATTTTTAAATAATTATTTATTGTTTATAAATGATTATTCTAATTACTTTATTATTAAGTTAATTATTAATAATATCCAAATAAATAAAATATTTATTGAATTTTTGTAAAAATATTAAAAGTTAATTTTTATAACTTAATATAATTTTTAAAACTATTTTTATAATTATTTATATTTATTTATTATTTATCTCTAATTTTACTAATTTATTTATTAAATAATTATTTACTGTTTGTCGCTGAAGCCCTATAGCTACAGAAAGTGTTGCTATAGGTGTTCTTGAGTTTCTGGAAATTAGTTTGGTCATGGCTTAGAGGTCACTTTGACCTTAGTCTAGTTGTCTACTATTAATGATTCTAGGTTTGTAAGTGTATATGTGTTATAGTACTCATGTAGTAGTACAACAACATACCAATTTCATGCTTTAACCTACAACAAACAAGAAGTTATAGAGGCTCAAAGTCACTGTCAGAGATGTTCTTGAGTTTCTGGTCAACCTAGAACAGTGGTCAAGGTTGGTCAACGGTTTTGTGGCCTTAATAACTTTCAATCCATGTGTTAAATTTGTATTTTGATTGTTGTGATATGTAGTCTATATACCAAGGTATATATATGTTACACTTGTTTGGACAGAGTAGGATTCTAAGGTCTAGATTTATGTTGGTCAAAGTGCAGCCAAAGGCTGTTTTTAGTTTTTTGGGTAACCCAGAAAACACAGCCATGCATGGTCAATGCTATTTGCTCACGAATTCTGGTAATCCTATGAATTGATTAAGCGTTTGAGTGTCATAGATATGTAGTATGTATATCAGGGAATCAATTTATAACTATTAGACATCCTAATAACAAATAGAAAGCAATTAAATTATTGGTCAAAGTAACCGGCTCAACCTGTTCTTGAGATTTCTGTGTAACCCATAAATCAGAACTTCGTGATCGGTCAATCACTTTTGACCACTCATATCTTGCAATATATGATTTTAATGAACCTATTTTCTAATCCAGATTAAAGACCTCGTGTAATACTACAACTAGAATACAATTGACAGACCTAACTATTAACATACACGGATCTACAGGTGTCGACGTCGGGATTTTTATTTGTCCCTTTTATGTTCTTGTCTTTTGGTATTCTCATGTTAGGCGAGATTTATTTTTTATTTTCCAGATGCGAAGCATCCTCGGGAAAACAAGATAAAAAGCAGTGTCGAATTCCTTGTGGGCATGAGAACCATCTAAGGACATTCAAACACCGTGAATAATTTACAACCCATGTACAGCTAAAAATGTCCATCATGGGAACCGAATCTAGATTTAGTAGACTGAATCTGTGATCACATGATTCCTAGGCTAACATGATGTATCAATTTATATGAAAGTTGTAAATAGTTATATATTTATAAAAGATATAAATATATATATAGACAATCAACCAACACGAAGCACCTCCATAGGGGATTGAGAAATAAATGTAAAAAAAAAAACCAATCAACCGCCACAAAGTAAATTCCAGGCGGGACTAAATGTAAATAAAGCTGTAAAAGTGATCAACTGCCACGAAGTACACTCTAGGCGAGACGAAATATAAATAAAACAATAAAAGAGATCAACCGCCATGAAGCACCTCCATGGGGGATCGAAAATGTTAATAAAGCAGTAAAAGGCCACGAAGTGAACTCCAGGCCAAACTGAAATGTAAATATATATATAAGCGGTAAACGCACCAGATGTGTAATCCAGGCTCAATCAAACAGAGTTTGATGCTAACAACATATATATAAGTATTTATATATATATAAAAGCAGTAAACGCTGTCGATATAAATCTAGGCTCATCGAACAGAGTTCGACAACAGTTTATATATATGTATATATATATAAAAGCAATAAACGCTCCTGATATAAATCAGTGCTCAATCGAGGCATAACTCGATAATGTTAATACATATATATATATATATATATATATATATATATATATATATATATATATATATATAAAGAAGAAATAAAAAGCCACGGACCGAAGTCTGGGCATAAGCACACAACACGACTCTCAACGTGAATAACTGTGTGTGCAATAAGTGTGGAAAAGGCTTTAAATGATGTAAGAAGGCTTACAGTGGACTGCCAAAGAAGACTTCAATAGCTTTAAATGGATGAACACTCGGCTCCCGCCTGTAAAAAAATAGCCAAATATAAGCTCACAAGTGTTTGAAATGAGAAAGCACTCAATATATGGTGTGTACAAAGCAAATTGGATAGGGCTTCCTCGCCTTTTCTCCTTGCAAAATGGTTGTCCCAAGCCCTCTATTTATAGATGGGGGAGCCACAGGTGTACCTGCGGCAGCCGCAGATGCACTTGTGGCTGTCCAGGGAGCCCGGGCTCCGCGGTCCTGCCGTCTTGAAGTACGTGCACGCGTGTAACGTGATATCTGCTCGAACTTTCAGAACTTCAATCCGGACATCTGATTGAGGTGTATAAAACCTTTTATGGCATGCAGTTGTCAAGAACTACATAATGACATGAGATTAGACGTTGTACGAAGTCAGGAAGATGGGACCATGCCCTTGGTCTTCAAGCTTCAAATTCTATCCGGTGTGCTGTCTTATGTAGTACTCACTCGGGATTGGAGCCATTAGTTCTTGTAGGACACTTCTGTGTGTTGAAATATTTGTTGAGATGACGCATTATAGGATCGAGGTGGCAAAATGATGATTTTACCCCTCACCGGGGTTATCTCCGATTTGGGTTGATTTTGCAGTCGTTGCTCAGGGTTATCTCTAAGATTAGGCTGCTACAAGTGCTGAATGTCTGTCCTCCCGAGGCTATCTCCGGGTTTGGAGCTGAGTGCTTGGGGGCTATCACCGAGTGTTGAAGCTGATCGCATGGGTTTAAAATAAGCATTTATAGGGTTATCTTCGGAACTACTATTGCATGCCTTAGGGTTATCTCTGAGGTTTGAACTGTATCTCCCGTGGTTGTCTCCAGGACTGGACTGAATATCTCAGGGTTGTCTCCGAGATGGAACTAAGGATTCTAGGGTTGTCTCCGGAATTGGAACTGCATTCCTCGGGGTTATCTCTGAAGTTGAAATTGAGTATCCCGGGGTTGTCTCCGGAACTACAACTGTATATCTCGAGGTTGTCTCTAAGATGGTAATGACTGAATATCCTGGGGTTGTCTCCAGGACGGTGTTGAATATCTCGGGGTTGTCTCTGAGATGTCAAACTGAGTATCCTAATGTTGTCTTCGGGACTATGCTGGTTTGACTTTCAGGGTTATCTCTGGAAGACGATTTTGCCCTCCTGCAAGGTTAGTAAGGTAATGCAAAATTTCGAGTGTCTACAGATGCCCCTCTTTATCATATTCATGCAATGTAATGGCATGGATAGGATAAAGAATACTAGACACTTGAAATGCAACAAAATATTCATGATGCAATGTACTACAGTATGATGCAGATGTATGATGCATGTGGTTTGTTGGACCATTCTCCAACGGGATGTAATGACTGTTTGCTCCCTTGACTTCTGATGGGGACTGAAGCGATCACTGATGTCTCTAAAGAACTGCTTGGATGTGTGCTCCAAAGTTCTCAGGAAATACCAGGATGTTGACTTTGGGGTTATCACCAAAGTCTTGTAATCATTGGTACAAAGTTTCCATCACAGCTGTTCCTCTCATGTACAAGAGACTCTAGGGGAATGAGCATTTGTATGATGAAGATTGTGTATAATAGATTCCATCATCGGTCCTCCCCGGTGAAGATGGTCTTTCATGGGTTGTATCGCCAGGTCTTTCCAAGGGTCTATCGGAGTTACTGCTAATAGTCTATGTTTGTCAGGGTTGCCTGACCCTCACTGAAATGTACATCAATGGCTGAAATCCTTGCTGAGGATGATGTCAAGGTTGCTTGACCTTCGTTGACATGTGCATCAATGGCAGAAATCATCGAATGGCTTTCGATGCTTCGATGGGTTTACCTGCCATCGGTTGAATGTTGTCAAAGTTGCTTGACCTTCTTCGACATGTACATCAACGGATGAGATGTATAAAAATCCCGTTGGGGAGAAGTATTTTGGAGTGGCGACCCCAAACTGACGGCATCGGGCATCCGTGGGGTATTGCCGAATGTAGTTTGCAACAATTATGATTATTGGTATAATAAGCCAGTGTCAGGGCGAATACCAATGAATGATGTGTAGACCTGTAGTTTGGTCCATGAAAACCAGGATTTCAGGCTTTTTCGCTCAATCGTGTAGCATTCTTTTTCCTGATTTTGCTTTTTCAGCTTGTGAGATCTCCTTTGCAACTCGAACTGGACCGAGCCGGAGGGGTGGGCCCCACCCAGAGGAGCCACAGGTACACCTGTGGCCAGTTGTGGGTGGTTTTAAGCTGCCTGTTGCTTTCACAAGTCATTTTCAAACTGCTCCACACAGAGAATCTGAGAGTTCTTCTTCAGATCTGCTGAGTTTGGGCTCCTTTCTACAAATTTTGTCACCGTACAAGTGTTTCACACTATCCTGGTAACGTATGCATGTTGTTGGTTAGAAAACCGATCACTAAACATGCGCAAGTATATGTGGTCTAACAAGTAATACAGTGATAAGAAGTGTGTCGTACCCACGAGGAACTATGACTAATATTTACCAAGTACCGACTATGTATCGCTAAAGTCTTATTCGAACAACAGTAAATGGAAGTGTGATTAATTTAGTTAACTAATTAACAAAGCAAGTAAATGGATAACGAATGGTAATCTAAGGAATTACAAGCTAAAGTCACAACTTCACCCCACATAGGCATCCTGTCAAACACCAGGCGTGCTATGTTTCATCAAACTAGCTACCCTTCTCTCTTTGGTCTTAATGGTCACGACAATCATTAAGCACAAATATATTAAACCAAATCATATGGTGCCAACCAAAGAGATAAGGCAGTCAATTTAAATAACAAAGGGTTCCATTATAAACTTAGAGCAAATATTCAGTTCATGATTGTTAAACCAAATACAAGTAGTACTAAAGACAACATTTATAGATTACAAAATAAGAGAAAACAAATGGATGAGAGGAAACTCTGTCAAAGCCCTTCCATCTCCACGCATTCTGCTCAAATCAAGTTTTCCAATCCGTGTCGCTCACCACTCTTATCGCTCCAAGGATATGCCAGACTTCTCCTTAATCTACCTAATCTATATTTACAGAGAATCTTAAAGAAAGAAATTACAGAGGAAAATCCTAAGCTAAGCTATCCTATGTATGATATAGTGCTCTCCTCTATCTGAGATGATGATCGATTGAAAGCAGGGGCTGGCTTCTGTTATATACATGTCTCCTTTCTTTGTTAGGTCAAACACAAGCCTCTTTGCCTGGACACCAGAGCTCGCGCTGCGGCGCAAGAAATAGCTCTTTGGATGGCGCTGCGGCGCCACATTAGTATGAAAGACACGGAGGTCGCGCTGCAGCGCGAGCCAAAGAAGGGTCAGTGGCATAGCAGCGCCATGCTGACGTCAGGCTGGACCAGGGGTCAGCACCGCGGCGAGAGAAATAGACTAGGCATTGGCGCTGCGGCACCAGTGTATAGAAATTGGCCATTTTGTCCCTAAAAGCTATAAAACATCTGATAAGCCCTGCATTGCATCGACTAAGCATAATAACACTATAATCATATAAAACCATATAAAATCTATGAGAACATGCAACTATTTAAGTCATAAAATATCCGATTCGCGGGTATTAATCCCACTCATTAAAAACCCCCAAACTTAAGTCTTTGCTTGTTGTTGATCGATTTCACAATCAATGAATACGTGCAAGTATACACGGTCAACAAATAATAAAGTGATAAGAAAAGTATCGTTCCCACGAGAAATTATTTAATAAAAATTACCAAGTACTAACTCTTAACCAAATCAATTTTATTTAAACAACTGCAAATTGTGATTTTTCTAATTAAGAAAAATAAATTAACCAAATAAACTAGATTACTTTATAAATGAATTTCAAATAAATAAAGATCAAGACTACAACATCCCCAATTATGAGCTATAAACTAATTATCCAATTATCCCAATTATTACGCCACCTGAATTGTTAACATAAATTCTAGTTGTTAAAAGCCCTTTCCCAAGTAAACAGATAACTTTTATTCAATTCAATTAATCCTACGGTATTCCTACGCAGAATAATTGAACCAAATCCGTTAAGTTCCAATTCTCAATTCATTACATGTAATGAACATATATTCCTATTCAATTCACGACCCTAATTATTCATCTCATGTAAATAATTAAGCATACATGTTATCATGTCTAGTTCCAACCCTAGATTTCATCTCCCGAATCCTTCTAGAGTAACACGGTAATTACTGGCCAAATAATTAATTAAAAAGTGCAAGACATGATAAACAATTTACCTAGACATAAATAATTGGAATAAATTAAATAATTAATTCATAGACATAAAATGTTAAATTTGTAGTCTTAATAAAAGAATTAGTTCATGATTAATGAATTAAAACCAAAAATCCACAATTGAATAGTCATTAAAAGATAAAAGTAAGATTAGAGTGAAGAATAAATCTGTTGTCAGCAAATCTCCATCTTCCTCAAGCTCATGCTCTTGTTCTTCAATGGTCTCCAAGTTGCTTCAATCTCCAAGACTAATAAGAACTAGGATTTTTATTCTATTCTAATGGAGTGTATCTCTATTCTAATCTATCTAATCTTCTCCTATTTTATGTCTTACATCATATATTTATAGGCTACAAGTCTAATTTTAAGCTTAGGAACAAATCCAATCCAATTTGGAGTCAAAAAAGTATCAAAATCCGCCCCAAAATGCGTCCAAACTTGACCAATCCCTTCCCTAGCGCCCCGACGCTGGGCACAGTACTGTAACACTGCGTTCTAGTGCCTCGGCGCGGGGCATAGGCCTTGTTTGGGCGCCCCAGCCCTGGCCTCAATTCTAGAAATTTTCTACTTCGACGTCCTTTAGGAAAATGACCATAACTTCTTCGTCCGAACTCCAATTTTGATGATTCAAGATGTTCCGGAAAGAGGAGACGTAGATCTACAACTTTTATTCTTTGATTTGTTTGAAATAAGGTCTGGAGAAATGCTATAATTAGCTTTGAAGTGGATGCTATGTAAATGGCAAGCCGAAAACGCGAATCTAGCCACCTCAAACATCGATCCAAGTAACTTTTGTCCCAATTCCTACAAAATAACGTAAAATATGCATAAATAGACACAAACACTTAACATAAAAAAAGCTCAAACGCACTCAATTCATGTGTATAAAACTCACTCATCAAATACCCCCAAACTTAAACCTTTATTTGTCCTCAAGCAAAAATACAAAAGAACTAAAAATAAACAACCGAACTCAACTACATGAATGCATATGCATGATCTACTTCCTAATATACCTACGAACCCAGTAATAAATCAGTATGATATATAGCAACAGGCCTCAAAAATACCATTGATACTCAAATAATATATCCAATTAAGTCAAAATCCATAACTTTAACCAATTAGTCAATCCAAACCAGTCATCAACCATGTTGTGTGTGTGTGCTTGTCAACCATTCTAACCAACCACAGTTCAAGATAATCACATAACAAACTTCTTAGAAGGAAAATTTCAGTTCCAATTCAATTACTTTTGTGAACATGACAACTCCAGTGAAAACTAAGCAATTACCAAGTCTAAGGGTAAATACAAGAATTTTTTATACTTTTATTCAACCACGAGGGTATTTTTGCTCTTTCTCATGTTTTATTCATTTTTTTATTTTTCTCATGGCTGTGCAATGTCTTATTCCCTTAGGCTTTTCAGTGGTACCTTATCAAGCTTTTGACCAATGACTCCCAAGCCATTAAGATCTTAGGGCGCTAGGTGTAAAGACAATCCCCTTGAGCTTACTTACTCAAGTAACAAAGGCCACAAAACTAGACAAGCATGCCATAGTGTTTATTCTTTTTTTTTCTTTCTTTTTCTTTTCTTCTTTTTTTTCTTTTCATCATTTGTTATTTTTTCTTTTTTTCATTTTGTATATATATACCCCATAAATTCCCCCAAACTCAAGTTTTTACGTCATTCCAACCTTTACCGCCTGTTCACTAATTTCCTTAAATTTTAACCAAGATTTTTCCTCAGAAACAAATTATGAAACCTTTGAACCAAGTGGATTAAAAACGTTAAACTTTAAGTGCTAACCGGTTACATAAGTTTCAGACAGGCTCATATTATCATCATGATTAAAATTAGAACTCATCATCAATTATCAACACTGTTTAAGTTAACATGCAAAACCAATCTTATCATAGGCCGAGCTAAGACCACACCAACCGATCATACAGATTCATGCAAAAAAAATAATGCAATTATACTACATGAACACATACTATTGCAACACATGTATGAATATGTAAATAACTACCATGTATTATATGCAACCTACAAAAACACAATACTAACACATAAAAATAATGAACTACCGTACAGATAACTAACTATATGCAGTACGACACTAAAATGCCCCAAAACTTAAATTAGACATTGTCCTTAATGGCTGAAATAGAAAAAAAATAGAGCAGAGAACTTCCCTGAAAATATAACAATCTTCCCCTTTGTCCACTAAGTTTGGAGAATAGGCTAAGCATATGGAATAAATTGGGCACCACACTTGAATTTGACTTGAATAACCTGTAAACCATGATAGAAACAATTTTATTAAATCATAAATAAATGTAAATTCAAAGCTGCTAATATAAAACCTAATAAAAATAAAAACTAAAAATTAAACTTGAGTTGCCTCCCAATAAGCGCTTATTTTATAGTCTTAGCCTGACTTCTTCAATTCTCTATCAAATTCCCCTACGAAAATTGAAGAACCCTCCATCCATCAGTAATAATGTCCGTTTTGGGAGGTTCCCATTTGAAATGGCTATTGAATTTAAGTCACCTAGCATGATCTTTTTAGATAGGATCCCCATTAAGTATGACAAACCACTAGGTGCTTTCCCCATTGTGTTTATGATCAAATTATGGCATGGATGCTTGTCAAACACAACAGGTTCCTCTTCTATCTTCCCTTTCTCGTCCCACCATGGCTCTAAAGTTTGTTTAGCTCTCATGTCACAAAGAGCTTTGCCGACGATATGACTGCCAATTGAGCATGGTTTTGCAAAACTGCCCAGATTCTTGAACTTTGGTGGAGGAGGCACATGGGATACTAATGAAATTGGGTCATCTTCGTTGAATCTTACAGTTAACTCTTCGTTGATCTCCTTTTCTTGGTTTCCAATTGTTTCCTCTCTTTCAACATCTTGTGGCTCATCTAGTTGCAGATTTTGTTCCGGCTCTCCATCAATCTCGGAATCCATGTCATAGGGCCAATTATATTGAGGATAAATGTTCGAGGCATTGATTAGTTGTTCCATTTGGTTCGTAAAATTTTGACTCGATATCTCTTGATTAATTCTCCTCTCCTCACATGAAGCTATGAACTTGGACAAAGTTTCCTCCAATTTGAATGTTCTTCCTGTTGTAGTGGAGGTGGACACCAGAAATCCGGTGGGTATGTTCTACTTAGAGCATAAAATTGATCTTGATGAGTATGGCTCCATGAAAAATCTAGGTGATACCCCTAATCTTGATGATAGTTGTTGGGATAGACATAATTATTGGGGTAATCACCACCATACTGTACCGGCTCAAAACTGATGGTGCATTGATGACTCATATGATTTGTAGCACAATAATCACAAGTCACCACCACACTTTGACGACGTTATGCTGCAAAAGCGTCTAACCTCCTCGAAAGTGTCTCAATTTATGCTGATAATATAGAAAGTACTGTCGCAAGTCCATCAATCTCCGCTCCCCTTGGCTGAGTTATTCTCGTATACGACCAATGATAATTAAATTCTGCCATGTTACCTGAAAGGAAAGAAAGAAAAAAAATAGAAAGAGAATTAAAGAAAATAATAAAAAAAAGAGTTTAAATTAAAACTAATTTGATAAAAATTAATATTGGCAAAATTATTAAACTAACACCCCAGCAACAACACCAAAAACTTGTTGATCGATTTCACAATCAATGAATACATGCAAGTATACACGGTCAACAAGTAATAAAGTGATAAGAAAAGTATCGTTCCCACGAGAAATTATTTAATAAAAATTACCAAGTAATAACTCCTAACCAAATCAATTTTATTTAAACAACTGCAAATTGTGATTTTTCTAATTAAGAAAAATAAATTAACTAAACAAACTAGATTACTTTATAAATGAATTTCAAATAAATAAAGATCAAGACTACAATATCCCCAATTATGAGCTATAAACCAATTATCCAATTATCCCAATTATTATGCCACCTGAATTGTTAACAGGAATTCTAGTTGTCAAAAGTCCTTTCTCAAGTGAACAGATAACTTTTATTCAATTCAATTAATCCTGCGATATTCCTACGCAGAATAATTGAACCAAATCCGTTAAGTTCTGATTCTCAATTTGTTACATGCAGTGAACAAATATTCCTATTCAATTCACGACCCTAATTATTCATCTCATGTAAATAATTAAGCATACATGTTATCATGTCTAGTTCCAACCCTAGATTTCATCTCCCTAATCCTTCTAGAGTAACACGGTAATTACTGGCCAAATAATTAATCAAAAAGTGCAAGACATGATAAATAATTCACCTAGACATAAATAATTGGAATAAATTGAATAATTAATTCATAGGCATAAAAGGTTCAATTTGTAGTCTTAATAAAAGAATTAGTTCATGATTAATGAATTAAAATCAAGAATCCACAATTGAATAGACATTAAAAGATAAAAGTAAGATTAGAGTGAAGAATAATATTGTCAGCAAATCTCCATCTTCCTCAAGCTCCTGCTCTTGTTCTTCAATGGTCTCCAAGTTGCTTCAATCTCCAAGACTAAAAGAACTAGGGTTTTTATTCTAATCTAATGGAGTGTGTATCTATTCTAATATATCTAATCTCCTCCTATTTTATGTCTTACACCATATATTTATAGGCTACAAGTCCAATTTTTAGCTTAGGAACAAACCCAATCCAATTTAGAGTCAAAAAAGTGTCAAAATTTGCCCCAAAATGCATCCAAGCTTAACCAATCCCTTCCCCAGCAACTCGGCGATGGGCACGGCGCTGTAACACTGCATTCTAGCACCCCGGCGCTGGGCATAGGCCTTGTTTGGGCGCCCCGGTGCTGGCCTCATTTCTGGAAATTTTATTCTCCGATGTCCTTTGGGAAAATGGCCATAACTTCTTCGTCCGAACTCCGATTTCAATGATTGAAGATGTTCCGAAAAGAGGAGACGTAGATCAACAACTTTTGTTATTTAAGTTTTTCGAAATAAGGTCCAAATAAATGCAGAAATTAGCTTTGAAGTAGATGCTATGTAAATGGCAAGTCGAAACGCGAATCTAGCCACCCCAAACGTCGATCCAAGTAACTTTTTTCTCAATTCCTATAAAACAACGTAAAACATGCATGAATAGACGCAGACACTTAAAAACAGACAAAAGATTAAGCTCAAACGCACTCAATTCATGTGTATAAAACTCACTCATCACTTGTCTTGGAGCAAACTAACTAACACAACACTAATACTAATAAAACACACGAATAGAAAAATAAAATAGTATAGTAGTATCATGGCTTTAAAGCTCGATCATAGCTACTCCCAGAGAATAGGGCAAACACAGAAATGAATAAGGGTTCATTCAATTTCAAGCATAAGACTGTATTCGATCCACTGTATGTGTGTGTCTGGAGACCAACCGCCCTAACTAATCATAACTCAAAAAAAGCTCGCACAGTCGATTGCTAATACCAATAATGTACACTCTGCAACTTAAACATTCAACAAGCATTAAGAATAAGATGCAAATGCAGGAAAAGATCAAAAGACTCTAGCATGACGACAGTAAAATCTGACTCGGTCGGCCCTTAATTACCTTAGGCTATTCAGAACTACCCATGAATGAGCTTTTGATCAGTGACTCCCAAGCCAGATGACTTTAGGGTACTAGGTGTAGAACACCCCTATGAATATAATAACTCGAGCAGTAAAGACCACGTAATCAGCATAAGCCAACTGAGACTTTACAATAAAAACGAAGATTATTTAACGAGTGTGTTTTATGCTCCATATCGATATCGGTCCTGCGTTTATGGGCGAGTGCGTTTTACGCTCCATCTCGACCCACCGGAAAACTTTCGATATAAACTCTTCTTTTCTATTTTTATTCTCATTTCATTCATTTTTTTTATATATATCAACATGCCAGAAACGAAGATCCAAAACTATATAAACGTCTAAGTCTTTTATTACCTTGTAAAAATGAAAGTTTATAAGAGTGAACAAACTCTCAAAGCAATAAACACGTGAACTAAATTTGAAAAATAACTAGTTAAACACAATTGGTCGGTGCGTGCTAAGAAGGACGAATCAATAACAATCTAAACTTATCGATTGAACAACTCCTAGCTCATACATGCTTGACACGACTCCAAGAAATAGGCATAAATACTTGGTGCTTGTCATCAGCCACAATCAATAATTAATGATAAATATAACACCCTTGCTAAATAGTAACTCAAAATAGGGTAAAAAGGCCATTCACATGGCACAAACATCTAATCTGTATAAGCCCTAAAAAAAAGATTGCTATAAACCACAATCATGCTGATAATAATCAAAGCATTAAATAATAAAAACCAAAAACAGTTCATGGCATAAAAAATTCAAAGCATAATCCCGCAGTTCAAAACGACTGCACCACAATACTGATAATAAAAATATAAATAAAGTACTAAAGTATGCAACCTAACATGGCAGTACAGAAATAACAAGATAATAGCCAAAATACCCCAAAACTGGAGGTGATCAATGCCCTCATTGCTAAACATAAACCAATCATATACAAGAGGGCTTCCTTGAAGTGGGCTTACTCAGCAGCGGTCTCGTCCTTGTTAGCCTCGGCGGGCAGTGATGGTGGAGGGAATGGTGGGAAGACAGGAAGCTCTAGGAACTGGTATGGCGTGAACTCAGCGTTCTCGCTCCAATAGTAGGTGTACATGCTCTGCATGGTGTTCACCAGCTCAGCCTGATACTGCATAGCTATTTCCTATCTCTGAGCCACTGCTGCTATGTGCCTCCGCTGCCTTTGCACCTCAGCATCCTATTTCTGGTGCAGTAGGGTGAGGGATGCCATGATGTCCGTCAGTAGACCCTGTGCATTTGGGCCTGCGTCTGGCGCCTGAGAGGGCTCTGGCTCTGCTGTATGAGGTGGTGCTGTAGGTGGCCCGTAACCTTCACCTCTGACATGCGACTTTGCCCCGTCCCACACTGTGAAGCGTGAGATCGTCTGGTGGTCGATGTCTGCCATGGGAGGCAAGGTAATCTCCTCTGGCCCCCACTGAATACCTGCCTACTTGCATAATCGAGCGATTAAGGACGGGTGTGGAAGTCCCATAGCGACGGTACTGTTGATTGCCTTTAAAATTGACTCCTGAATGAGAACTCCTATATCCACATGCAGACCCGTGACAATGGCGAATAGTAGAATCCCCCTATCTTAGGTCACGTCGCTCAAGTGATGGGTTAGGATCATGCTCGCACATATGAAGCTAAACCACGCTTTCCCATAGCGACTGAGCACTGAAGTCGGGAAGCTGGTCTTTTCACCAGTATAATCATTCTTTTTCCATGTGGTTTCGGGCCTACAGAGCCTCTTGATGATCTCCTCTAGGTCATAGCTGCGGAGTCTCGGCTCCATATAGTCCTTACCCACAAAGTTGGGCATGGCAAATAGTGCATTGATGGCTTCACTCCCAAACACCACTAACTTCCCCCTAACTTGGACAATAGCATCACCTTCGGCATTGGCGTTCGCATAAAACTCCCGAACCACAAATACACTGGCTGACCTGGGTGGTTTTGTGAAATAGATCCATTGGCGCCCCGAGATCATGGCCAATAACTCGCCAACACTTTTATCCAGCCTCAAATGCCGCTCAAGAATTAGATTTTGCACAGCAAAGGAGGTTTTGTAACGCTTCCATGCATCCTCGGTCACAAATTTGGCTTTGTCTCATGCCGTTGGTGGTGCGGCGGACAAAGATCCTGCCATGCTAAGGTGTTGCCTCTTTTGTGTCATTTCTGAATTTGAAACAATTAGTATGAACACTGGTAGAAAACCTAATTCAAACTCCCCCAAACCTTTTGCAGATAAACTCAATGAAATTGCACTGACAAAACAGCCCAAATAGTCTAATTTCTCTTTCAGGAATTTTCTCAAACACCTTGCGGGCGCTCTAAAAACCAACTATGGATAGAACTTGCTTGAAAGAGCTCTAACCAAATTTTCGACAGCAGAAATCACACCAATAAACAACAAGAATTTCCCTAGGCACCAACCCATAATTCAATTAAACTCCGAGAGAATGATAGAAATCCAAATGAAATACCTTGAAGAGGGCAAAACCCTTGTTGTTGCTGATCTCCTTTTGGATGCACGCCTGACTTGAGGTTGGCCTGATTCTGTGAATGAGTTTATGAATTGATTTCGCTTTGTAGAGGGTGGGGGTTTGTTTGGAGATAAGGGACTGTTAAGGTTTATGATGGTTCTTTGCGTGTGCTGCCTAGTCTGTGCGAGAAAAAGGAGAGGCGTGGCCAACTGCTGGCTAAAAACTGCATTTAAAAACCAACTTCTCGCTGCCGGCGTCGCGGCGCTGGCTCTCCTTCAGTACTTGGCATGGCGGCGCGAGTCAACAGTGGGCAAGGCTCACTCTTAGCGCTGCAGCGCGAGTGTAGCTTTATAATTTGGTGTTGCGGTGCAAAAGAGAGAGACTGTGCATTAAGAACCGGCGCTGCGGCGCGAGATGTGGCGCTTCAGTGTGAAACAAAGAGTCTTGGAAATAATTACCGACGCTGCGGCGCGAGATGCTACACATTTGATGGTGCCGCGGTACGAGGGTCTTTTTCTGAGTTTTCATATCTGTTTCCTGCATATGCCAAGACAAGAATACTTCGAAGCAAAAATGCATTATTACAAACATTATAATGACTAACTATATATAAGTAAAGGAAAACACATGCTTAAGGAAAAACATAGAGTAAACTATATATAAGTAAAGGAAAATAGATAAAATTTATACCGAGATGGGGGTGCCTCCCCACCAAGCATTTGTTTTAAAGTAGTCGGCTTGACTATACCGACGCCGTTCAATCTGGCTCATAAGAAAAAATGACCATTCCATGCCGCCTATTCGTCAATTCCTTTGGATTCTTGGTAGACATTACTGATGGATCATCCTCATGTCCTTCATCCATCCAGTCATCCATCGGCACAAAGAATCTCTCACCGCTGAAATTATCCACTAATTCACCTTTGTCATTAAGTTGAAAGCGTTCTTTGTGCCCTATTGGGCCCTCTAGGGTTTCCACAGTCGTGCACGTGGTTTCTAACTGCTGATTACTCTTGATAGTACCCCCACTGTGAATCCTCTTCTCTTCTAGTTCAACCTCTGTCTATTGGTCATTGTACACATTGACATTGCTCTCAACACTTTGGTGAGACTCTACGCCTTCTCCTTGTGTAACCACCGTGCACTGCTCTACTTCTTCATCGTCGAGATCAATTGTGACCGATAGATGGCATTGCGGTGGATTTGTGATGGCATTGATGATTAGCCCCAATTGAATTTCGAGGCTTTGCACTGTGGCTTCTTGGCTTACCATCCGAACCTCATTTCTCTCAATAAAGTTGCTGAGAAGCTCTTAAAGCCTGCTTTCTTTCTCTTGTGTTGAGTACTCCGAAAAGCTGTTATTAGGTTGAGACGTCAACTCATAATGCGGCGGAGAATGATATTCGAACTGATTCGGATAGGAGTAATTCAGATCATGATGTGGCTCCTGACTGTAGTCCCATGAGTTTGAATAGCCCTGACAGTTTGGATGATAAGGCATTGGTTCTACGTCAGCTTAATCCTGACAGTAGGCATTCTGAGTGGACTGACACTCAAGATTGTCAGAAAACCTCAAGGCATTAGCAATTTGAACTTACAAATTCTCGAGTCCTTCTCCCAAGCTTGGTTGCGTCGTGCACTCATAAGGCTATTGATAACACTGATCATCTATAATCTGTAAACTCAAAAACAAAATGAAAGGAAGATCAAACAAATAAAAGGATATATATATATATATATATATATATATATATATATATACGTTCAAAGTAAGACTAAATTGATTGAAATCATTATTGGACAATATTAGAATAATAGTTCCCCGAAAACGGCGTCAAAAACTTGTTGGTCAGAAAACCGATCACTAAACATGCACAAGTATACGCGGTCTAACAAGTAATACAGTGATAAGAAGTGTGTCGTACCCACAAGGAACTATGACTAATATTTACCAAGTAATGAATACGTATCGCTAAAGTCTTATTCTAACAACAATAAATGGAAGTGTGATTAATCTAGTTAACTAATTAACAAAGCAAGTAAATGGATAACAAATGGTAATCTAAGGAATTACAAGCTAAAGTCACAACTTCACCCCACACAGACATTCTGTCGGACACCAGGCGTGCTATGTTTCATTAAACTAGCTACCCTTCTCTCTTTGGTCTTAATGGTCATGACAATTTGTCAACCAAGAACACACATGTGCTTATTCACCTCTGTTGAGGTATGCACAAACATATCCTCTCCTGATACACCTAAAAGGGAATAGAACAGAAAAGAACGTCCAAGCTAGATGCAATCCTACATATGTCTATGTGAATTAATCATAACAAGGATTTAAGCATAGGTTCTCAAAGGTCGCACGTGGTGCATAGAGATATGTCTATTCTACACACAACTTATGTAGTCGAGACCCACAATCTGTAACGACCCGAAAATTCGGGTTGTTCAGAATTTAAGTTTAAAGAATTAGTTATTAATAAAATGAATTTTTATTAATAATATTCTGTTCTAGGTATTTATTAATCGTTCTAGAACCTAGGATGATTATAAGTCGGGAGTATTCTGGCTACGAGCTAGATCGAACGAATAAGAATTTTCAAAATGAAAATAAAAAATTTTCGGCAACAAAAATATTTTCGCGGAAAAAGACGAAATATGCACTATTCATCCGTTTCTGCTCTAAGATTTATTTTGAATTTTTGAGAAACGTGTAATGACAGAATTTTAAGACGTGATGGAATATTCAATAATATTTCAGTTATGGCAAAAATGAAGTCTTCGCCTGCAGACTTAAAGCCTAAAGGTTAGGAAAAGTGAGTTCCGAGAATTTAATGATTTTGTATAATAATTAGGGTTATTATACGTAAGAAATACGAGTGTAATACTAGTTAATATACAAGTATAGTACGAAGATTATTACGACGTATAATACGAATATCGTAAGAACTATATACGAAGAGAATACGAGAATGAGATGCGTAGAATACAATTAGTCTTAATGGCTAAATACGGGATAAGTTAAATAATGACTAAGTAAACTTAATAGCTAAGTAAAGTGTTTATACTTAATGGCTAAGTAAAGTGCTTATACTTAATGACAAATTAAACTTAATGAGTAAGTAAAAATAAGGGTTAAGAAGACTTAAGGGCTAAGTGAATGTGGAGGCCAAGTTAACTTAGGGCTTAAGACTTGAATAGTAAGGAGGTTAAGGGGGGAAAAATGACCAAATTGCCCTAGCTTTGGATTTCCTATAAATAGGAAGCTAACTTTCATTTTTATAGGATTTTGAAAATCCTATATTACTTGAGAGAGAGAGAGAGAGCTTGGATGAAGAGGGAGAAGGAAGAGCATGAGCATGAATGATCGGATCGAAAGTGATCATGAAATAGAAAAGCTTACAAATCACCGGCGTTGTATAGCGGAAGAAAAATAAAGAAGAGAGGTAACCTAAAACCTAGTCGAATTTAATTTCTCTTTAAGTTTAATATGTTAAAAACATAACTTAATGTGAATAATAAGTAGATGATGTTAGAAATGATTTCATATGGTTGAAATCATAAGAAAACGAAGAAATAAGAATTAAAAGTTTAGTTTATAAATTTCTTAAGGAAGTGTAAGATTCGTAATGAATTTGAACGATCTGAGTGGATTATATGAATGAGTAAGTGAAATAAGTAAGGAATGATATTCTCTAACATCAAATTCTAATAAAAAGTGAATTCGTAATCCAAAATATCGATTAAAATGAAGAACGAACGAAGAACACGAAGAACACGCGAAGAACACGAAGAACATTGTTGATAGATAAATTTAAAACCATCGTAGGATAATTGTTGTTGATGGACAAGTTTAAAACCATCGCGTATAAGTTAGTTGCTTATTGCTTGGTTAGGAACGGTAGAAACGTTCATGAAGAACGAATTAAAACTTAGCTATAATGAAGTTATGGCAAAATTTTTGTAAAAGATGAATGAGAATTAGAAAGTTAGTAAATGAACCCGAACATGTAGGCTTTCATAAGGAAGTAATAGAACATAGAAAGCATGAGTCGTGGACTCAAGAACGAACGAGTTCCGAGTTCGGATGATCGAATTACAGACGAACGAACAAAGAGCGATAAAAACATAAAATAAACAAAGGGTGAAGATCAAGCCAATTGAATGGCACGTTAACGGATTCAGAATGAAGTTCGGTCCAAGAGGTAATGAAGTACGTAAGATGAGGAAGGAAATGGCTTTGGAACGACTTCATTCTGAGTTGTAACGAAGAAGTTATGAGATCGGGAAATAAGCATCTCATAACAATGTAAAAGACTTAGAAAATTTTCAAAGTTTAGGGCTCGGCGATGCGGCGCGAGCTATGCCTTGAGAGGCGGTGTAATAACCCAATATTTTCAATATAATTAAATAAGAAATTTTGGATATAATTTTTATATATATAAAGGTGAGAATATGTGCAAAGAAAAGTATATGCATATATGGGATAAATAAAACTTATTTATTACATGAATAATTATAAATCAATTCTTTTTAAGAATTATTGATCATTATAGATTATGTTCTTATAATAAATTAATTTTGTAATAAAAATAATTTTCCGTGAATATATGATTATTGTATGATTATTAGGATTATTATGATAAGTAATGAATACATTCATAGATTTGCCATATCACTCACGTGGACACTAATTTATGTCGTGAAAAAACGAGTATGGCGACGAAAGTTGACACTGGCTTAAAGCTAAACCAGTTTTGGCACTGTCAAGGTACGGCGCAGCTGCGCCGTCCCAACAGTACAAACTGGCGCAGCTGCGCCAGTGGACAATTGGAGAAAATTAAAAAATTTTCCCAGTAGAAATAAAATGAAACATTAATATTATATCTGTAACATTAAGGGTACGTTGTGACGCCCCCAAATCTAGGTACTTGAAACCCGAACTCGCTGCTTCACGATACCATTTCTATGCGCGGAAAAATACTAATCATAATATTAATAACAATAATATTGATACCAAATTTAATTTACATATGCATCAAAGTTTAAATCCCAGGTACGAGACCTTTAAACATTCATTACATCATAGATAATATATATCATTGTCTTAACACTAGTACAAAGTACTAAATAGACAACACTAAAACCACAACGTTTTTATAAAAAACGTTGTGGTATTTCTTTTTACAACGTTTTTTAACAAAATGTTGTAGATATATATATGAAAAAACGTTATCTATTTAAAAGGGCACTTTTTGGTTTTAACTAGATAACGTTTTTTTTTAAAAACTTTATGTAGGTTAAAAACACGGAGCAAAAAAAAGCGTTAAGAGAAAACTTAAAATTAAAAAGATACTATTTCTCCGTTCTCTGAGGCTAGGTTTTCATCGTTCTTATCTCTTTGGATTTGATCCCTCTGGACCCAAGCCCCTCTCACTGGCATCCAGCCCGCCGCTGAGTCACTCTTCCACGTTACCATTGACGTCTCCGACTTTCCCGACCTCGTCGCCTCCTACACGAGGCCTGGTCAGTACCTCCAGCTTCGGCTTTCAGGCGTTGAAAAGCCATTATTTCTCACCATCGCATCGCCACCGTCTCTCGGCTCCTCAAAGGGCGTGTTCGAGTTTTAGGTAGTAAATCAAGGCTATTTAAGGAATGGGGGAATGTGTTCGTGTTCGTGTTCAATTTTTAAGCTCTTTCTTGCTTCTTCAACATCACTATCACTGGATTTATTCTATTGCAGTTAAAGAATGTTAGATTTCTAGTCTTTCTCCTCTATCTTTTGATAATCTATTTTGTGTTCTTTTGGGGTTATGTTTTGTTAAAACTCTTTATGCTATTATTCTATCTATCCTTACAGGTATACTTCAAGTCTGGTTCCGAGATCTGTGTATACATCTGGAAAATCATCTTCTAATGCTGGCCTATAACTGCTACAGTAGCTAAAGAGCCAGAAGCCGGGGAGTTCTGTATCGAGGTAGCTTTCTATATTTTGTTTCTATATCGAGGTAGTTTTAAGGTTTAGTAATTCCACTGTCTTATTAGTCACTGTATACAAAGTAATCCTTAATTATATGATCAGGAGCAGGTTGCCAAAAGATTTACATGATGGTGTATTGGAGGCTATTTCTATTCAAGCACTAGCACAGGTTAAACAAACCTATACCCATTCCTCTGGCTGAATGATTAAGTTAGTGCTTCTAGTTTTAGAATAAAGCATCTTAACAAATGTTGACTGTCTGCTGAATGACATCTTCAGGGAACTAAAATGCAGCTTGGTTTAGCCATTGAAAGTAAAAATGCCACTTTATCTGTTAAAAGGAGGTTGGCATGTGAACAACTAAGCTATTTGGGACATGTATGTGTTACAACTAAGCTATTAATCATTTTTATTATAATGCCATGTCTATCCTTCTGGATTTCTTCAATCTTATGTTGTGTATCATTTTCAGAATCCTAGTAAGAGTAGAATCCACCAAATAAGGAACATTACTGGTTAATTTGATGGGAAATTCCTACAAAAATTTAAGGTTTATTAAGAATCTAAGATTGTTTACAGCTTGTACCAGGCAAGTTCTTCATGTGGAGTGTGAAAAGAGGGATTAACACTATTTACCGATGATGAACCACCTACAGTTTCCTAGTTGGGAGTATACACTTGGAAAATGAACTAGTGATTAGAAACATATCACAGTTTATAAAGATCCAAGCATTTTTGTGAAAGCTATCGCAGTGGAGTTGAAAGAAATTATCCTACTTGCTTGTGTCCAAATAGGCTTATATTTTTCCTGGGAAAGTTTACCAAATAAATCATTCAAATTTCTCTTATAATTGTTTTAATGTGATCCGTTGTTTCATCAGGCTCATTATTGCTTGTCAACATGTAACAACAATCATTTCCTTATGCAAAGAATCATACTTTGTTCATCAAATGGAAATACCTTGAAGCAAAGGTGCATCGCTTTCTGACTCGTACTAGCTCTAAAACTTCTCTACTTCAATTATTTTGTTCAAATGATACTAATATTTGTGTACCATTTTCAGGCGGTAGCTTACTACTAAACTATCCATAAAATTTTATTGTTCAAATAATACTAATATTTTGATTAGTTGTATTATACTCGTAAAAGAACAAAAGTTCATCTTTTTTATTTTGTCGGGGTTCAGATTCTTGGACAATAACCATTTTTTGATTCTTCAAGTTCATAGTCTGTTATGTTTTGTTGTAGTTTGAGTAAAAAGTCTTATCTAGTGCTTTAAATCATTATTGTTTGCCTCTGTCCCATTTATGGATATATACGTACACAGATTGAATGAATTGATCATGACATGTGATATAGTCCTTAAGGAATAAGAGAGCAATGGACAAATCTGTTGTCTTTGAGTGCCTGGATCTGGTTTACATGTTTGTCAAAATTGTTGTGAGATTATCTTCTTTATTACTATCTCCTTTTGTTATACATACTTATATCATATCTATATATAAAAAGTTTTGTTCTTTTGAGTTCAGGTTTTGGGAGAGGCTTATCAAGTGCTGAGTGATCCCGCACGAAGGCAAGCCTACGATGCTTATGGGAAATCAGGAATCTCAACGTTAGTTATTTTTTTTCTTCTTTTTCCAATTCAAAATGATTAAAATTTATAGTCTTAGGGAATTAGGGTCCTCAAGTAGTATATATTCAAACTGTACATGGAAATTTTTTATTCAGTTACTTAGTTGAGCGACAATTTAATCTTATATAGATATGCATAATTTCTCTTCTTTTCAGTGAGGCGATCATTGATCCTGATGCTATTTTTGCTATGCTTTTTGGGAGTGAGCTGTTTGAAGATTACATTGGATAACTTGGAGGTATTCTTTTGTTTATGCAGAGTTTTACATTTATGGTAATGATTTATGTTGTCATTTATGGTAATGATTTTTGCCTTAAATTCAATTTGTCTTGGTTCAGATGTTTTGATTTAACTTTTGCAAGATGTGTTCTTAACCTTTTTTTTGTTGGAAATCTAGGAACTTGATAGTGAACTTCGACACTGCAAGGATGAGTTCAAGGAGTTTGAAAGGCAGGATGTGAAACAAAAGATTTAAAAACTAGATGATAAACTTGAAAAGACAAGTGAACAAGTGGTCATCACATGTTTCCAATGATTTTATTTTAGATTTTAGATTTAGGATTCAGTAAAGATCAGTAAAGATCACTGACATCACAAAGGAGTCTGAGGAGTCAACTGATCTGATTCCACAACTGGAAATTGATCTGTTCAAGGAGTCACTTACATGTTTTTTGTTTTGACTTCCGATCATGAGTAATTGATTATATATAATACATATTTTTGGACTTGTCTACTTTTGCTGCAACTATGTTTGTCTTTGTTGAATCTGTTTTTGGACTTGGAACTTCTTAATATGTTTGTTAGTGAAGTGGGTTTTGTTTGTTATGTCTTTTTCCTATTATGTTGGCATCTAGTATGGGCTTCTTTTTTCTTGTATTTGATTTTTTGCTAAAAGCCCTGAAATTATGGTCATATGTCTTCTCTAATACTGCTATAATGTTATTATCCATGTTGGCTCATTGAATATCTAAATATCTGTTATCTGATAATTTATATTTCATATTTTGAATGTCAGGCGTCAATACCTGACAAATGCAGTGTTGCAGGCCAAGAGTGACACTGACAGTGATGGCCAAGAGTATTGTACTAAGATCTTACTTAGGTCTCAGTACTAGGTTAATTTTATGGATAGTTTGGTTTATTTTGTGGATGTAATCAAATTCACAATTCAATATAGTAGTAATTTATATTGAAAAGTGAATTTGAGATGTATATATGGATAGTTTGGTATATATTTTGTGGATGTAGTAATTTGAAACTGTAAACGAATTATATTATTGGGATGTATTTTGAATGGTTGATACATTTTGGTTTTAAATTTAAATGAGAATTTAGACCTTTTAGCTATATATCATGGTATTAGCATATTGCAGGTGCATTGGTAATATAGGTGAATCACAACATTTTTTTTAATCTACAACATTTTAAAAATGTTGTATATTTGTATAAATAAATGACACCTAAATAGATGACACATTATAAACGTGTAAATGTGCCTAAACGTTGTCTGATATATTAAACTACAATATTTTTAGCCAGAAAACGTCGTGAAGTCATACCTTCTACAACGTTTTCAAGCATCTACTAATTTATAAAAAAAATAAATTTACAACGTTTTTTTCTTAAAAAAGGTTGTAAAATGTGTCTAATTACAACATTTTAAAAACGTTGTGTAAGTGTGTCAAATAGATGACACCTTTAACCACGACATTTTTCTGATTGAAACCACAACGTTTTTTTCGCGTTATCTATTTACTGTTTTGTAGTAGTGTAATAAACTTTAACAATTACACAGAATATTATAAATCTCATTCGAACAGCTTTCCTTTCCCCTTGTTCTTGCCTGAGCCTTCGGGTTGATCATACTTAACTGAAAACATTTAACTTAAGCAAGAGTGAGTGTTTGAGTGCCCAGCAAGTAATAACAATTATAAACATTAGCTGAAAGGGTTAAATATTTTCTTTGTACTAACCTTCTACAACAAGTCAATAGTTGTGAAGTAATCTGAACCGATAATAATAACATAACAACTCTCTATCAAATTTTTGAAACTACGTATTGACTATAAATAGGGTTAAGGTAACATACTATGAACATTATTTTCTATTTACGAAAAGGTTAAACAGAAATTCATCCGCAAACCGTCATAACTTACGGGCACGGGGGGTGGGGGGTGATCAGCCCGTTATGCCCTGTATTGATCAATACTACATGCAAGAATGATGTTATCGTTCACTCTGTCTGCCTTGGGCGCATAAAAGTTTTCCCGTGTTCGGGATATTCATACTTAGTCGAGAATCCGAACCAAAACAATTTGATTGGATACAAAAATATTTTATCATGTTCAACTATGTTTCTAAATCTGTGTCTAGCTGATCAAATAGCTTCGACGACTCTTTGTTATTGTATAAATACTGGTATCAATAAGTATAAATATATACCAACATGTGATTAAATACAATGATTATCCAAGTGTGGACACTTGAATAACCATATTTAGAAATTAACGAACAGAATATACACATCTGAATTACAATATAGTACCATATTGATAATCAATGATCGGATATAACATATATAACAATAGGGTTAATCATCTGGTAATAATAATAATATAATTCTGAAACTTCTTACTCATGTCCATTGCATAAAGAAAATGCAAAGGTAGGATACTTGCTTGGTATGCTGCTTACAATTCGCAACTTAGTTTTATCTTTTATGTAACCACCTATCAGTAATAAGATCATTTTACTGATTAGAATAACATATCGTAACACATAACACTGCCTATTACAGTCAGCACATAACCTAATCACCTTGTCACATATATCCAACATTCATTGAATCATAAACAATCATTAATACAGTCAAAATATCTAAGTTTAGATCAATTTCTGAAACATGTCGGTGTACCGATAACTTTATTGGGTACTTATCGAGTCTAAAACTCTATCCTGTAGTTCAATAACTGAAAATATCAGTCATATTATTTTAAAATGACTTATAATAATTTTTAAACATTTATTATAATTTATCATGAATTTTCAAATATCAGAATCATTATTAAATAATTTAAATATTAACTAATTCTGTTATCATTAATATTTAATTAATATAATATTAAACTATTAATGAAACCACTGCCAAAATATTAAAGTTATTTATAATAACTTAAAATATTTTTAAAGTATTAATATTACCCTTAAATAAGTTTTAAAATATTTAAAATTATTTTTAAATAATTACCATTAATATTTACGTATTAATGTACTATTTATCCAAATATTAAAAGTCATTAATTATAACTTAAAATATTTTTAATTTATTTATATCCTTTTTAAATGATTTTTAAATTAATAAAACAATTTTAAAACTATTTATTTAATATAAATTATTAAATAAATCTAATATCCTTAATATTACATTATTATCATTAATATTGAGTTATTAATGAAATTATCTTTTAAATATTAAAAGTTATGTTTTATAACTTAAAAAATCTTTAAACACTTTATTTTCATTTAAAATGATTTTTCTAATATTAAAATTATTTCTAAATTACTTTATTTAATATAATTATTAAATAAATCTAATATCCTTAATATTAAAATATTAATATTTTTCATGACAAAATATCAAAAGTTATATTTTATAACTTAAAATATTTTTATAACCTTTAAATTATTTTTATATAAATTTTAAATCATTAATTCTATTTTTCATCATTTATTTAATACATTTATTAAATAACTTAATCATCATTAATATTAATTAAATAATGAAATTCATTACAAAAATATTAAAAGTTACATATATAACTCAAAAATATTTTTAAACACTTTATTCTTATTTATATTGATTTTTATAACATTAAAATCGTTCTTCTCTAATTTATTTTATACACTAATTAAATAAATTAAATATTATTAATTCTTAAATAATTACAAATATTAATGAAAAATATCCCAAATAATTAAAAGTTATTTTTCATAATTTAAAATAATTTTTAAAACTATTTTTGTAATTTTTATAATTTATTTTCTATTTTTAAGTATTTTCCAAAAAATTAGAAATTAAAAATTTTAGAAACCGTCGCTATTGGCCTTTAGCGACACTAAGCGTCATTGTTGGTGTTCTTGAGCTCAAGAACACTGACAACTTCGTGTTCAATTCTCTGAGTTTGACCATTAACGATTCTTAGCCTAGGGATGTTATTGGTGAACTAAGACACTGATATTGTAGTATTGTTGCAATATTAAAATATTCAACCATCAATTAAGCCATACCACAACACAACAAGAAGATCTAGCCTTCCAAAGTACCTGCCAGACGGTTTCTGGATTTTCCAGAAACCCAGAACCTCGACTGGTCATCTTGTAGCTCGATTATAAACATGTTCTGGTCATAAGTTTGGTGGTTTTATGGTTCATACTTGTAGTATACATGACAAGGAACAATAAAAAATCTTGATCTCAGTCTAACAACAACAAAATAACAATCTATGACACGGTCAAACATGGTCAGAAAGCTGTTCATATTTTCTGGAAATTCCCAGAAATCAAAATCGTGAACGAGGCGCCAGATTTGACCATCCACTAAGTTCGATCAATTGATTATTTAAAGGATCAAAAGCCACAAATATAAATTACATATGACGGGCTATAAACTGGATACTATAACATCATCTAATAATTTACAAACTGACAGATCTAAGCCTTGCAAAACATTGTCAGACGCTGAAAAAGCTTTCTAGGTTGCCCAGAATCATACACGGTCATGGTCGGTCAACGACCTTTGACCATCAATAACTTTCGATCTAGACATCCAATGACACTGCTTTCACTTTCAGATGAAAGACCTAATGTCATACTATAGATCCAAACCATAAAATAACAAAAATATTTAAAATCAAAGAATCTACAGCATCTGACATTCGTTGTCATAACATAAAGTAAAATTTTTCTAGATTTTCAAAAATGACAAATCTGAGCCTCTAGATGTTATTGATCTAACATCTAGCACCCAGATCACTTAAATATACTACAAACAACATGTTTTAACATTAAATCATAACATCTAACACAAGATCAAAAGTCAAATTTCTAGATTAGGGTTTACCTCTTTATGATCCAATTCTGATTTCTATGCTTCTGATTTGATGTTGGTGTTCATGGGGCTTGATTTGTGACTGATCTAACACTAGAATTTCGTGGGTTTGAGCTTGAGAGAATATGGCTAAGTGTAAGTGATCAAATTAGGCTAAATGTGCACTTTCTCTCTCTTGAATCTAGCATATCAATTGGTGCAATGTATTTGATTGCTTGCAAAGGCTAATCATGTGCTGGTGTTATAGATCCTAGGCAGGTAGACTAGGGTGGCTTCAAGAGTTAATAAGATATGGAAATCAATAATTCACAAATGGGACAAAAAAGGGTAAAATGGTAATTTGTATTTTAATTTTAAGGGTATTCTTGTCCAAGGTACTTGAATCTAGGGTTTAATCACTAGATTTTAAATCTTAAAGTTTCCCAAATAATTTCTAGGGTTTGAAAAATTAAAATTAAAGTGTAATAAAATTTTAAATAAAACACACAAATTAAAATTAGGGTTTTTAATAGAAAATTAGGGTTTAAATAATTAGGGTTCCTTAATCTTATTAGGGTTCCCAAATTAACAATTAGGGTTTCCTAATAAACATTATAATTTACTAAAATAATAATTAGGATTTCTAATTTTTGCAATTAGGGTTCCTAATTAGCAAATTAGGGTTTCTAATTTAATTTAGGAATTTTCAAATATAGATTAGGTTTTTCCTAATTAACGTAAATTCTATAAAACGTAACATAATTCACATAACACAACTTCTGACCGATCTTAAACTCCAGTTTTGAGTTTCCAATTATGGTTTATGACAGTAATATAAGGGTTTGTCGTGATACACCATAATTGACTAACTATTATCAGTCTACACATATACAATATATATTTATAGCACTGAAAAATCAAAATATAAATTATATTATACTATTATTCTCATCCCTTGAACAAAAATCCAAATTTAGAGTTTGGATTCCATATCTGATTTATCTTTCATATACAACATTAATAATTAAGTTAAAATAATTAACTTAATAATCTGAACTAAAATTCAAATAACAAAATAGTAATTATAATAATTCTAATAATCATTTCATATATTATTTAAATAATATAAAAAATCATATTTTTATAGAAAATAATTAATAAAGACATTTCTACTATAAAATTAGTTATTATATGTATATACTTTATAATGATCAATAATTCTAAAATAAAATCATTTGAAATTATTCACGTAATAAATACATTTTATTTATCACATATTTACATACGCATTACATGACACATATTCCCATCATTAATAATAATAAAAATTATATGCAAAATTTCTTATTTATTTAAATAAAAAATATCGGGTTATTACATTCACCCTCCCTTATAAGGATTCCGTCCCCGGAATCACCATTTTAAAACTCATACATACAAGGGTACATAGCGTACACAATCATTTCAAATAGATCTCGATCATAATTAATCGAACAAATCTTTAACCATTCAACCTAAAGCTTGTCTGTCTGATTATACAAAAATTTGATTTCTAAAAGAACTCAAATTCCTCCTTCAAAATTTATTTATAAAATAATTTACTATATATAAGGAACATCATATATATACGAAAATAAAAGTTATTCGAATAATACCAGGAGCTCCATTTCCAGCTACCACAGTATCCTAGACCGTCATGTTGAAGACTTTCGCGGTTGCTTTTGTTGGTTTGTTGGTTGAAGTCGGTCCTGTGATCGCCAGAGTCCCGTTGCCTTTTTTCGTGGTTACACTACCTGCCTCCATTCTCCTCTTTGGACAATCCTTCACCTTATGCTCAGTCGATCCACATAGAAAACACCCATTGTTCATCCTTCGGTTGGGGTAGTTGGGAGAGATATGGCCCTCCTGCCCGCACTTGTAACATACAAACTTACCCTTCAGACACTCACCAGAGTGATTTTTTCCGCAATTCTTACACTGCATAGTCTGTTTCTTCACACCTTCTTACTTTACCTGAACATTGCCGAAATAATTTCCTTTTCTCTTTTCACCCCTATTACCACTATTAGCTTTCACCTTCACAGCTCCTCTTGCCTTGTCTTTGTTCTTCTTCTCCTTGTTGTAGAGGTTCATGGCCTCACTCCCCTCCTCTGCTATGATAGCCTTTTCCATGAGTGATGAAAAATTATTAATCTGCAACACTGCCACCTTGTTGTAGAGCTAGGGTTATAATCCCAGCTCAAACCTTCTTGCCTTCCTAGCCTCCGTATCAACTTGATGTCGAGCGAATCTAGCCAATTCATTAAACTTTGAGGTATACTCCGCAACAGTCATGTTATCCTGCTTTAACTCCA
The DNA here is from genome assembly GCA_016801055.1 of Panax notoginseng. Lineage (NCBI taxonomy): Eukaryota > Viridiplantae > Streptophyta > Magnoliopsida > Apiales > Araliaceae > Panax > Panax notoginseng. The sequence goes on along the minus strand of CM029013.1, from coordinate 211,145,747 downwards.
GAAATTTTACCTCCATCCTAGCCTGCATGCTAGCTGAGAGGTAGTTTTCGAAAAACAAAGTCTTAAACCTAGCTCAAGTAACTATTCCTTCTCCTGCCCTCGCTTGATTCGCTTCCCACCAAAAGTTCACCTCCCCATTCATCATATAGGTGGCAAAAGTGGTCTTTTGCCCCTCATATAACCTAGCAATTACGAATGCCTTTTCTATCTCGTTAATCTATGTCTGGACTTCTATAAGGTCAGTTGATCCCCTGAATTCTGGTGGTCCTACTGCCTTGAAGTCTTTAAATTTTGCCAAGCGATTCTCTAGCTGGTTCCTTGCGGCTGGTATTCCTTACTGCATAGCCTGAGCTACCATATTTGCAAAGTTTTGCATCGGGTCTTGCTGTTGTCCCTCAGCGTTGTTGACAGATTCTTCTGTCCTTTGATTTCGTGTTGTCTTAGCGGCATTATCTGATTACATAAAATCATACATTTAACTTACATTCTAAACCTTATTGTATAAGTTTAACGTGTAACACTACGTTTTATACAAAACTTATTCCATTAATCAAACATAAATTCGTATTCATCAATTCAAAGTACTTTACATAACATAATATATACTGCTATCACTTTGTGACCACAAAAGTTAGGAATTACAGCCTTGATCAACACAAAAGTTGAGAATATTACATTACACAGACATACTTAGATATTACATTAAACATACCTACTCAACAGAACATATACTACCTATTTACTACTCCTTTTCCTTGGACAACCTTTTGCATGATGATCTTCTATCCCATAGATAAAACATGCTCCTGGTTTATAGTTGGGACAATATAGAGTGGTATGTCCCTCATAGCCGCAAAGGTAACATATTCTTTTCCCTTTCTTCCTATCAATTTTTTCTAAGTCATGGTCTTCTATCTTTCTTTTTCCCTTCTTACTCTACACACGATGTGTAACTTGTGGCTCCCATCTGATCAATTTGGATTTTAAGCTTATCTTGTCCTTCCATTGTTTCTATTAATTCCTGACACAATTGACTATTTAGCAGCTTTTCTATTTCTCACAACTTTTCCAGAGAAGAAACTTGGTTCGTCAGATCCTGCACCTCCGTTGATGCTTGATCAGCTTTAACTTTAGTGTCTGAATCACTATCTGTCAGCTCCACCATCTCTGGATTTGGTACTACGTTTTCCAATACCACCACCTCATCCGAGTTGGTTTCATTGTGAGCCCCTATTTCAACTATTGACTTCGATATTAGCTTGGGTGTATGGATTTGATCCTCCTTCATGCTATAAGCATATAACAAGCCTTTTTTACCAAACATCTACACACATAAATTATCCTGATTAGCATATAGTATATACACATAACAAACAATCGTTTTATAAAAGTTATATTTTATTTTGTTTAACGATGAATTTATTCAATTCATCTCCTTTTAAACTATATATGAGTTATTTGTGTTTTCAACGTTTCTCTTTGTCCTAAGGTTATAGCCTAAGGTCTATCCCACCTAAGGTTTCTAACCCTAAAGCTTTGATACCAACCCGTGACACTCATGGTACTTCAAACCATAGCACGCCACAGTGATACCTATCAACTTGCTACCGACTGGCTCGGCGTCTCCTACGAAAAGTCTGGCTTCGGTGCCTTCCCTTAAAGGGATGTCACCAGTAAAAAGCTCGGGGCTCTTCGCAAATTCAGGCTTATAGCTTTGATACCAACCCGTGACGCCCCCAAATCTGGGTACTTGAAACTCAAACTCAGTGCTTCACGATACCATTTCTATGTGCAAAAAAATACTAATCATAATATTAATAACAATAATATTGATACCAAATTTAATTTACATATGCATCAAAGTTTAAATCCTAGGTACAAGACCTTTAAACATTCATTACATCATAGATAATATGTATCATTGTCTTAATAAACTCCAACTATTACACAGAATATTATAAATCTCATTCGAACAACTTTCCTTTCCCTTGTTCTTGCCTGAGCCTTCGGGTTAATTATACTTAACTGAAAGCATTTAATTTAAGCAAGAGTGAGCATTTGAGTGCCTAACAAGTAATAACAATTATAAACATTAGTTGAAAGGGTTAAATATTTTCTTTGTACTCCCCTTCTACAACAAGTCAATAGTTGTGAAGTAATCTGAACCGATAATAATAACATAACAACTCTCTATTAAATTTTTGAAACTACGTATTGACTATAAATAGGATTAAGGTAACATACTATGAACATTGTTTTCTATTTTCGAAAAGGTTAAACAGAAATTCATCTATAAACCATCATAACTTACGGGCACGAGAGGGGGGGGGGTGATCAGCCCGTTATGCCCTGTATTGATCAATACTACATGCAAGAACGATGTTATCGTTCACTTTGTCCGCCTTGGGCGCATAAAAGTTTTCCCGTGTTCGGGATGTTCATACTTAGTCGAGAATCCAAACTAAAACAATTTGATTGGATACGAAAAGGTTTTATCATATTCAACTATGTTTCTAAATCTGTGTCTAGCTGATCAAATAGCTTCGATGACTCTTTGTTATTGTATACATACTGGTATCAATAGGTATATATATATATATATATATATATATATATATATATATATATATATATATATATCAACATGTGATTAAATACAATGATTATCCAAGTGGAGACATTTGAATAACCATATTTAGAAATTAACGAACAGAATATATACATCTGAATTACAATATAGTACCATATTGATAATCACTGATCGGATATAACATATATAACAATAGGGTTAATAATCTGGTAATAGTAATAATATAATTATGAAGCTTCTTACTCATGTCCATTGTATAAAGAAAATGCAAAGGTAGGATACTTGCTTGGTATGCTGCTTACAATTCGCAACTTAGTTTTATCTTTTATGTAACCACTTATCAGTAATAAGATCATTTTACTGATTAGAATAACATATCGTAACAAATAACATTTCCTGTTGCAGTCAGCACATAACCTAATTACCTTGTCACATATATTCAACAGTCATTGAATCATAAACAGTCATTAATACAGTCAAAATATCTAAGTTCAGATCAATTTTTGAAACATGTCGGTGTACCGACAGCTTTATCGGGTACTTATCGAGTCTAAAACTCTATTTGTAGTTTAATAACTGAAAATATCAATCATATTATTTTAAAATGACTTATAATAATTTTTAAACATTTATTATAATTTATAATGAATTTTCAAACATCGGAATCATTATTAAATGATTTAAATATTAACTAATTCTGTTATCATTAATATTTAATTATTATTAAACTATTAATGAAACCATTGCCAAAATATTAAAGTTATTTATAATAACTTAAAATATTTTTAAAGTATTAATATTACCCTTAAATGATTTTTAAAACATTTTAAATCATTTTTAAATAAATACCATTAATATTTAAGTATTAATGTACTATTTATCCAAATATTAAAAGTCATTAATTATAACTTAAAATATTTTTAATTCATTTATATCCTTTTTAAATGATTTTTAAATTAATAAATCAATTTTAAAACTATTTATTTAATATAAATTATTAAATAAATCTAATATCCTTAATATTACATTATTGTCATTAAATATTGAGTTATTAATGAAATTATCTTTTAAATAGTAAAAGTTATGTTTTATAACTTAAAATACCTTTAAACATTTTATTTTCATTTAAATTGATTTTTTTAATATTAAAATCATTTCTAAATTACTTTATTTAATATAATTATTAAATAAATCTAATATCCTTAATTTTAAAATATTAATATTTTTCATGAAAAAAATATCAAAAGTTATATTTTATAACTTAAAATATTTTTATAACCTTTAAATCATTTTTATATAAATTTTAAATCATTAATTCTATTTTTCATCATTTATTTAATACATTTATTAAATAACTTAATAATCATTAATATTAATTAATTAATGAAATTCATTACAAAAATATTAAAAGTTACATATATAACTCAAAAATATTTTTAAACACTTTATTCTTATTTACATTGATTTTTATAACATTAAAATTATTTTTCTCTAATTTATTTAATACACTAATTAAAAATTATTAATACTTAAATAATTTTAAATATTAATGAAAAATATCCCAAATAATTAAAAGTTATTTTTAATAATTTAAAATAATTTTAAAAACTATTTTTGTAATTTTTATATTTTATTTTCTATTTTTAAGTATTTTTCAGAAAATTAGAAATTAAAAATATTAGAAACCGTCGCTATTGGCCTTTAGCGACAATAAGCGTCGCTGTTGGTGTTCTTGAGCTCAAGAACATTGACAGCTTCGTGGTCAAGGCTCTGAGTTTGACCATCAATGATTCTTAGCCTGTGCATTTTATGGGTGAACTAAGACACTGATATTGTAGTATTGTTGCAATAGTTAAATATTCAACCATCAATTAAGCCATACCACAACACAACAAGAAGATTTGGCCTTCCAAAGTACCTGCCAGACGGTTTCTGGGTTTTCCAGAAGCCCAGAACTTCGACTGGTCATCTTGTAGCTTGATTATAAACATGTTCTGGTCATGAGTTTGGTGGTTTTATGGTTCATACTTGTAGTATACATGACAAGGAACAATAACAAATCTTGATCTCAGTCTAACAACAACAAAATAACAATCTATAACACGATCAAACATGGTCAGAAAGCTGTTCTTCATATTTTCTAGAAATTCCCAGAAATCAAAATTGTGAACGAGGGGTCAGGTTTGACCATCCACTAAGTTTGATCAATTGATTATTTAAAGGATCAAAAGCCACAAATATAAATTACATATGACAGGCTATAAATTGGATACTATAACATCATCAAATAATTTACAAATTGACATATCTAAGCCTTCCAAAACATTGTCAGACGCTGAAAAAGCTTTCTGGGTTGCCCAGAATCATACTCGGTCATGGTCGGTCAACGACCTTTGACTATCAATAACTTTCGATCTAGACATCCAATGACACTACTTTCACTTTCAGATGAAAGACCTCATATCAGACTATAGATCCAAACCATAAAATAACAAAAATATTAAACATCAAAGAATCTACAGCCTCTAACAATCGTTGTCATAACATAAAGTAAAATTTTTCCAGATTTTAAAAAATGACAAATCCGAGCCTCTAGATGTTATGGATCTAACATCTAGCAACCCATATCACTTAAATAGACTACAAACAACATGTTTTAACATTAAATCATAACATCTAACACAAGATCAAAAGTTAAATTTCTAGATTAGGGTTTACCTCTTTATGATCCAATTATGATTTCTATGCTTCTGATTTGATGTTGGTGTTCGTGGGGCTTGATTTGTGACTGATCTAACACTAGAATTTCGTGGGTTTGAGCTTGAGAGAATATGGCTAAGTGTAAGTGATCAAATTAGGCTAAATGTGCACTTTTTCTCTCTTGAATCTAGCAAATCAATTGGTGCAATGTATTTGATTGCTTGCAAAGGCTGATCATGTGCTGGTGTTATAGATCCTAGGTAGGTAGACTAGGGTGGCTTCAAGATTTGATAAGATATACAAATCAATAACTCACAAATGGGACAAAAAAGGGTAAAATGATAATTTATATTTTAATTTTAAGGGCATTCTTGTCCAAGGTACTTGAATCTAGGGTTTAATCACTAGATTTTAAATCTTAAAGTTTTTCAAATAATTTTTAGGGTTTGAAAAATTAAAATTAAGGTTTTTAATAGAAAATTAGGGTTCCTTAATCTTATTAGGGTTCCCAAATTAACAATTAGTGTTTCCTAATTAACATTATAATTTACTAAAATAATAATTAGGATTTCTAATTTTTGCAATTAGGGTTCCTAATTAGCAAATTAGGGTTTCTAATTTAATTTAGGATTTTTCAAATATAAATTAGGTTTTTCTTAATTAACATAAATTCTATAATATGCAACATAATTCACATAACACAAATTCTGACCGATCTTAAACTCCAGTTTTGAGTTTCCAATTATGAATTATGACAGTAATACAAGGGTTGGTCGTGATACACCATAATTGACTAACTATTATCAGTCTACACATATACAGTATATATTTATAGCACTGAAAAATCAAAATATAAATTATATTATACTATTATTCTCATCCCTTGAACAAAATTCCAAATTTAGGGTTTGGATTCCATATCCGATTTATCTTTCATATACAATATTAATAACAAAGTTAAAATAATTAACTTAACAATCATAACTAAAATTCATATAATAAAATAGTAATTATAATAATTCTAATAATCATTTTATATATTATTTAAATAATATAAAAAATCATATTTTCCTGGAAAATAATTAATAAAGAAATTTCTACTATAAAATTAATTATTATAAATATATACTTTATAATGATCAATAATTCTAAAATAAAATTATTTGAAATTATTCACGTAATAAATAAATTTTATTTATCACATATTTACATACGCATTACATGACACATATTCCCATCATTAATAATAATAATAATAAAAATTATATGCAAAATTTTTTATTTATTTAAATAGAAAATATCGGGTTATTACATATGTTATGTTTATATTAATCAACGAAGAAATTATTGAGTGAGCAATTAATTTATATTAATTGATAATTGTTATTGTAGAATATTGATTAATTGTTTAATGATATGTGATTAATATTGTTAGCAGTGTGTTTATAAATATAATAAGAATTATATAGATAATTAATGGCTACGGAGATCCATAATTACATCAATCAATGAGGAACGGATTAATTAATATTTACGTTAATTAATCAAGAAATTGATTAATTTATTTAGCATGAAACAAGTAAGCTATTAATATAATAAAATTATATTGACTGTTATGTGCATGTGGGCAATAATTAAAAATATAAAATACAACTATATTATACAGTGTAGTGTGACATTTATGTGACTATATATAACAACCTTATATTAGGTCTTATTAAACTACATGATATGAATACATCATGAAATGTGTATGTAACAATATGAATGTGAGTAGACATTTAAAATATGGTTATATGAGTGGTAAAAATAATTATGGAACTACCTGGACAATAATACCTAAATGCATTATTTTATTGCGTATATTTGATGTACATAGATTATATGATGTGAGTATATATTTAATCCTTAAATTCCTAATATGGTAACATTTATACATTTAGATTATATTATAGGAATTAAATAAACCAAACCAAGCCTAGATAACATGAAATGCTGGGATTTTCTCTCTTGTCCCATAATTAGTGTCACCAAGTACAATGTACAGTAACTCAAAGCTATAATACGTCTTCTTCCACAAGGCTAAATCCTAGATGATCATTGCTAGCTATGTAGTTGGTATGGAGTTGTTAAACAACCCTTCATGAACCATTATTTCTTCCCAATACACCATGAATTTCAAAATTGTGTAATGACAATGCCTAGTCCATGATTTTTCTATAAATGCAAGCTTGAGTTCATATTTTTGTGTCGCTAAGAGTTGTTTAAGTGGAGAGTTCTAAGTTGCTGAGCATTGTAAAAGCCCATTCAGTGTGTAAGAAGTTCAAGTTAAGCTCAAGACGGTATAATTTCTATTTATGTTCTTGAGATAGGTTTTGTTTGATTCTTTAAATTCCTTGAAATTCTATGACAAGCATGATGAATTAGTATGTTATAATGTGTTTAAGAAGTTTATTAGCATGTACGAATACTTTAATAATGGCTTGGAACATGTTTGAGTCAAAGGAAATAAAGTTGGCCAAGACTCTGCAAAACAGAGTCTGCTTCTGCACTTGAACCTAGCACGGCGCAGCTGCGCTGGTTCCTGATTTCAGTTGAGCTTCTGTTTTGCAATCTATTGTAATACTATGTCATATACTAGCATGCAAGCACGTGAAACATGTATATATTAGTAAATTAACCTAATGTGAGCATGTTTATATTAGCATACATGATTAACGAAGGTGTATAGTTTAAAATGAATTTAGGACGTTAGAAAGGAACTTGATATGTACGTATGCCATGTTATAGACTGACTTTACAAGTACGTTGGTATGATTTAGAAAGGCATGAATAAACCTTTAACTTGGGTTCATATGATTAATAGTTCTTTGCTCATAACCACTTTACTTAGGATTTGTATTAAACTTAGTATAATGAGCTAATATGCATAACTACTACATAATCTATATTCTGACCTTATGAGCATGATAACATAACTTGACTACATATGATTAGAGCCTTAAAGTTGTCTCGTATGTGTTAAATTACATTGTTCAAGCTTAAAATAGTTTCAAAAGCAAACTTGAATATATTTTCAAAATATAGTTGCATCCCATGATTATCTAGATTCTAAAGGATTAAGATGTCATGTTATGTCTATAATATCTCTATACATGATCCATATGTATTTAACATGTAGAACCTACTAGTAAGGTTACTAAGGAAAAATACAAGAATGTTAACATACAACTTTGAAAGTTAGGATCTGACTTTTGTGAGCATGTTTGATGGTACTTTAAAACTTGCTAATTGTATCATACATATATATCTACTAAGTTAAGAGTGTGAAATCAAGTTAGAACTAAGTAAAGCATGTTTTCAAAATAATAACTAGAATAGTTACACATATGTGTTATGAATACTCACAAGCATGCCTAATATGAGTTATATGACTATATTGAATGTTTAGAAGAAAGCATGTTAGACCTTGTAGTTTCATCACCTTGAATGGCCTTAACTTGTTAAAATGTTAAACTTAGAACCATGTTATGAAAGTGGGAAACCTAGATTGACTTAAGAACCAAGAAATAACATTTGTCATGATAGTATGTATGTTGTGTTCTTACTGGACAGAAACCACAAGGCAACAGCAAAGTCTTGGCTTGGCTAGAGGGCTGCGCAGCTTTGCATGCCCTAGGCCTAGCCATGGCGCAGCTGCGCCAGTCTGGAATCTGAGTTGTGCAATCTGATTTTGGACAGTTGACTTGTATGATGCCTATATTGCTAAAAATGGTTTCAAACCTACTGATGCATATGTATATGTGAGGACTAAGTAATAAGATAGTGTATTCTTTAGATAATGAAAGTTCATGGGTGAAAATACTTTAAACTTGAGCATTCTTAAATTGCTTATGAAATAACTAGATAATTGATTACGTGATAAACATATAAGTTGATTTTGTATAATATGTGCATACTTGAATCATGTCGAACTTGATTAATGAATGTGTTAGCTAATGGGCATCTTATGCTTGTAATACGTTATAAATAGGATTCGAAAGTGTTGACTTATTAACTTGGATAATCTACGCTTAAGGAAAGTTCCTTGAACTCTACTTTTATTGAGCAAATATCCTACCCTTGCATTTCCTTTATGCAATGGGCATGAGTAAGAAAGTTTCAGAATTATATTATTATTGTACCAGATTTTTAACCCTATTGTCGTATATATTATAGCTGATCATTGTTTATCAACATGATATTATATTATATAATTCAGATATATATGTTGTTCGTTAATTTTTAAATATGGTTATACAAGTGTCCTCACTTGGATAATCATTGTATTTAAACACATGTTGATCTATATATACCTATTGATTACCCGTATGTATACATTAAGTAAAGGTCATCTAAGCTAATTGGTCAGCTAGACAGATTTAGAAATATCATTGAGTATGATAAAACTTTTTTGTATCCAATTAAATTGCTTTGGTTCGAATTCCCGACTAAGTATGAACATTCCGAACATGGGAAAACTTTTGTACGCCTGAGGCGGATATGATGAACGAGAATATCGTTCTGGCATGTAGTATTGATCAATACAGGGCATAACGGGCTGATCACCCCCCGTGCCCGTAAGTTATGACGGTTTGCGGATGAAGTTCTGCTTAACCTATTCAAAAATTAAAAACAATATTCATAGTATGTCACCTTAACCCTATTTATAGTCATTATGTAGTTTCAAAAATTTGATAAAGGTTTGCTATGTTACTATTATCGGTTCAGATTACTTCACAACTATTGATTCGTTGTAGAAGGGTAGTACAAAGAAAATATTTAATCCTTTCAGCTAATATTTATAATTGTTGTTACTTGTTGGGCACTCACATGCTCATCCTTGCTTAATTTAAATATTTTCAGTTAAGTATGATTAACCAGAGGGCTCTGCTAGGAACAAAAGGAAAGGAAAGTTGTTCGAATGATTTTATAAAATTCTGTGTAATAGTTAGAGGTTATTAAGACAATGATATTTATTAAGTATCATGTAATGAATGTTTTAAGGTCGCGTACCTGAGATTTAGACAACTCTGATATGTAAATTAAGTTTGAGATTTATGACATTATTATTATTATTCCGCTCAAAGAAATGGTATCGTGTAGCACTAAATTCGGGTTTCAAGTACCTGAATTTGGGGGCGTCACATGTTGGTATCAAAGATTTAGGGTTAGAAACCATAGGTGAGGGTAGACCTTAGGCTATAACCTTAGAGCAGAGGAAAACGTTAAAAATACAAATAACTCGTATAGAGTTTTAAAGAAGATGAATTAACTAAATTCATCGTAAAATGAAATAAAAATAACCTATATAAAACTATTACCTGCTGTGTGTATATATTATATACTAATCTAGATAAATTATGTGTAGATGTCAGGTGAAAAAGGTTTAGGATACCCTCATATCGTAAGGAATGAGTCAATCTCCGTAACTGAGCCAATATCGAAGTCAATAGCTGAAATAGAGGCTCAAGTTGAAGATAACCTTGATGAGGTGATCATTTTGGAAAATATAGTGCCATGCCCAAAAATGGTGGAACTAACAGATACTGATTCAGACACCAAAGTTAGAGCTGATCAAGCATCAACTAAAGTATAGAATATGAGGAACAAGATTTCTTCTCTGGAGAAGTTGTGGGAGATAAAAAAGATACTAAATAGTCAATTGCGAAAGGCGTTAATCGAAACGATGGAAGAATAACATAAGTTTAAGATCTAAATTGATCAGGTGGGAGCCAAAAGCAACATATCGTGTGCAGCTGCAAGCAAGAAGGGGAAAGGAAAGATGAAAGACCGCAAAATAGGAAATTCCAATAACAACCAAGGGAATCTTAACTGAATAGAGAGGTGTACAAATTGTGATAAGAAACATGATGGCTTATGCAGGAAAGGGAAAAAGATATTTTACATTTGCGGACATGAGGGACATATCTCTCATCATTGTTCCGACTTTAAGCTAGGTGCATGTTTTATTTTTGGGATAGAAGGTCATCAAGCGAAAAGTTGTCCAGGATTAGGAGAAGGCGTAGTGAATAAGTAGTATAAGTATTGTTTCAATATATGTGTTCTATGATAAGTATGTCTGTGTAATGTAACATTTTCACTTTTGAATAAGTTGTGGTAGCGATTCCCGACTTTTGCGATCATAAAGGGATATCGGATGTTTAAAGCAGTATGTGCTATGCTATGTACTATGAATTAGTCAAATGAATATGAATCTATGTTTGATTAATGGGATAAGTTTGAAATATTAAACTTATATGATAACGTATAGAATATAAGTTAATAAAATATAGCTTTTATTTTATTTAACCAGAAAATGCAGCTAAGACGTTAAACTCGAAACCAAAGGGCAGAAGAGTCTGTTAACAATGCTGGAGGACAACAACCAGACCTGATGTAAAATTTCACAAACATGGTAGCTCAGGCCATGCAGAATGGAATGTCGGCCGCGGGGAATCAACCAGACAATCGATTCGCGAACTTCGAAGATTTTAAGGCTGTAGGACCGCCAAAATTTACAGATACCACTGACCCGATAGAAGACCAAACTTAGGTTAAGGAAATAGAAAAAGCGTTTGTAGTAGCTAGGGTAGATGAGGGGCAAAAGACAACTTTTGCCACCAATATGATGAAAGGAGATGCGAATTTCTGGTGGGAGGCAAATCAAGCTAGGGCTGGAGAAGGAGTGATAGCATGGACTAGGTTTAAGATGATATTCTTTGAGAACTATTTCTCGGCTAGTGTACAGGCTAGGATGGAGGTGAAGTTTTTGGATTTGAAGCACAAGAATTTGACAGTTGTGGAAAATGCCGCAAAGTTCAATGAATTAGCTAGGTTTGCTTCGCATCAAGTTGATACAGAGGCAAGGAAGGTAAGGAGGTTTGAGTTGGGTTTAAAACCCTGGCTCTACAATAAGGTGGCGGTGTTGCAAATCAATACGTTTGCCGCACTCTTAGAAAAGGCTATCACAGCTGAAGGGGGAAGTGAGGCCATGAGCCTCTACAATAAGGAGAGAAAGAATAAGGGTGAGGGAGCCGGGAAGGTAGAAGCAGGTAGTGGAAGTGGGAATGGAAAAAGAAAGTGGAATAATTTTGGAAATGTCCAAGTCAAACAGGAATGTGTGAGGAAGCAGGCTGTACAGTGTAAGAATTGTGGGAAGAATCATTCAGGTGAGTGTCTTAGTGGTAAGTTTGTGTGCTATAAATGTGGGCAGGAGGGACAAATCTCTCCTAACTGCCCCAATCTTAGGATGAGCGATGGGTGTTTTCTGTGTGGAACAACAGATCATAAGGTAAAGGACTATCCGAAAAGGAGAATGGATGTGGGAAGCGTGAATGCGGGGAAAGGTAGCGGAACACTGGCGATAACGGGACCAACTTCAACAAAATCAACCACAAGAGTCTTCAATATGACCGTTTAGGATACCGTAGCAGCCGGGGATGGGACTCCGGGTATTATTCGTATGAATTTTATTTTCGTATATATGATTTTTCTTAAAGATAGTAAATTATGTTATAAAAAAATTTTGAAGGAGAAATTTGAGTTCTGTTGAAACCAAATTTCTGTATAATCAGATAGACAGGCTTTATGTTGAGTAGCTAAAAATCAGTTCGATCGAATCTGATCGAGATCTACTTGAAATGGCTCTGTATACTATTTGCCCTAGTGTCGGTGATTCCGGGGAGGGAATCCTTATAAGGGAGGGTGGATGTAATAACCCAATATTTTTAATATAATTAAATAAGAAATTTTGGATATAATTTTTTTAATATAAAGGTGAGAATATGTGCAAAGAAAAGTATATGTATATATGGGATAAATAAAACTTATTTATTACATGAATAATTGTAAATCAATTCTTTTTAAGAATTATTGATCATTATAGATTATGTTCTTATAATAAATTAATTTTGTAATAAAAATAGTTTTTCGTGAATATATGATTATTGTATGATTATTAGGATTATTATGATAAGTAATGAATACACTCTTAGATTTGCAATATCACTCACGTGGACACTAATCCATGTCGTGAAAAAATGAGTATGGTGATGAAGGTTGACACTGGCTTAAAGCTAAACCAGTCTTGGCACTGTCAGGGTACGGCGCAGCTGCGCCGTCCCAGCAGTACAAACTGGAGCAGCTGCGCTAGTGGACAGTTGGAAAAAATTATTTTTTTTCCCTGTAGAAATAAAATGAAACATTAATATTATATGTGTAACATTAAGGGTACGTTATGTTGATATTAATCAACAAAGGAATTATTGAGTGAGCAATTAATTTATATTAATTGATAATTGTTATTGTAGAATATTGATTAATTGTTTAATGATATGTGATTAATATTGTTAGCGGTATGCTTATAAATATAATAGGAATTATATAGATAATTAATGGCTATGGGGATCCATAATTACATTAATCAATGAGGAACATATTAATTAATATTTGTGTTAATTAATGAAGAAAGTGATTAATTTATTTAGCATGAAACAAGTAAGCTATTAATATAATAAAATTATAGTGACTGTTATGTGCATGTGGGCAATAATTAAAAATATAAAATACAACTATAATATATAGTGTAGTGTGAAATTTATGTGACTATATATTACAACCTTATTTTAGGTCTTATTAAACTATATGATATGAATACATCATGAAATGTGTATATAAAAATACGAATGTGAGTAGACATTTAAAATATGGTTATATGAGTGGTAGAAATAATTATGGACCTACCTGGACAATAATACTCTGCATTATTTTATTGCGTATATTTGATGTACATAGATTATATAATGTGAGTATATATTTAATCCATAAATTCCTAATATGTTAACAATTGTACATTTAGATTACATTATGGGAATTAAATAAACCAAACCAAGCCTAGATAACATGAAATGCTGGGATTTTCTCTCTTGTCCCATAATTAGTGTCACCAAGTATAATGTACAATAACTCAAAGCTATAATAAGTCTTCTTCCACAAGGCTAAATCCTAGATGATCATTGCTAGCTATGTAGTTGGTATGGAGTTGTTAAACCACCCTTCATGAACCATTGTTTCTTCCCAATACACTGTGGATTCCAAAATTGTGTAATGACAATGCCTAGTCCATGATTTTTCTATAAATGTAAGCTTGAGTTCAGATTTTTGTGTTGCTAAGAGTTGTTTAAGTGGAGAGTTCTAAGTTGCTGAGCATTGTAAAAGCCCATTCAGTGTGTAGGAAGTTTAAGTTAAGCTCAAGAAGGTATAATTTCTATTTATGTTCTTGAGATGGGTTTTGTTTGATTCTTGAAATTCCTTGAAATTCTATGACAAGCATGATGAATTAGTATGTTATAATGTGTTTAAGAAGTTTATTAGCATGTATGAATACTTTAATAGTGGCTTGGAACATGTTTGAGTCAAACAAAATCAAGTTGGCCAAGACTCTGCAAAACAGAGTCTACTTCTGCACCTGAACCTAGCGCGGCACAGCTGTGCCACAGTTATATTGAGGCACAACGGTTCCTAATTTTAGTTTGAGCTTCTGTTTTGCAATCTGTTGTAATATTATGTCATATACTAGCATGCAAGCACGTGTAACAGGTATATATTAATAAATTAACCTAATGTGAGCATGTTTAGATTAGCATACATGATTAACAAAGGTGTAGAGTTTAAAATGGATTTAGGACGTTAGAAAGGAACTTGATATGTACGTATGCCATGTTATAGACTGACTTTGCAAGTACGTTGGTATGATTTAGAAAGGCATGAATAAACCTTTAACTTGGGTTCATATGATAAATAGTTCTTTGCTCATAACCACTTTACTTAGGATTTGTATTAAACTTAGTATAGTGAGCTAATATGCATGACTACTACATACTCTATATTCTGACCTTGTGAGCATGATGACATAACTTGACTACATATGATTAGAGCCTTAAAGTTGTCTCGTATGTGTTAAATTGCATTGTTCAAGCTTAAAATAGTTTCAAAAGCAAACTTGAATATATTTTCAAAATATAGTTGCATCCCATGATTATCTAGATTCTAAAGGGTTAAGATGTCATGTTATGTCTATAATATCTCTATACATGATCCATATGTATTTAACATGTAGAACCTACTAGTACGGTTACTAAGGAAAAATACAAGAATGTTAACATACAACTTTGGAAGTTAGGATCTGGCTTTTATGAGCATGTTTGATGGTACTTTTAAACTTGCTAAATGTATCATACATATATATCTACTAAGTTAAGAGTGTGAAATCAAGTTAGAACTAAGTAAAGCATGTTTTCAAAATAATAACTAGAATAGTTACACATATGTGTTATGAATACTCACAAGCATGCCTAATATGAGTTATATGACTATCATGTATGTTTAGAAGAAAGCATGTTAGACCTTGTAGTTTTATGACCTTGAATGGCTTTAACTTGTTAAAATGTTAAACTTAGAACCTTGTTATGAAAGTGGGAAACCTAGATTGATTTAAGAACCAAGAAATGACATTTGTTATGATAGTATGTATATTATGTTCTTGCAGGACAAAAACCATAAGGCAACAGCTAAGTCTTGGCTTGGCTAGAGGGTTGCGCAGTTGCGCAGCTACGCAGCTGCGCAGCTGCGCTGGCCCTAGGCCTAGCCATGGCGCAGTTGCGCCCGTCTGGAATCTGAGTTCTGTAATCTAATTTTGGACAGTTGACTTGTATGATGCCTATATTGCTAAAAATGGTTTCAAACCTACTGATGCATATGTATATGTGAGGACTAAGTAATAAGATAGTGTGTTCTTTAGATAATGAAAGTTCATGGGTGAAAATACTTTAAACTTGAGAATTCTTAAATTGCTTATGAAATAACTAGATAATTTATTACGTGATAAACATATAAGCTGATTTTGTATCATATATGCATACTTGAATCATGTCAAACTTGATTAACGAATGTGTTAGCTAATGAGCATCTTATGCTTGTAATACGTTATAAATAGGATTCGAAAGTGTTGATTTATTAACGTGGATAATCTACTTTTAAGGCAAGTTCCTTGAACTCTACTTTTATTGAGTAAGTATTCTACCTTTGCATTTCCTTTATGCAATGGGCATGAGTAAGAAAGTTTCAGAATTATATTATTATTGTACCAAATTTTTTAACCCTATTGTCGTATATATTATAACTGATCATTGTTTATCAACATGATATTATATTATATAATTCAGATATATATTTTGGTCGTTAATTTTTAAATATGGTTATACACGTGTCCTCACTTAGATAATCATTGTATTTAAACACATGTTGATCTATATATACCTATTGATTACCCGTATGTATACATTAAGTAAAGGTCATCTAAGCTAATTGGTCAGCTAGACACAGATTTAGAAATATCGTTGAATATGATAAAACCTTTTTGTATCCAATCAAATTGCTTTGGTTCGGATTCCCGACTAAGTATGAACATTCCGAACATGGGAAAACTTTTGTGCGCCTGAGGCAGATATGATGAACGAGAATATCGTTCTAGCATGTAGTATTCATCAATACAGGGCATAACGGGCTGATCACCCCCCGTGCCCGTAAGTTATGACGGTTTGCGGATGAAGTTCTGCTAAACCTATTCGAAAATTGAAAACAATGTTCATAGTATGTCACCTTAACCCTATTTATAGTCATTACGTAGTTTCAAAAATTTGATAAAGGGTTGCTATGTTACTATTGTCGGTTCAGATTACTTCACAACTATTGATTCGTTGTAGAAGGGTAGTACAAAGAAAACATTTAATCCTTTATAATTGTTGTTACTTGCTGGGCACTCAAATGCTCATCCTTGCTTAATTTAAATGTTTTAAGTTAAGTATGATCAACCAGAGGGCTCTGCTAGGAACAAAGGGAAAGGAAAGCTGTTCGAATGATTTTATAAAATTCTGTGTAATAGTTAGAGGTTATTAAGACAATGATATTTATTAAGTATAATGGAATGAATGTTTTGAGGTCGCGTGCCTGGGATTTAGACAACTCTGATATGTAAATTAAGTTTGATTTTTATATTATTATTATTATTATTCTACTCAAAGAAATGGTATCGTGAAGCACTAAATTCGGGTTTCAAGTACCTGAATTTGGGGGCGTCACAGGCAGCGCCATAGCTCCAGGCCAGGATGTTGTGCACTGCTAACTCATGCCGTAGCGCGAGAGATAATAATGAGGGTGGGGCCGCAGCGCCAACCCAGGATGTCACGCATTGTAGAGTGGCACTGCAGCGCGAGTGCCACTCTACAATGTTAAAGTAATGCATGCATACATGTAGTGATAAAATGCATTTGAAAAGCTCCATGTTAAAATTTACCACACCCTTTCTGAGGTGATTTGGAGACTTGTGTCCAGATATTATGGATCCGAATCAGCCGAGTAGTTCCCGCAGAACCAATTCAGGTGTACAGAGGAGGGCTTCTGAAGTGCCTCGACCCCATTTAGTCAGACAGCCTCATCGTTTGGTGGAGGCAGTGATTTGTCCTGTCTGGGTTGATGTCCCGAATGTCGAGGATGATGTACCAATAGTGGCTCTAGCTCATGTTGCTCATATTCCCTGTAGGGATCTTCCAGGAATTCAGGTGGCTATTCCAGATCTTCTGGGTGATTTAAGTCGCCACCCCTCAATTTACTTGCAGGCAAACGAGGTAAAACCTGAGTTTGAATCTTCCTTTTTCCTATTGAAGAGGAGCAAGGATTCTGATGTTGATTTGCATTGATGTAGGTTCCCGACTTTACGTAGCCTTGAGGGAACTGGTTCAGTATACACTCCCTGTATCAGGCTCTACATCCAGATTACCGAGGTATTGTGCATGGTTGGGGTTTTGGGGCGTTCTTTTCCATTCTCCCCCGCCGTTGTCCTTGGGGTTATCTCAGGGCATTGTCTGAGCGCTGGTTTCACCAGACTCAGTCTCTCGATTTGTTGGAATATGAGGTGATGATGACACCGATGGATTGGCAGTTTATCACCAGTATAGAGTTTGGAGCGGCGCCAGTGCCATGTATGGCGAACATTACCCCGAATGCCATCAGATCCTTGTTAAGAGTTTCGACTGAGGCACTCAAGGGTAGGGCCGTCCATACGGGTCCTTTGAGCATAGATGCTATGAGTGGGCTGTTGAGTGAGCCCATACCCGCTGATGTGAGAGTCAGGGATCGCATTCTTCGACGATTGTTCTTGATGATTATCAGGGGTTGTTTCATATCTGACAACTCTTCCACGGTGTCATTCGCTTTGATCAGCGCCACTTGAGAGGTTGACCATATTGGAGAGTATGATTGGGGCTCTTACACCTTTGCCAATTTCCTCAGGGGAATGTGCATGCGTTCGCAGGGCTTGACAGAGGCTTGGCTAGGATTTTACCTATTTTTGCTGGTGAGTAATCTCTTTTGATTTCCTATGCACAGGTTAAGAGTGTTCACTGATAGCAGATGTTTGCCTTTGTGTTGGCAATTTTGGGCCTATGAGAGGCTCCCATGTTTTCATCATGTGAGTGTGTTAGGTTTAGAGACCTATCCATGAAAACGACGATGACATCACTCCATTTTGGCGTAGGTTCCTATAGCTGAGGGTTTCACCTATTGTCGCTTATAGTTGGAGTTGTTGACAGCTGATGCCATTACTTGGGTTCCCTATTCTGGGGACCATTTGACAGCAGGATTTGAGGATGGATTCCCGACTGGTGTCGTGTATGTGATATCCACCCGTATGATTACTCTCTTCACAGATGGAGGATGGGAGCTCTATTTTGGAGTGCGTGCTATTAGGAGCACCACAGGAGGTATTCGTGTACCGATCTTGCCTCATGTCAGGCATTATTGGCCTGTGTTGCAGTCGCCTGTTGATGATATCCCGTTGTTGGACATTGACGGCTACACTTTGTCAGAGGCGTTTACTCAGGAGGCATTATACCGTTGATGGTCCCCTCGTACCATCGAAGCCCAGACCCGTGCCACTCAATTTATTGGGGATATAGTTCCTAGATCTGTGATGATGACGGATTGGATGGCCTGTGTTCGAGATCTGACTCATTTGACACAGATTGACAGTTTAACCCGACAGTTGGACCGGGCACATTTTTCATCCGACATTTGGGTCAAGATCCTTCAGAGGAAGATACTTTTAATCCTTCCAGCTCAGGTGCTAGCCCCTCAGGTGACCCATATAGTTTTACCAGTGCAGATCCTCCCTTGTACAGGCCTGACATCCCCATTGATGGAGATCTAGTGACTCAGGAGGAGTTACATCAGGTGGATATGATTGATGATGTAGATATCGACATCATTGTCTTCTTTTGTTGTATATTCTCGCTACATCTTTTGATAGGCCTCTATTAGATATTAGGTGGCTGTGCCCCATTCTCGTTATCTCTTTTGATAGGCCTCTATTAGTAGTAGGGCGTATGTGCCCCATTTCCTTATATTTTTTAGTTTGTACATAGATGATGTATTTAGATGATGATGTACTTAGGAATGTATGTACTGTTTTCCATTCCCTACATCATATTGCCATCTATTATATGTTATGCATATATTATGTCAGGCATATGTATGTCTAGAGATATTCAGCATTGACCCCTGGATGGTCTTACGATACGGCCCACACAGATGTCTTCTTCGACAGTCAGCCGTATTGATCACACCCCGCTAATATTGGTAGCCTCACGCTTGAGAGCTTGGTATAATAGTGTATCCCTTTCAGACAGGGTGATTGTAGATCTACTATTGCAGTATTCCATGACCCTACTGACGTTCCAGGTTCCATTGGGCTTCGTAGATGGCATGCTAGAGCACTGGGTACCGGAGAGGTAGGTTTTTCAGTTTGCGACCCAGGAGTTGACTCCTACGCTGGAGGAGTATGAGCGATTGACTTCTTTGCCCTTAGGCAGACCTTGAGCTCGGATGGCTTTTGGAGATATATGCCGGTAGTTCATAACCCTCACTAGGTTGCGGCGTAGAGTTGTGCAGGATGAGATTACGTCCAGCCATGTATTGTCCCAGCATTTTCTGATAGACAGATTTGGCTCATTGGACAGCTATGCTCGGCACTCCGGGGATTTCACCATGCTAGAGGATCAGTGGTATGTGGCCAGAGTAGATGTACTCGTGATATATGTAGTGGCGTATGTATATATGCCACGATATATGGATGAGCTGGACATCGGTGTTATCATGGCAGTGAGAGCTCTCAGGGAGGGTCATACCATTATTTCGATGATTGTGGCGGAGACGTTGAGATCATTCACATTTTGCCATACCTACCCTACAGGGGTATTTACAGGCAGCTCGGTCTTGTTGTACGTGTGGTTCATGTCAGACTTGAGACCGATTGGCACGTTCCGATGGCATGGGTATTGTTTTTCCCATGAGATAGCCACGTCTTACTCCTTTCAGCTAGTGGAGTGTGTAGACGCTGTAATTCTGGTCGGTATTCTTGGTAGGGGTTGGAGATCCATTTGACATTCTGCCGTGTACACGGCTCAGTTCACCCTATAGTTTTATTACTCATGCCCTTGGCATGGATTATCTCCCTCTGGCTAGTTTGAGGGGCATGACTACATACCACCCACTGCATGTGATGGCACGGTTTGACTAGTTTTAGGACTTCCATCCTTTTGAGGGGGCCTTATGTCAGCATTTAGCTTCGCGCCATTTGTCTACAGAGGACAGATCCAGGGTGTATGCCTATTGGGATCAGCATAAGCGTGCTGCGTGGATGGAAACAGAGATTTCATTTGCTGCAGTAGTATCCATAGTGCCGGGGATTAATTCAGATGGTGGAGAGCCGATGAAGGACATTGATTCTCACACCGAGGAGGAGCCATTCACTAGGTTGCCAGCAGCTCTTGTAGATTATCCCAGCATGAGTGCTACTATGATCCAGCATTCCACACAGTACTTAGAGCAGAGTCTTCATCTGATGACCTTCGAGTCAGATCAGGCTAGGGCCTTAATGTTGACAGCTCTTGATGAGAGAGACATTACTCTGTTAGAGAGAGATGAGGCATTAGCTCATAGAGATGCCGTTGTCATTGAGCGGGATGAGGCTATATCAGCCATAGATGCAGTGATTATAGAGTGGGATAGCACTATATCTGCCCGGGATGTAGCCATTATAGACAGTACCACAGTGAGATCCTTTACAACTGGCATCATTGCAGAGATGAGTACGCATATTGATGAGCATAGTGTCACCATGCAAATGGGTGTTGATCTGTTAGCTCGCGTAAAGACCCTTATATAGGAGATCACATCGTTACCTCATTCTTCTGAGAGGGATGCCATGTTAGGCTTGATATCTCGTATATACACTGACTTGTAGATGGGCTTGTATTTTCTTGCACAGACTAGCTTAGCCATTTTGTCATGTACAGTACATATTGTATATATCAAACATCATTATATATGATAGAGAAATATATTTTGATTCACTTCCCTTTCAGTTGTGCATTGCTACTTGCTTGATATTTGCCTGTTTCTTTAGGGCTTATGATCTCGTGTATTCTGAATTCCTCCTTGATGGATGGACATTGAGATGTCTCAGGATGTTTCTGAATGGATCGTTGATCTATATGTATTCCCTACCTTCTTTGCTGTCTTGGGACTAATTTATGTATGTAGATGTGGAGAGGAATGTGGCTTTCCTCTCTGAGGTTAACTGCACCACGGATAGTCACCGGTACTCCTTTGTATGGGGGAGCCCAGTTAGTTCCATCTCTTATGGATTGGTGTTTGTCTTTGAGGAATCAACCGTAGCTTAGATGGTCACCGATTCTCTCGTTTACATGGGGAGGTCAGGTAGTTCCATCCCTTTAGTTTGAAGCCGATGAAATATGGTGGATTGAATGATGATCAAAGTACCGTTGACAAGTGTTTCTATTTTGGTAAGGGGTAAGACCGAACCATGATTGGCTGCCTACGTACTCCTATTAAAGAGGAGATCATGTCTGCGTAGTTCGAACCTGGTGTAAGAGGTTCAACGCTGTATGCGGCAAAAGGGTGTAGAGATGTTTTTGTTTTTATTTTTGTAATTAGAAGGGTGTAGAAATGTTTTTTGTTATTTTTGTTTTATTACGACTGGACCATTTAAAATGGTTACCTACGTACTCCCATGTATCAAGGAGATCAGGCCGGCGTAGTTCTCCCCGTGTTCAGGACGGTTTGTAGCCAATGGAAAGTTTGATCCCATGTTCAGGACAAACTACGGGGGAGAAAGTTTAATCCAATATACAGGAAAAATTGCAGGTGTGAAAAGTCTTATCCCTAGTGGGATAAAACTGTGGGTGTGAAAGGTTCAATCCCTGGTGGGATAACCGGAGTTGAGTAAGGGTTCAAAACCAAGTTGAGAGAAAGATTTGGCAATCCGAAACCAGGCTGCTGGTTAGAAAAGTATGTTTGTCCCTGATAGGGCAGATGAGTGTGAAGAGAAGTTATATGTAGCGAGGGGTTATAAAACCTGAAATGACTGGGGATCTGATGATTCAAAACCAGGATGTTTGCTTAATGGTAACCTCAGACATAGTACCATTTTACGGTGTCCGAGTTGATGAGCTGTGGAAATTCATTACCGTCAATTTCCTACAATCGGAGAGCACCTCCTGTCAGCACATTCTTGGCAACAAACGAGCCTTCCCGGTTCGGGGTGAATTTTCCTTTAGACTGGTCTTGGTTGTCAATGATCTTTTTTAAAACCAAGTCGTGTTGTTTGAACTGCCGTAACTGGACTTTTCTATTGTAGGATCTGGCGATCCTTTGTTGGTATAACTGACTATGGAAAATAACATCAATTCGCCATTCGTTTATTAGAGACAATTGGTGATACCTATCTTATAACTATTGGTCTTCATCTAGCTGAGCATCTATTAACATTCAAAGGGATTCCATTTCCACTTCTATGGGGAGCACTACTTCCATCCCATAGGTCAATGACTATGGGGTTGCCCCAGTGGAAGTGCGCATTGATGTTCGGTAGGCTAACAGAGTCAGAGGCAATAAGTCAGACCATCCTTTGTGATTGGCAGACATCTTTTGCATGATCTTTTTGATGTTTTTGTTAGCCGCTTCAACAACACTATTCATCTTTGGATGGGAAATGACAGGATTGAGATGTTTGATGTGGAATTTACTGCAAAACTCCTCCATCATTTTGTTGTTAAGGTTCTTAGCATTGTCTGATACAATTACCACTGGTTTTCCATATTGACAGAGGACATTGTTTCTGATGAAAGCAATGATGACTTCTTTTGTAACCCTGGGGAAGGAGGCTGCTTCTACCCATTTGGCGAAGTAGTCGATCATGGTGAAGATAAACCAATGCCCATTACTGGCTTTAGGCTCGATGGGCCCAATAACGTCCATTCCCCACATTGAGAAGGGCCAGGGCGAACTCATATTGTGGAGCTCCCTTGGAGGGGTGTGGATAGCATTCCCACAAATTTGGCATTGATAACATCTCTTGACGTGATCATCACAATCAGCCTTGAGAGAGAGCCAGTAATGCCCCGTTCTGAGGATCTTTTTAACAAGTAGAGGGCCGCTCATATGTGGGCCACATACTCCACCATAGATGTCATCCATGAGCCTCTAAGCTTGGTCCTTGTCCAGACATCTAAGGAGACCTAGTCATGCATCTCTTTTATAGAGTGCATCTCCGCTCAGATAGAATTTCATAGCCAGTCTATGGATTTGCCTTCTTTTAGTCGAGCTCACCTTAGTGAGTGTAGATCCGTCTTGCAAGTACTCCTTGATATGCTGATACCAAGGGTGTTGTATGGGAGGTAGCTCATCCGATAGTTCTCCAATGTAATTCCTATAGGTTGGTACCTTTTGTGGGGCAAATGTGAGGGTTGGCATGTTTTCCTTGTCAAGTATGTTGATCAAAGAGGCCAAGGTCGCTAGCGTATCCACAAAATAATTCATATTCTGAGGAATGTGGAGGAAGATTATTTATTCAAAATCTGAAGCCATCTGTAGAACCTGCCGATGATAAGGCAGTAAATGTAGACCTTCGGTGTGATAAATTCTCGTGGTTTGTCTGATTACCAACTCTGAATCTCAAAAGATAGTTAACCGTCTGATGCCCATTGATTGAGCAAGTTTTATCCCCATGATACAACCTTCATACTCAGTTGTGTTATTGGTGTTGGCAAACTATAATTTGACGGCGACGGGATGCTGCTCCCCCGTAACGGATACTATTACTGCTCCAGCCCAGAACTTTCCATGTTTACAACTCCATCAAAATACATCCTCTATATTTGGTGTGCATCACACTGATGGTGTTGCTGAACTGTCATTACCCCTTCATCGGGGAAGTGTGTTTCCAAGGGTTTGAAATCCCTTAAAGGCACGACGGCCAGTTGATCAGTAATTCCTTGACCTTTGATGGACTTTTGCATCACGTAGACGATGTCAAATTATTGTAGGATCAGCTGCCACCGGACAGTCGACAATTCATCATGGGTTTACTGAACACATACTTGAGAGGATTCACGCGGGATATGAGATTGGTTGTGTGACCATGGAGGTAATGTTGTAACCTCATGGAAGCCCATACTAAAGCACAACAAGTCTTCTCAATCAGAGTGTACTTGTGTTTGTTGCTACTGAATCTCTTGTTGAGGTAGTAGATAGCTCGCTGTTAGCCTCTATCGTGTTTCTATCCCAGCATGCAACCCATGACATTGTCATTGATGGACATGTACATGAACAGGGGAACATCATCCCTACGAGGTACCAAAACAGGAGCACTAACTAGATGTTCTTTGATTGTAAGGAAGGCTTTCTGGCACTTATCATTCCATTTCATGTAGGAGTTCTTCCTTAACAACTTGAAGATAGGCTCACAGGTTCCTGTGAGTTGGGATATGAATCTGCTAATGAAATTGTTTCTTCCCAAAGATCCCCGTATTTCTTTCTCTGTTTGAGGAATGGGCATTTCTGTAATTGCCTAAATTTTGGTGGGATCCAGCTCAATCCCTTTGTGGCTAACTAGGAAACCTAGTAACTTACCTGATTTGACGCCAAAGGCGCACTTGGTTGGATTCAACTTTAAGTTGTACTTATGCAACCTGTTGAAGAGCTTTCTGAGATGGTCTAAGTGGTCCTCCTCCCTTCTGGACTTGACAATGATGTCATCCACATAGATCTATATCTCCTTGTGCATTAAATCATGGAAAAGAGCCATCATGGCTCACTGGTAGGTAGCTCCGGCATTGATGAGGCCGAATGACAATCGTCTGTAGCAAAAGGTTCCCCGAGGCGTGATGAATGCAGTCTTCTCATGATCCTCTTTCCTCTTGGTTTAGGCACGGAAACTATGTTAGATAGCCATTCAGGGCATGTGGACACCATGATGATACCTGCTTGAAATTATTTCACAATTTCTTCGTTAACCTTTAAACTCCACTCAGGTTTTAACTGCATGAGCTTCTGCCTGACTGGCTTGAATCCCTCTTTGATGGGGAGGCAATGAAGGACTATGTCAGTGGACAAACCCACCATGTCTTTATGAGACCATGCAAACACATCCTAAAATTAGGTTAATAGTGTAACCATGTCATTCCTTTGGTTTGAAGTAACGTTCGTACCAATCTGGATTAGCTTAGGGCTTTCTAAGGTTCCGAGATTGAATGAAGTGGTTTGATCGAGGTTTGGTTTGGATTTGTCTTTGACCCATTCTTTGATATCCTGAGGTATCTCAATGCCCTCTTGTATTTCCATCAAGTCTGAGTCTAACTTTTCATCAAAGTTACAGTCCTTGTGGAGAAAAGGCACCTCATCAGCAAGCATATGCACATCTAAGTTCAGAGTCTTGAAACAAAATATGATTTCACTTAATATACGAAACTGTTCAATCATACAAAGTGTTAGCAAGCAATGACAAAATAACTGCTAATACTGTACAGAAAAGTAAGCAGTTATTGATATCTACAGGGCAGAGGGAGTTTCTACCCTTTTTACCCTTATCGACAAATGTAAGGAGTGCTGCTCCAATTGTCGAGGGTGAAGTCCTGGTGGACAGTAGTAATAAAGGGGCTTTTATCGTCCTTCTTCTCCCGAATGATGACCATGATATCTAGACAACCATCGTCTGGGGTGACCCTGTTTTTACTATCCGTGTGGACTATGATGCGAATGTTTGATAAGCGCCTCGTAATGTCCTGCTTGCACTTCCGGTCCTCTTCCTCTGCCTCGGGATCCGATATAAAGACTTCTTTTCCTTTGACCGGTATCGGCTTAAGAAATAACATAGTCATTACATGTGCAGGAACCTTTACTGAAGTCTGTACAGGCTCAGCCTCTGCAGGTTTGAGCAATCAAAGTGTGGCTGAGGATGAAGGAACCTGTTTGTGATTATGAGGATTCCTGTGACTAGAGCCAGCAGAATAGCCTAGTCCAGCTATCCTTATTTGACTGGGAACTTGAACTGGGCGCTTGATGCCCTGATAGTCTTCGCCCAACCCTTGTCTAGGTTGATAGCCCAGAGAAATCATCTCTTGACCTGCCGACATTACCTCAGCAAAAACTCTGGGTATCAGAGATGGTGCCCCAATGAGATGGTAGCGAGTGTTACTCAACTCCAAGGCATGTAAGCTGATAGGCTCAACTTTATTGAAACTGATGAGTGGGATGTCACCTTATACAGGATATGGGAGCTTACCATTAATAGTGACTAGGCTGTTGTTAATGATGTATTTATGTTATTGATGTAGGGTGGATGGGACGACCCCAACCATATGAGTCAATGGTCTCCCTAAGAGCAGGTTGTATCCTGTAGCTATTTTGAGCACATGAAAGGATACATTAAATGTATGTGGTCTAATCTCCACAAGTAATTCAATCTCTCCGATAGCATTTCGTCGGGATCCGTCAAAAGCTTTGATAACTGTATGACTGCTTCAGATTCTATTTTGATTGATATTCATCTTCTCCAAAGTGGCATAAGGGCAGATATTCAAGGATGATCCTCCATCAATCAATACTCCTACGACCACGTATCCAGAGGATATTACCGCTATATGCAACGGCTTGCAATGGCCCGTCCCTTCGGCAGGTATATCGGCGTCAGTGAAAGATAACATTGTTGTTAAAAATGTGATCCACCAGATGCTGGAATTTTTCAACATTTACTGACTTAGGAAATTGGGCTTCTTCCAAAACCCTGAGCAAGACCTTCATGTGATCCTCGAAAGGGAAAACCAAGTCCAGTATTGAAATTTGTTGTGGAGCTTCTCTTAAGCTTCAAACCACCTTGGCTTCATTATGTCCCATAGTACAGAGGAATTCTTCAATTTTCTCCATGGGCACTCTCCCCTTTGACTTGATGGTAGGCTTTATCACCCGTTGGGGAAGATACAGTGGATTCTCCTTCGACACTGCAACAATTGTGTGGGATGTAGATCCTTCAACCTCTCCATAATTCCATTGAACTTTCTATAGGCTGACAACATGATATTGTTGTCTGAATGGTAAAATGATTGGCTCTAGAGCAGCCACTTTCAAGGAATTTTCAATACCCTTAAGCTGAATAGGTTAAATTATATGTGAGGGAGTAGCTGAATCTGTTTCAGAAGATATGACTGCTACGACTTCCTTCCATTTTGTAGGAAATGCATCCCCACTCTCTAGTAAAATAGTGTCATTGTCTGTCAGCTGCAGGACACCGATGTCAATTAAGTTCTAAATAAGGTGGCGGAGTGCCCATCATTCTTCTATGCTATGACCGCGAGAGTGGGAGTGGTATTGGCAAACTCCATTAAAATCAAACTTTCTTGAACGCAGGCTGATTGGAGGTAACAGAGCTGTGATTCTTCATTCATTTATTAGCATCTGAAATATCTCTTCCATCGGTTGACCTAGGTATGTAAATTCCCTTTGATTGGCTAAGTCCCGATGGGCTTTGGCATTTACTCTTTTTGAAATTTTATCCTCCAGTGTTTAATTTTCTGGAGCGCACGTTGTAATATTTGTAACAGGAGGAAGGAGGCTAGCATGCTCCTGGCTGAATAGTTGACGTGTGACTTGGTGCTGATGAGCCACCAGTTCTGCCAATTGGTTGAGTTGCTCATGCAGAGCATTTGTTTTCCGTTCCATATTAAACTGGAACTTTGCATAGTCCCACTTGTCAGCACTATCCTTGCTATTTTGGGAAGATCCGGCAATGGAATGGGAAGTCTGTCCACTACTCCAATTAATCATATTAACCTCTTCTTCTTTATGTTGAGGAAGAGGGTTGTCTTGAACATGGGGTTCGTCGGGTTTAGCTACCACAATCTCACCGTTATCAATTAAAACTTGGATCTTATGTTTCAAGGCCTAGAAATCATGAGTATTATGACCTGGAGCTCCAACATGATAAGCACATTTCTAACTAGCATTGAAACGCTTCCCGTTCGAGTTGGCTGGTGGAAGAAGATGGGTAATTTTCTTCTGAGTTGTCAGAAGATTGAGAATGTTCTCGAGTGAGTTACCTAAGGGTGTGAACACTCGAGTGCGTCTGACTTCTCCATTCTTTGGTAATGGTGGGTTTGAAGATTGAGCTTGAAAGGGGGAGAAATTTATCCTTTGGATAGGCATATTCTGACTGCCTTTCTGACCTTGTAGTATCAAGGAAACATCCTCCTCTTTTTTCTTATGGATCCTCTGGGGGTTGTTTCACTAATTTCTGGACTAGATGTGCTCAGCAACAGCTTTCAGAGCAGCTAGGTCTTGAATCTTTCCTAATTTTAAACCTATCTCAACCATTTCTCCATGTTTGATCATTTCGGAGAATGGTTTGCCAATGCCAGCTAAAACTTTCTCGTAGAAGGGAGCCTCTTGTATATCTATGAAGGTCATCACCATTTCATACTCAGTCATAGATGGAACAACTTAAGCAGTAAGGCGTCTCCACCTTTGAGCATACTCTCTGAAAGATTCATTGGTTTGTTTCCTGACTTTAGTAATTTGGTACTGGTCATTAGCCATTTGAGTTTGGAAACTATACTGGCTGAGAAAAGCATGTGCTAGCTCTTCCCAACTATGAATCTTAGAATTATCCAATCTGGTATACCATGATCTAGCTTCACTAGTCAGACTCTTTTGAAACAACTGTATTCTATGCTTTTCATCCTTGGCATAAGATCCGAGTTCTCCAATGAAGACTTTCAAATGTGTGTAAGGATCTCCTAAACCGTCGTACTTTTCAAAGTCTGATGTCTTGAATTTCTCTGGATAATGCACACGAGGGAATATACAAAGGTCTTTATATGAAACACTCCCATGTGCTCTAATCCCTTTGATAGACCGAATGGTCTCTTCCATTTGTAGGACCTTTTTCCTAATATCACCGGTGTCTAGATTTTCTTTGAGATGGGTGTTTTCAGGATTTTTGTTGGTTGTATCCAACTCAGGTGCGGGAATTTCTTTATCCGTTCCCAGAGTTCCTCCATGTGCAGAGGATTCTATATGTATGGGCATTCGGGGACCCTGAGTAGACTGATGTAGTTCTTTCAGTAGAACAGCCAACTATGTAATTTGGTGGCTTAATCCTTCGAGCTCCTCACGGGAAACAGAAGTAGGATTAAACTGGCCAGATGACGCCATGTTTGGCTGTAGGCTTGTTGCCTTTTTGGTTTTTGATCTTATAACAGGTCCGATTATTTTCCTACAAAAAGGCTTATGTAGTTTAGTCTTAGGGAACATGGAAATGTTTACATGCTATGTTATGTATCCGTTTTAGGAGTTTTGTCCTGTAAAACAGATGTTAGCTGTTTGTATGACAATATAGCATGTCACATTTTGATATAAAAGGGAATGTATGTGCACATGTTCCTTCATATTTTCCATTACAATGAGTTTGACATGGAAATGAAATTACAAGTAATCTAATTTACAAGTAATTGAAATCTGAAAGTATGAAGAGACTTTCCTCCGCGTTTGGTTTATCAGAGGCTGACCTATCTTAGGTTAATCTTGTAACAACCCGATATTTTCTATATAATTAAATCAAAACTTTTGCGTATAATTTTTTTTTATTTTAAGGATGAGGATTTGTACAAGATAATGTGTATATATATTTATGTGGCAAATAAAAATATATTTATTACATGAATATTTATAAATAATTTTATTTTAGAATTATTGATTATTATACATTATATTCTTATAATAATTAATTTTAAAGTAGAAATATTTTATTAATTATTTTCCATAAAAATATAATCATATATATTATTTAAATAATATAAGAAGTGATTTTTAGAATAATTATAATAATTATATGAATTTTAGTATAGATTATTAAGTTAAATATTTTACCTTAATTATTAAGGTTAAATATGGAAGAATAAATCAGATATGGAATCCAAACCCTAATTTTAAATTTTTATCAAGGAATGAGAATAATAATATAATAATATAATATTTTAATTTTTCAGTGCTATAAATATATACTGTATGTACGTATTGAGGATGGTTGGTCAATTATGATGTTTAATATAAAAACCCTAGTTTTACTATGGGAAACCCTAATTTGAAAATCAATTGTGAGTTTAAGATAGTTATATAAATGTGATATATGATTTATGTTATGTATTATATAATGTTATGATTAATTAGGTAATCCTAATTAATAGTTAGAAATCCTAATTAGCTAATCAAGAAAATCCTAAAAATCAGGAGCTCAGAATAATCAAGCCCCACTAACACCATAACAAAATCAGGAGCTCAGAATCAGAAGATCAGAGGTATAAAAACTAACCCTAAAAAATTTGATCTTGATCCTCATGTTAGATGTTATGATTGAGTGTTAAAATATGTTGGTTATAGTATATAATGATGATCTGGGTTGCTAGATGTTAGATCCATAACATCTAGAGGCTCGGATTTGAAGATTTGCAAAATCTGGAAAAAAGTTCAACTGTGGTCTGACAACGAATGTCAGTGGCCGCAGATCTTTGCTTGATTATGGTTTTTGTTATTTTTAAGTTGTTATGTGTAGCTTGTAATGTGGTCTTTAATCTGCAAAATGAATCAGGGTCATTTGATGTCTAGAATAAAAGTTATTAACGGTCAAATAGCGTTGACCGGCATTGACCGGAAGAAATCTGGGCAGCCCAGATTATGCCCAGATCGGTCTGACAGTATGTTTGTGTGACTAGATCTGTCAGGTTTTGCAAGCTCTGTTGATGTTGTTGTAATTCATGTTTAGCCTGTTTCTCTAACTATAGATCCATGACTTTAGATCGTGTAGATAATCATCAGGTAGATTGTAGCAAGTAGTCAAAGTAGGCCACTCGCACTGACTTAGCTTTTCTGGGAATTTCCAGAAACTAAAAGGGGCTTATTTCTGACAAGGTTTGACCAGGTTATATCTAATGATTCTGTTGATGTTATGGTAATGTTTTGTGATAGATCTCTTAAGTTACATGTTGTCTACAAGTTGTAACTTTTAGATTACAAAAACAACACTTAGATTAGAAGTTGTGAAAGCCCAAAGATGCATACTCAAACTGTTCTTCATTTCTGGGCAACCTAGAAATGATGAACAGCCTCTGACAACTACTTTAGGTTCTTATATCTTCTATGTTATGCATGTTATGACTTTGGTTGTTGTTAGATTTTATAGTGTTACACTTGTACTACAACCTCCAGTCAGTAGATTGCCTAGAAACACATTTATTTGATCAGTGTTCTTGGTCAAATTAAGCCACTCGAAATTTGACATGGTGTTCTAGTTTTCATGAAGAACACGAAAAACACCTATGGCGACGGTTTTGTCGCTATAGGTGGTCTTTAGCGACAGATTATTTATAAAAATCATATTTTTATTAAATAATTATGAAAAAAATAATTTTTAATTATTAAAAATTCAAAATAAATTATTTTAAATTCTGAAAATTAGTATTTAATTATTTTGAATATATTTCATAAATATATAATATTTTTGGAATATTAAAAGTATTTAATTTATTTAATTATAATATTAAATAAATTATTTAAAAATAATTTTATTAAATAAAAAATCATTTAAAATTATATTATGATATAAGTAAATATTTTAAGTTATGTTTAATGACTTTTAATATTTTGTGATGAAATTCATTAATAAATTAATATTAATGATAATTAATTTATTTACTAAATAAATTAAATAAATTAATTAAAAATAATTTTGTTATATTAAAAAACATTTTAAATAATAATAAGGTATTTAAAAATAGTTTAAGTTATAAAATATAACTTTCAATATTTAAAGGTAAATTTTAGTAATTAATTATTATTAATGATATTAAAGTTATTTAATAATTATATTAAATAATTTAGTTTAAAAATAATTTTAATACTAGAAAAATCATTTTAAATGAAAATAAAGTGTTTAAATATATTTTAAGTTATAAAATATAACTTTTAATATTTAAAGAATAATTTTATTAATAATTTAATATTAATGATATTAATTTAATATTAAATGATATTAAATTTATTTAATAATTATATTAAACAAATAGTTTAAAAATGATTTTATTAATTTAAAAAATATTTAAAAAGGATATAAATGAATTAAAAATATTTTAAGTTATAATTAATGACTTTTAATATTTTCATAAATAGTACATTATTATCTAAATATTAATGGTAATTATTTAAAAATAATTTTAATGGTTTTAAAAATCATTTAATGGTAATATTAAAACTTTAAAAATATTATAAGTTATTATAAATAACTTTAATATTTTGGCAATAGTTTCATTAATAGTTTAATATTAATTAAATATTAATGATAATTGAATTGTTTAACATTTAAATCATTTAAATAATGATTCCGATGTTTGAAAATTTATGATAAATTATAATAAATGTTTTAAAATTATATTAAGTCATTTAAAAATAATATGATTGATAATTACAGTTATTGAGTTACAGGACAGAGTCTTAGACTCGATAATTACCCGATAAAGCCGTCGGTACACCGACATATTTCAGAAATTGATCTGGACTTAGATAATTAGATTAGATATGTGTTTATTTGTGATTCAATGGTTGTTAAACATATGTGACAATGTGATTATGAAATGTGCTGACTGCAATAAGCAGTGCTATGTGTTATAATATGATATTCTAATCAGTAAAATGATCTTATTACTGATAGGTGGTTATATAAAAGATAAAACTAAGTTGCAAATTGTAAGCAGCGCATCAGGCAAGTATCTTACCTTTGTATTTTCTTTATGCAATGTACATGAGTAAGAATATTTATGAATTATATTATTACTGTACATATTATTAACCTTATATTATATACGCTCATTGATTATCAACATGTTAGTATATGATAATTCAGATATATATTATGTTCGTTAATTTTTATAAATGGTTATACAAGTGTCCCCACTTGGATAATCATTGTATTTAATCACATGTTGATACACCTTTGTTAAATACCCATATATATATATATATATACACATATATATGTTGAATTATAGATTATTGTTGAACAAGATAAAACCTTTGATTTGGAACCCAAACAAGTATGAACATCCTTTACACGGGAAAACTTTTTATGCACCCAATGTGGACAGAGTGAACGATACCCTCGTTTTTGCATGTAGTATTGATCAATACAGGGTACAACGTGCTGATCACCCCCCTGCCCGTAAGTCATGATAGTTTACAGATGAAGTTCTGTTTAACCTTTTTGAAAATTAAAACAATGTTCATAGTATGTCACTTTAACCCTAGTTATAGTCATTACGTAGTTTCAAAAATTTGAAAGAGGGTTGTTATGTTATTATTATCGGTACAGATTACTTCACAACTATTGATCTGTTGTACAAGGATAGTATAAAGAAAATATTTAAATTCTTTTAGCTTATATATATATATATATATATATATATATATATATATATATATATATATATATATATATAATTGTTATTACTTGTTGGGCACTCAAATGCTCATCCTTGCTTAATTTAAATGTTTTCAGCCAAGTGTGAAGAACCAGAAGGCTCATGCAGAAACAAAGAAAAAGGAGAGCTAACCAAATAAGATTTGTGGTATTTTATGTAATAGTTTGATATTATTATTAAGACAATGATATATAAATTACCTATCATGTTATGTAAGGTATGTATTAAAGGTTACGTACTTGGGAGCTGGACTCTGATAATCATGTAACTTAAGTTGATCTTTATATTATTATTATTATTATTAATATTACTCCGCTCATAGAAATGGTATCGTGAAGCACTGAGTTCGGGTTTTAAGTACTCGAATTTGGGGGCGTCACAAATCTCGTGGTTTTTCGGCATGAAGGTTCCCAAATCATCGTAATTTACTTGACGGGAAGTTAATCCGGTCTTTCAACTGGAGCGAATTTGGGTGGTGCTTTTCCTGATCCTCGTTGGAATTAGTCTTCCTACGAGTCCAGTAATCAAACACCGACAAGATAGCCTCCTGGTGGAGAGACCACAGAACATACATTCACATACAACGTGTCTCACCATTTATGAAAATGATGACATGTGCAAAGCACTAATATCACAAGCAGATATAGTGTGAAGCACTAAGTGCAAAAAGTAAATGCATTCGTACACATTTATTCAAATGTAAATGAAACATCCACACGTAAATAGATAACAGTTTTAAAATGTTTATAGAAGCGGCTTAAGCTCTCTTACTGGAAGTCCCCAGCAGAGTCGCCACTTGTCGACGTCGGAATTTTTATTTATCCCTTTTCTGTTCTTGTCTCTTGGTGTTCTCATGTTAGGTGAGATTTATTTTTTATTTTTGAGATGCAAAGCATCCTCGAGAAAATAAGATAAAAAGCAGTGCTGAATTCCTTGTGGGCATGAGAACCATCTAAGAACATTCAAACACCGTGAATAATTTACAAGCCATGTACAACTGAAAATGTCCATCACGGGAACAAAATCTAGATTCAGTAGACTGAATTTTGTGATCACATGATTCCAAGGCTCACATGATGTTGCAATTTGTATGAAAGTTGTAAACAGTTATATATATATATATATATATATATATATATATATATATATTGACAATCAACCACCACGAAGCACCTTCATGGGGGATTGAGAAATAAATGTAAAAAAAACCAATCAACAGCCACAAAGTAAACTCCAGGCGAGACTAAATGTAAAAAAAGCTATAAAAGCGATCAACCGCCACGAAGTACACTCCAGGCGGGACGAAATGTAAATAAAGCAATAAAAGCGATCAACCACCACGAAGCACCTCCATGGGAGATCGGAAATGTAAATAAAGCAGTAAAAGGCCACGAAGTGAACTCTAGGCCAAACTGAAATGTATATATATAAAAGCGATAAAAGCACCGAATGTGTAATCCAGGCTCAATCAAACAAAGTTTGATGCAAACAACATATATATAAGTATTTATATATATATATATATATATATATATATATATATATATATATATATATATATATATATATAAGCAGTAAACGCTCTGGATATAAATCTAGGCTCATCGAACAGAGTTCGACAACAGTTTATATATATGTATATATATAAAAGCAATAAATGCTCCTGATATGAATCAGGGCTCAATAGAGGCATAATTCGATAATGTTAGTACAAATATATATATAAATATACAAATGAAATAAAAACCCATGGACCGAAGTCCGGGCATATGCACACAACACGACTCTCAACGTGAATAACTGTGTGTGCAATAAGTGTGGAAAAGGCTTTAAATGATGTAAGAAGGCTTGCAGTGGATTGCCAAAGAAGACTTCAATAGCTTTAAATGGATGAACACTGGGCTCCCGCCGGTAAAAAAATAGCCAAATATAAGCTCACAAGTGTTTAAAATGAGAAAGCACTCAATATATGGTGTATACAGAGTAAATTGGACAGGGCTTCCTCACCTTTTCTACTTGCAAAATGACTGCCCCAAGCCCTCTATTTGTAGAGGGGGGGAGCTGCAGGTGTACATACGGCAGCCGTAGATACACTTGCGGCTGCCTGGGGTGCCTCGGGCTCTGCGGGTCCTGTCGTCTAGAAGTATATGCACGCATGCAATGTGATGTTCACTCAAACTTTTAGAACTTCAATCCGGGCATCGATCGAGGTTTACAAGACCTTTTACTGCATGCGGTTGTCGAGAGCTACAGAATGACATGGGATTAGAGGTTTTACGAAGTCAGGAAGATGGGACCTCTATTCTATCCGTTGCGCTGTTGTGTAGTAGTCACTCAGGATTGGAGCAGTTGGTTCTTATAGGATGCTTTTATGTGTTGAAATGTTTGCTGAGACCACACAATGTAGGATCGAGGTGGAAAAATGAAGAATTTTCCCCTCACCGGGGTTATCTCCGATTTGGGCTAATTTAACAGTCGTTGCTCAAGGTTATATCAAAGATTGGGCTACTGCAAGTGCTGAATGCCTGCCCTCCCGGGGTTATCTCCGGGTTTGGAGCTGAGTGCCTCGAGGCTATCACCGAGTGTTGAAACTGATCGCATGGGTTTGAAACAAGCATTTTCGGGGTTATCTCCGGAACTGCTATTGCATGCCTCAGGGTTGTCTCCGAGGTTTGAACTTTTTCTCCCGGGGTTGTCTCCGGGACTAGACTAAATATCTCGGGGTTGTCTCCGAGATGGAACTGAGGATTCTGGGGTTGTCTGTGACGCCCACAAAATAGGTATACATCACCCATTCTGAGTCGCCAAATACATGGTACAGAAACAAATACAACTTCATTACTATAATTGCCGTACAAAATACGATTACACATAAACTATGAGTTTAAATACTAATATTGTCTAATAGACAGTATTAAAACTTAAAAGTAGTCCTCATTACAATTATTGATACACTATTTTACAAAAATAGTGAGGACTACTAAAACAACTTTCTAGAACCATCACTCCATACCCCGGCTAGTTCCTGCTATATTCTCACCTCCTAAGAAGAAAAATGGAATAAAAAAGAAAAAGGTGAGCTCAACTAGCCTAGTAATTAATATTATGACTAAGATAATATACAACAAATTATCAATAGTCTTCAACAGGGAAAAATCTGATAGAATATAATAGACAACAAGTTTTAGATCAACAACTGCAGCGAAAACAATAATTCATTAGAAGAGTTAAGTAGAGAATAAAATCTACTATCATCTATGAATTTAAAAGTCCATCATCAATATTTTATCCATGTAACATCAATCAATATACATCTTGAATCAAATATTCATCTTTGCACAACGGGCCAAAGATATTCATTTGTATCACCAGTTGGTCATGCTCATCTCAACACATGTTCATCTTTGCACTATGGGCCAAAGATATTCATCAGGTAATCATTCATCTTTGCACTACAGGCCAAAGATATTCATCAAGTATCACCATTAATGACTGAGGATGATGAAAAATATTTTAGAGAACGAATCCCGTAAGATAAAAGGACAAAATTTAGAGATTCGTACTTTAGATAATTCAAGTTCCATAATAAAACTTAATGGAGAAAAATTAAAGAATGACGATGAAAACATGGATACAATCAAAGATAGTAACCATAATAGACATCTGGGACAAAGAAGAGAAAATTTTATTTTTCGGTGAATAGTGCTGTATTCGTGTATATGTGAATAGTGCCGTATACATGAATAGTAACCCCGACACAAAAAGTTCTAAATTTGATAAAAAGTTCAGACCAATATTTTGGTATAATGATATTGAAAAAAATAAAATCATTTACGAAAAAATAACATCCCTTACCTCAAAGAAACAGTACTTCGGAATGAAATGTCAGATATGATGCTGAATCAAACTTGTACTGAATAGCAACTCTCAAAGTATCTAAATACTCACAAAATACGCTCGATAATATAGAGAGAGAAAGAGAGAAAGCTTATGTTTCTAGTGTGATTTTCAATTCTAACTCAGCACCCTATTTATAGAAAAATGCTAGCACGCCGAAGCAGACCTGGCCTGTAACCTGATGGCTTTACATACTACTATTGCCACCCACCACATTTGAAATAAATTTTGAGCACATTTCACACCAACTAAAAGTGGGGCCCACCAATTCTAGAATTTTCTACCAAAATGATAAATTTAGAAACTTCAACAATTTATTAATCAGTCACCTCTTAAAATTCATAACCAATCATGCGTTAATTTTTAACGGTTTAAAATTTGTGGACATATAATCAACTTTATATGTATAACATATCCAAAAATCATAATAATCCAACGGTTGGATTAAAATTATAACTCACGCAATAGAGCTTTATGAACACTGTTTTGATTTTTAAAACCTCCATTCCTGCAAAATACTGATAAAACCCCTCAACACTAATTCCTTCATTTATAACCACATAAATAAATTCATCATTTATATCCAAATCAAATAAATATTTCCTTATTATATAAATTAATAATTAATTATTCGCAAATAATATTACAGAATCACAATTATGACAATCAGGTCGTTCCCAGGAAAGAGGGGACTTTCCAATAAGGATTTCTCCTTACTAGCGCACAATTAGGTGACCAAACCTCTCCTTAGACAGAACTTTCTTGATATTGCCAATAATGTTATCTAATAATATTATTCAAATAATATGAATTATTGATCTGATAATGGGAAATACTGTGCAGTGACAATTATTGGAATGACAATAATATAAAATATCAACGCGACAATTATTGAATCAAAAAAATAAAATATTGAACAGTAATTACTGTAATAATTATTGAGTAGTGCCTTCTTACGTGAGAATCAATAATTCAAAAATATTGTGCAATGTCGTGTATTACTATATTTTAACCACATGGTATTCCAACAGTGTTAACGATAACGATTATGTCGTTATTTATACAAACTCAAATTTGTCATTTTCTTCATCCGACAGTTATTCTGTTATGGGGCCCACAAATGACTGCGCCGTCGTACGGATATTCCCGACAAAAAGAATATTCTACGACCAAACGAATATTCCCTGACAACAATGATTATTTTATAACCACTTGCTTATTTTACAAAATTTGTACATTTCACCCATAACCAATGCATTATATCAAATTAACACCCTAGTATTCAAAATAATAATTAGAGAAAATTTGATTTTATTTATAATAAGTTGGGATCTTACAACCTCTCCTCCTTATGAAATTTCGTCCTCAAAATTGACGTACGTACCTGGCACTACTACAAAACAGTAAATAGATAACGCGGAAAAAATATTTTGGTTTCAGTCAAAAAAACGTCGTGGTTAAGGGTGTTATCTATTTGACACCCTTAAACAACATTTTTAAAACGTTGTAGTTAAGCACAATGCACAACGTTTTTTTAGGGAAAAAATGTTGTAGATTTGTTTTTCAAAAATTAGTAGATGTTTAAAAATGTTGTAGAAGGTATGATTCCACAACGTTTTTTGAATAAAAATTTTGTTGTTTAGTATATCAGACAACGTTTTTTAAATGTTGTAGCTAAAAAAAAGAAAAAAAAAGGATGTGGTTCACCTATATTACCATTCCCATGCAATATGCTAATGCCGTGATATATAGCCAAAATGTATCAACCATTCATCTCAAATTCACTTTTCAATATAAATTATTACTATATGGAATTGTAAATTTAATTACATCGAAACGTATGACTACAAACGAGTGCTCAAAGAATGGTGATTGTGTCTCAAGATACCAATAAAAAATGGCTCCAAAACGAAAAGTTGCCACCATACTGTAATGATATAAATTCATTATCTTAGATGAGTGCATACGTACATATTCTGGAACCTGACATGACTCAATTGAACTTTCAAAAAACTAAAAATAGCATAATGCTACAAACCTTCAAGTGAGCAGCAGCCTTGCCCTTGTCAGTGAAAACTCCAGTAGACTCCACCATAAAGTCAGCTCCAGCTTCACCCCATGGGATTTCTAAAATACCTGCTACCCATTGTACAAAAGTAGTTAAAAGATACAACGACACAAAGCCACTTCTAACAACCCACTCTAGACATATAAACAAGTTCAACCCCCTTTTCCCTATCCTCACCTGGTTAGGAACAGTTATAATTGAGCATTCCCAATATCCATTTCCTAAGAATATTGGAAGCCTCACAAATCTCTGTAAATAGGCTCTCAAGCTGTTGAAGTCAGACTCAACCTCCTATTTAAACACCATATAGAACGAAGAAGAGCAGTATAAAGATATAATTGGCAATAAAGATCCAAAAAAATAATATCTAGAAATTAAATGTACATGCCTCGTTACTGCCTTCCTCTCATGTCCCAAATCAATATCACCATTGGTATTCATTTCCATTTTCTATAGAATAAAGTTTAGGGCTACACAGTCCACAGTCCACAGCTCCATATTTTATAAGTCCCATTCCATACACCAGAATTTAATCAAACATAATTAGACCAAGAATTTTAAAACCCCTCATACTCTAAATCAATCAAATTATATAAATGCAGTGTGTAGAATTCAACTGTAATTGATTTCTCAGTCTCTGGTTTTAGGACATTAGAAGAACTGTCAAGAAGAATATGAGCAACGACATTAATATCATATGATTGATTATTATTAATCAAATACCCATCATTTTTACAAGGTATATCAAAATAATACTTGTAATAGAAAATAAAATGAGTGAGCAACTATACTATCAGTTACACAGATCCAAGCATAAAAAATTGTTCAATCGAAACAAACCTTTCTTCTTGAGACATGCCAAAGTGGATGCAGATCGATGGAAACCTTTCTTCTTAACATTTTTTCTGTTCTCTCTAATTTAAAGGAGGAACAAAACCCCTAAACAGTTGATGTTAGTCCTGTCATATATTTGAGAGTTCCAATTCCTGTACATGCTCTATGCAAACCCATAACTACTATTACATCACAAACTTTTTTCCCTACGCTTTTATTCTTGGTTATTTATTGTTCCCTTCAAAAAAGGTAAAGAAGAGGCAAAAGGCATCCTTAAAAATCAAATGAACTCTTAATATGTTGCACCCACATGAGCAGAATAATGTAAAAATGAATCAACAAGTTTTGTCAGATAATTATATGACCAGAACTAAAAAAGTAACACATCATTCGTTCAATAAACTGTACACTCCACATGGAAGCTCTTCCCAAAAAATTATTTCATTGATTTCGCTTTTGTCTCCTAATTCTGCAAGTAGATAAAGCCATAAAGGATCAACTCTTAGAAATTTCTTTGCACATAAGGAATGAAGAACCAAGTACTGAGCATGATTCAATATATATATATATATATATATATATATATATATATATATATATATATTATACATATTATAAAATAAAGACGATTGTGAAAGGAAAATATAAGAAACTAATATAGCATATTAGCAAGTAATATGTTGATAGGAAATTGTCAGCATCAATTCAAGACCCTACATCATATCACAATTAACATATTAGATGTGAGAAGAATATGAAAGTATGGATGGGGGAAACATAATAAATGAAAGAAAACATAGTTGCAAAAAAATTTCAAGCACGAAAATGACATGATTGTGCTCAATTTATTTTGGCCATTTACATATGCCCCCAAATATGAGATACTAGATCACAACTCTTTACTAGCAGTACATAATTTTTTGTTTTTTCCAACATAAATAAAAGTGCTAAAACTAAATTTGTTAAACAAGACTTGATTCTGCTTATTTATTAATCATCTCTTCTGTCATCAATGGAACGTACAAAAACTTATTGTAAAGGAACAGATGAGTAAGGCTCTATAGAGCATAGTAGCATACAAACCAGAACTACTGGAAATGGAGGATACAGAAGATAGTAGCAGCCTAGAGTCTCTCGAACTTGGCCAGTGAACAAGCAGGCTTCGCCTTCCAAATGCATCTTTCCCAAACCAAATGGTCTTTGAACTTTCATGTGTGCTCTCTCATGTGCTTTTTGTTGTCCCCCAGGCATTTCAAAACATCTGACAAACCTACTGCTGTAAAATACTAGAAGAGTTTTAACTTTCAAGTATCAAGTATAGTGCGATTGTGAGGGATTGGCTATTTACAAGTTTCCAGCAATTGTCATATGTAGTACATACAGCCCTGCTATTGATATCAAGCAGAAATTCATTAATTAGCTACCATTTACACAATGATACACCAAAGCCCAACTAGAATACAATCAATTTGTCCAAATATCTGAAAGGGAGGCTAAATGTTCCTAAATGCCAGCATTTTAATGTACATAATCCCACCAATCTTGGAGACGTTGACGTGAAAATTAGGTACAACAATGAAGAATACAAATAGCAAAAAAGAACTGCAGCTATTATACATATGAAAGTTGAAAACATGGTAGGTATTAACAATTGCAAAAAATTACTATTATCAAAAACATAGCACATATGAACAATTGCAAAACATAGCAGATAGGACCCTATGCTATTATCAAAAACAAAAAATCAACACATTCAAAGCTAATTTAATCTTCAAAAAGTTCTTCCCTAACTGTTATGAACAATTGCAAAAAAAAAAACAAGTGCTCAAATTTGATCAATAAATACACATTTGTCGGAAAGTGTCATTGATGATACCTGAAAGTCCGAAGTAAGTTGAAGTTTTGGGTTCTCAAAATAATACTTTTTGAATTAATCTTCAAACCCTTGGGTTTGGCGTAAATGATAAGCTCTATATAGTGGAGTCAAATCAAATTCATCGATAATTCTTACGAATCCTTCATCATCTTCTTCTTCTAAAGCATAAATACAGTCTCGTAAACTTAGTTGAATCTGTTCTTCGGCTTGCCTTTGCTTCATACACATCTCTTCTTCTCTCTACCGCGACGCCGAGGCTTGTTCGATCACTAGTCTCCAAACTCTTTGTTGATTTATCGCTAGATGCGCGACCGGATCGCCAGGATCTGCTTCTCGAGCATCCGTTGAAGCGTGGATGATGGCATTCTGTTGAAAAAATCAGTCTCTATCGATTCTAGACACTTTAAGGCCGTGAAGAAGTTGTTTTGCGAGATATGAAGACTTGTTCGGGAGCAAAGCTCCATTAATTGGACACAGATTCAGGAAATCTTCAAACCCTAGGGCTTGAAAATCTGACAGAGTTATGTTTAGGCATTTGTTTCGTGCTTTAATGAAGGAATCGAGAGAGGTTAACAGCTAGAGTTATATATGCCTTTTAATTTTAAGTTTTGACTTCAACGTGGTTTTTTGCTAGCTCTGTATTTTTTAAATAGACAACGTTTTTAAAAAAAACGTTATCTAGTTAAAATAAAAAAAATACCCTTTTAAAAAGATAACGTTTTTGCATATATATCTACAACGTTTTAAAAAAAATGTTGTGAAAAAAATACCACAACATTTTTATAAAAAACGTTATGGTTTAAGTG
Organism: Panax notoginseng; assembly: GCA_016801055.1. Taxonomy (NCBI): domain Eukaryota; kingdom Viridiplantae; phylum Streptophyta; class Magnoliopsida; order Apiales; family Araliaceae; genus Panax; species Panax notoginseng. The sequence goes on along the minus strand of CM029013.1, from coordinate 211,102,000 downwards.
TTGTCTATTAGGTACTTTGTACTAGTGTGGTGTTTCGGAAAGGTGAGGATACCTCACTTTCATTTTTGATTCCAACTCTCAGGTCATTTCCTTAATAGCATGGTTCCTCCATAAAACCTTGACTTGTGGTATAACCTTTGTTCGTAGGACATGCTCTTTCCTATCCAATATCTTGACAGGTACCTCCTCGTACGTTAAATCTTCGGCTATCTCGTTTGGTTCTAATGCAATAATGTGGTTTGGGTCTTTCATATATTTACGATGCATAGATATATGAAAAATATTATGAATACGAGACACGCTTGGAGGTAATGCGAGTCTATAGGCCACATTTCCTATTCGGTCAAGAATCTCAAATGGACCAACAAATCGTGGATTGAGCTTTTCTCCCTTCCCAAATCTTGTTACTCCCTTCCATGGATCAAAACGTAACAGTACATGATCTCCAATATTAAATTCCACATCATTTCGATGAAGATCAGCATAACTCTTTTGTCGATCTTGTGCCGTTTGTATACGTTGTCGAATCGTTTGGATCTTTTTCGTAGTCATATGTACCAATTCTGGTCCCAACAATGTTGCTTCACCCACCCCATCCCAACATACTGTAGAGCGACACTTTTGTCTATATAATGCTTCGAATGGAGCCACACCTATACTTTTCTGATAACTATTGTTGTAGGAGAATTCCACCAGTGGCAAGTACTTATCCCAACTTCCTTTAAAATCTAGGACATAGAGTCTTAATAGATCTTCAAGAGTTTGAATAATCCTTTCCGATTGCCCATCCGTTTGAGGATGGCATGCCAAACTGAACCGTAAATCCATGCCCATAGCTTTCTGCAAGCTAACCCAAAATCGTGAAGTAAATCTTGGGTCACGATCCGAAACTATGGATACTGGCATGCCATGCAATCGAATAATCTCATTTACATACATATGAGCAAGACGTTCAAGAGAATTAGTCTCACGTATAGGCAAGAAATGAGCCGACTTGGTTAATCTATCAACAATAACCCAAATCACATGTATGCCATGAGAAACTTTGGGAAGACCCATAACGAAATCCATGGTAATGTGTTCCCATTTCCATTTCAGAATCTCAAGTGGTTGCAATGGACCCTTTGGCATTTGATGCTCCGCCTTTACTCGTTGACAAGTTAAACACCTTGAGATAAACTCCGCGATCTCTCTCTTCATATTGCTCCACTAAAATATATATCGAAGATCATGATACAGTTTGGTACTCCCAGGATGGATTGCAAATGGTGTGTTGTGTGCCTCCATCATGATGCTATGCTTCACGTCAAAATTGTTAGGAACACAAAGTCCGGAGTGGACTCGAAGTATTCCTTCTTCATCGATTCTTGCTTTTGGAATAACACCTTCTTGCACTTTTTTTCTTCATACGCATCAGCTCCAGGTCCGTAGATTGAGCAGCTTTAACTTTATCGATTAAAGTCGATTCTAGTCGTATATTTGATATAATCACGTTGGTACTTGGAGCCTTTAACTCTATCTCCATCCTTTGTATTTTTGTTCGATAATATCGTACTCGTGCTCGCATACGATCTTCTACTCAACGTGTCAGCTACCACGTTCGCTTTTTCAGGATGGTATGGTCAGAACAGGTGCCGAAATGAGTCGCCTCTTGAGCTCTTGGAAAATCTTCTCGCATTCCTTGCTCCAAACGAATTTTGTATCTTTCTGAGTCAGCTAAGTTAATGGAGTAGCCATTCGAAAAAATTCTTCCACGAATCTCCGATAGTAACCAGCTAAGCCTAGAAAGCTAGATATTTCTATTACTGACTTAGGTTGCTCTTAACTGTGACTCATATCCCGATCATGGATAGCACGTCACAATGGCGCCTATCAGTTTACCACCGCACGAATATGACGTCCCCTACGGAGAGTCTAGCTTTGGTGCATTCCACAAAGGAAGTCACCAGATAGAGTTTTTAACTCCTAAAGTTTAATAGGAGCCATTTGATATGATTTTTTTTAAAAATAGATTTTGTACCAGGTTCAAAGTCGATACAAAATTCAATATCACACTCTGGGGGTAGGCCATGAAGTTCTTCAGGAAATACATCAGGAAATTCACTAACAACAGAAATATCATTCAAATTCGACGTATTTTTGTTTAAATCCATAAAATGGGCTAAGAAAGCTTGACATCCGTCTTTTAATAAACGAATGACTTTATGGCTTGATATGAAAGTGTTTGACTTTAATGGTTTGGTTGCTTGAATTCGCATAACAGGTTGGTTAGGAATATGAAAACTAACAACCTTATGAAAATAATCAATTTTAGTATGATGAGTAGTTAACCAATCAATCCCTAAAATCACGTCAAATGCAAGTATCTTTAAAGAGATAAGATCAATAGGTAATGTGATTGTGCCCACTTGGATCAAACAAGATTTATAAACAGTGGATATGATAAAAGTTTCTCCTAACGGAGTCTCCACAGATAAGTCAAAGTCTAATTTCTCCGGAGTCAAGTTTAAACGTTGAGCACAAGCAGGGGAGATAAAAGAATGGGTAGAACTGGTATCTAATAGGGTATAGACTTCGTAAAAATTTATAATTAACTAACACGTGATACCTTCGTTCGGGTTCCTCGCATTTTGGGCAGTCACGACAAACGCTCTTCCAGAAATCGCCGACTTTGTTTTGTCCGTATCCGCCTTTGGTGCCACCGTTCCTGCTGGACTTGATTTCACTACAGGATAAAATTGAGCAATGTGACCGTCTTTTCCATAACTAAAACATACCTTGGAAGGCTGTGAACAGTTTGGACTTATATGTCCCTCCTCTCTGCATCTGTAGCATCGAACTGGCGGTCGTTCTCCTCCCCTAGAATTTGTTTCTGGTGCTAGTGTTGCTGCCGACGTCTTCCGGTCATCATTGAATCTCCTCTTTTTAAAATTTCCACTTTGCTCACCTCTTCTATTATCATGGCCACGATTACCACCCGAGTGGTTACCGCTTTTGTCTGTATTTTTCCCTCTGCGCTGGTTATCATCGCTTCGATGACTGCTGTCACCGGTATGACCCTGGTTGTGGTCCCTCGGTTGAACATACTCATTATCTCGCTCTAATAATTGAGCCCTGTTTACAACATCTTAATATAAAGAAAATTTATGAGAGATAAGATATTGCCGAATCTCGGGTTTTAGACCTCTCAGAAACATCCGTGTCATTCGTTCCTCATTCTCTACCAAATGAGGTGCAAATCTAGATAACTCTGCGAACTTCACCTCGTACTGAGACGTAGTCATGTAGTTTTGTTCTAGTCTGATAAACTCTACCTCCTTCATATGACGAATACTTTTAGAAAAGTATTTATCATTGAACAGCTTCTGAAATGTTTCCCAAGACAAGCTAAGTGCGGCAGGATGGGTACGCTTCACAGATTCCCACCAATAATCTGCCTCACCACGGAACATAAAGGTGGCGAATGGAAACTTTTGTTCTTCCGTGCAGCCCAAGACATCAAATATGTTAGTAATTTGCTTGACCCACGTTTCTGCCTTAATCGGATCTGACTTTTTCCAGAATTCTGCTGGTCCCAACTCTTTAAACTGCTTGGCTATGACAAACCGTGCGTTGCTATCATTTCCACCCGTATTTTGTACATGAATCTCGCTCGTCTGATTTTGCATGAACTACAAAAAGCTTCTAAACATTCCATTATTCATCGTTTGTTCGGTAGTGTTGTTTGCAGGAGAAATATTGTCTTCCTATTGCAATTTCTCTTAATTGGTGACTAAAGGTGTTTCTACAGTCTCATACGCTCCATTGTTAACGTTCACAGCTGCCATTCTTAAAAACTGCCATAAAACAAGGGTTAATTAAACAAATTAACATGTCACGTAATATCCCTATATTATGACCGACCGACAAATAAGCTTAGGTAGGACACATTAGTGAAGGATTTACTCGTCTCTCTCCTCCTAGTTCTATTCCCCGATCTCCGCCATAGACCATATCCCTAAGCTCTGATACCAACTGTGATGCCACCAAAATAGGTATACATCACTCATTCTGAGTCTCCAAATACATGGTACAGAAACAAATACAACTTCATTACTACAATTATCGTGCAAAATACGACAACACATAAACTGTGACTTTAAATACAAATATTGTCTAATAGAAAGTATTAAAACTCAAAATGAGTCCTCATTACAATTATTGATAAAATATTTTACAAAAATAGTGTGGACTGTTAAAACAACTTTCTAGAACCATCACTCCATACCCCGGCAAGTTCCTGCTATATTCTCATCTCTTGAGAAGAAAAATAGAACAAAAAGAAAAAGGGTGAGCTCAACTAGCCCAGTAAAGAATATTATGAGTAAGATAATATACAACAAATTATCAATAGTCTTCAACAGGAAAAAATCTGATAGAATATAATAGACAACAAGTTTTAGATCAACAACTGCAGCGGAAACAATAATTCATTAGAAGAGTTAAGTAGAGAATGAAATCTACTATCATCTATGAATTTAAAAGTCCATCATCAATATTTTATCCCTGTAACATCAATCAGTATGCATCTTGAATCAAATATTTATCTTTGCACTACTAGCCGAAGATATTCATTTGTATCACCAGTTGATCATGTTCATCACAACACCTGTTCATCTTTACACTACGGGCCAAAGATATTCATCAGGTAATCATTCATCTTTGCAGTATAGGCCAAAGATATTCATCAAGTATCACCATTAATGACTGAGGATGATGAAAATCATTTTCGAGAACGAATCACGTACGATAAAAGCACAAAGTTTAGAGATTTGTACTTTAGATAATTCAAGTTCCATAATAAAATATAATGGAGAAAAATTCAAGAATGACGATCAAAACATGGATACAATCAAAGATAGTAACCATAATAGACATCTGGGACAAAGAAGAGAAAATTTCATTTTTCGGTTAATAGTGCCACATACGTGAATAGTAACTCCGACACAAAAAGTTCCAAATTTGATAAAATGTTCAGACCAATATTTCGGCATAATGATATTGAAAGAAATAATATCATTTATGAAATAAACAGTACCTAAATAGCAACTCTTACCTCAAAGAAACAGTACTAAATATCGGAATGAAATATCGGATATGATGCCGAATCAAACTTGTACTAAATAGCAACTCTCAAAGTATCTAAATACTCACAAAATATGCCCGATAATATAGAGAGAGAAAGTGAGAAAACTTATGTTTCTGGTGTAATTTTTAATTCTAACTCAACACCCTATTTATAGGAGAATGCTAGCACGCCGAAGCAGACCTGACCTGTAACTTGATGACTTTACCTATTACTATTGCCATCCACCACATTTGAAATAAAATTTGAGCACATTTCTCATCAACCAAAAGTGGGGCCCACCAATTCTAGAATTTTTCACCAAAATGATAAATTTAGAAACTTCAACAATTTATGAATCAGTCACCTCTTAAAATTCATAACCAATCATGCGTTAATTTTTAACGGTTCAAAATTTGTGGACATATACTCAACTTATATATGTATAACATATCCAAAAATCACAACGATCTAACGATCGCATTAAAATTATAACTCACACAATATAGCTTTAAGAACACTGTTTTGATTTTTAAAACCTCCATTCCGACAAAATACTGATAAAACCCCTCAACACTAATTCCTTCATTTATAACCACATAAATAAATCTATTATTTATATCCACATCAAATAAATATTTTTTTATTTTATAAATTAATAATTAATTATTCATAAATAATATTACAGAATCACAATTATGACAACCAGGTCATTCCCAGGAAAGAGGGGGCTTTCTAATAAGTATTCCTCGTTACTAGTGCACAATTAGGTGACCAAACCTCTCTTTAGACATAACTTTTTAGATATTACCAATAATGTTATCTAATAATATTATTCAAATAATATGACTTATTGATCTGATAATGAGAAATATTGTGCAGTGACAATTACTGGAATAACAATATTATAAAATATCAACGCAGCAATTATTGAATCAATAAAATAAAATATTGAACAGTAATTACTGTAACAATTATTGAGTAGTGCCTTCATACGTAAGAATCAAAAATTCAAAAATACTGTGCAATATCGTGTATTATTGTATTTTAATCATGGGGTATTCTAACAGTGTTAACGGTAACGATTACGTCGTTATTTATACAAACTCAAATTTGTCGTTTTCTTCATCCGACAGTTATTCTGTTATGGGGCCCACAAATGACTGCGCCGTCGTACGGATATTCTCGACAAAAAGAATATTTCACGACCAAATGAATATTACCCGATAACAATGATTATTTTATAACCGCTTGCTTATTTTGTAAAATTTGCACATTTCACCCATAACCAAAGCATTATATCAAATTAACACCTTATTATTCAAAATAATAATTAGAGAAAATTTGATTTTATTTATAATAAGTTGGGGTCTTACATTGTCTCTAGAACTGGAACTGCATTCCTCGGGGTTGTCTCTGCGGTTGAAACTTAGTGTCCCGGGGTTTTCTCTGGGACTACAACTGTATATCTCGAGGTTGTCTCTGAGTTGGTAAAGATTGAATAACTTGGGGTTGTCTCTAGGACGGTGCTGAATATCTCGGGGTTATCTCCGAAATGTCAAACTGAGTATCTCGGTGTTATCTCCGGGATTATGCTGATTTGACATTCAGGGTTATCTCTGGAAGATGATTTTGACCTCCTGCAAGGTTAGTAAAGGAATACAAAATTTTGAGTGTCTACAACAGGCTATGACATTCGACTGTCAAACCTGTTTTTCCAGAATTTCTAATTTGCTTAAAACATCAATTTGATTCATCTAGATGTTATGAAAACATGTTATATCAAATTAGCATACCTACTAACATATTGTTACACATATCTAAACATTTAAACTACAAATTATACATAGTACCAAAGATCTAGGGTAAAATTAGGGTTTGTACCTTTTTTACTTGAATTTTATTTCTGGCTATTTATTCTGTTGTTACTATCACCAAGGCTTGTTTAGGTATGATATATGAGTGCTTAGGCTTAGAAATTTTGTAGGTTTGAACTGAAATATGGATGCTACTTATAGAATTGCAAGGTTAGGATTTTTGTGTCATTTTTCACCTTCTTGCCTACAAAGATATGATGTTTGAGACTTGTCCTGCTTGGGAGTTACAAGCATGTCATGTGATATCTTGGGACTTGCATTGGTGAGTGGTAACCTACTTGTGAGCTAGTTCATCCAAATTAGTAGCTTAATTATGCCCTAATCCTCTTTAATCTTGATTAGGGTTTTGGTTTTTATGATGAGTGTTGCTTAATAATGTTTATTAGCACCTAATTGAAGTTTTATAATCATGGTTAGGGTTTAGGATAACCTAACTAGGGTCTAGTCTAACCAATTAGGGTTAAGGTTTGTAAATTTAAGGTTAGGGTTTGTAAATCTAGGGTTAGGGTTTCCTAATTTTGATATTAGGGTTCCTAACTTAAAATTTTCACAAATCCTGACATGCACAACAAAGCGTTTTGTCAGTGTAAGTACCATAAAGCAACTTGTCAAAATACATAAACCAAAAAGTTCGTTTTCAGAAGAAAAATTTTAAGCACGATGTGTCAAGCACGTCAACTTTTGGACAAAAATTTATTTGACCAAATTTGTTTAACATATTGTATAATAACACAAAACTCTTTCAGAACGGATAGAATTTATTTATTATACTAAATTTACATAACCGAATCTTATTAGAGTTTTAGGGTTTCACAAATAGGCGTATTAAGGACATAAGATAGCTTTTCAGCCGTGAGAACTATTCTCAAATTCCTTAACCAATCAGTTTAATTTGGTCCGATTAAATAGCATCTAATATGCTTTGCAGTGATAGTAATTTAGACATTTTAAATTTTTGTAGATGAATTTGTAATTAACAACATTGTAGCATACATTATTTTATTAATTATCAAAATAAATTAGGGCTTGTTTTAAATTGGTATCTCCCACTATTTTTTTTAAACTATATTACCCTCAATATATTTAGTTCGGCAATATCTAATTAAAGATATGCTAACGAGAATAAGGATCCTATTTCAAATGTATATAGCCTTGTGTGTGCACAACAAACTATATATAAATAAATAGGTAGACAATTCTTGTCAATTACATCACCTATGCAACTCCTTGTATTTTGCCTCTTAAATCATAATGGTCAAGTATGTGCACATCCGAACTAAAATGATTTAAGTTAAGTCAGATGTAGCATTTCCATATAAGTGAAGAGAAAATTACAGACCTTACGTGTGCACAACAAAACAGTAATGTTCAATTCCTTATAAACATCATATGTAATAAAAATAACATCTTAAATATTTAATACTTATCTTGTGTGTGCACAACAAACTCATATTAAATATTCAATACTCTATTATTTCAATCATACTAGAAGGTGCCGTTTGATATTCCTAATATCTTTGAACGTTACAACTTAATATAAAAATTTGAGGGGTTTGTTATTAATATGTCTCATCTTATTTAGCGCGCATGCACATATATATGTAAAATACATGTCATATTAATTAACATGTGAATCTTGTTTGCTTATATATATATATATATATATATATATATATATATATATATATATATATATATATATATATATATATATATATATATAAGCATGCACATATAAAATACTATATTCTACCCGGATTGATTATGGACTTATTCTAGTTTGGTTCACTAGAGCTACTAAGTGAACCAAAAGGTCAAACATAGGGTGCAAGAATTAAATTTAAATACAACTATTACATTTAAACTCGGGCTCCATTACAAATGGGTTTTCAAGCGCTCCTTGCTCCTTGATCTCCAATTCTTCAAAATTAATTCTAACTATTTCTATTACAAAACTATTTAAAATAAATAGAAACTTTGATCAGCAGTTAAGGGGGAGTACATAGAAGGAAGATAGAATTTACATTAAGAAAAATTAGAGAAGACGAGGTACGCAGACCCCATTTAATAAAACTCACACATTCATGTATCCATCCAAAATAAAATCCAATCACATTGGTCAATAGTTTATAATCAATCACATTTATTATCATACACATCAACATATGCATCAATAAATAAATTCATCTCATAAATAATAAATCTATTCCATATATGCATCAATATCAATTTAATGGGCAATTTCAAATTTATTAAAATTCAATTTTGAGATAAAATAAACTCCTTTATTTTAATCAAAATTTAAATCATAATAAATATCTTTATTTTATTTTATCCAATTTTGAATAAAAATAACTCCTTTATTTTTTAATCAAATTCGAAATCAAAATAAACTCTTTTATTTTAATTAATAAGGAATCCAATTTCAAGTACAAAATAAACTCCTTTATTTTAACTTAAAATTGCTGGAAAAAATAAAATATGTTGAATCATACTCCTTATCAAAATTAAATATCTGTAATTTTAGGAAACATGAAATCATATTCCATATATGAATAAACTCATTTATTCTAGGAAATATGGAATCCTATTCCTTATTTGAATAAACTATTTTATTCAAGAGAACGTGGAATACAATTCCAAATTAATATAAAATATTAATCATAAAAGAACCTTTGAGTAAATAGTTGCCGTATAATTCAATCCTTCCACCATACAATGTTCTAATTAAATATAAGACATGGAATTACTGTCAAGTCTTATTTTATTTAATTATATGTATTTCGATTCTTAAATGCACAACACCAAATAATACAAATTAGAAACTCCTTTCTAATTTCATTATGTCTTGGGCAGTGACTACTAGGTTGTCATTTATCGAATCACATATGACATATCTCTTCTTTTATTAAAAGCGGTAGATTCTTTATTGATCATTCATTATGTCCATATATAATTTATTATACCCAAGCATACCCTAAGAGTTATAAAGAATAAATAAAAGTATAATTCATTATATAAAAGATACTATGATGATCTCAAGTCTAATGATCACTTGTACTACTATCACTTTAGGAATTCTTATTGATAGGTAAGTAAAACTCCATTAGGTATTCCTTAGCAAGCCACGTTCAGTGAACTTATTCTCTAATAAGCACCTATATACTTGCTTTAGTGTGTCCACACAAATGATCATGAGATCTATCATCCTCATCCAATGAGCAAGCAACGTATGTACCAATCTATCCGGATTCACTAATCCCCTTTTTAGTAATCCAATGACTGGGAACAATTTTAGTTTTATGCTTTCTAAGAATTTAGATCTCATTAGAATGATCATCATCATTATTCTAAAAGCATTGCTTAAAACTATGGGTTTATCACATATTATAAATTAGCATCATGTAGATAATTAAAAGCCTTTAATAAATTAATATTTTTTTTTATTAATAAATGAATAAGATTGTTACAAAGTATATGCTTTATCATCAAACATGATTGGCTTGTGTGCATATTACTTTCATCTTTTGCATTATCTTCTTGATGTTTTTATTGGCCGTTTAAACAGCACCATTCATCTTGGGCCTATAGATAACGAAATTACGATGTTTGATGTTGAATTTACTACATAATTCCGTCATCATTTGATTGTTCAAATTCTTAGCATTGTCCGATAAGATCACCTTCGACTGTCCGTATTGACATATTACTTTTTTCTGATGAAACTTATTATGACCTCTTTTGTGACTTTGGGAAAAGAAGAAGCTTCCACCCATTTGGTGAAGTAGTCGATCATGGTAAAGATGAACCTATGATCGTTATTTTCTTTGGGTTCAATTGGCCTAATCATGTCCATTCCCCACATAGCAAAGGGCCATGGCAAACTCATACAATGTAGTTCTTTTGGAGGAGCGTGGATATCATTTCCATGGATTTGACGTTGATAACATCTTTTGACGTGATCCTCGCAATCTACTTTATTGGAGAACCAATAATGCCCTATTCTTAGTAGCTTCTTAGCGAGCAAAGGATCGTTAATGTGTAGCTCGTATACTCCACCATGTACTTCATTCATAAGCCTATGGGCTTGGTCTTTGTTTAGGCATCTTAAGAGTCCTATTCCGGCACATCTTTTGTAGAGAGCGTCTTCGTTTAAATAAAATTTCATGGCCATTTTATGGATCTGCTTTCTTTCAGCTTGACTTGCCCCAGTGGGCGTAGACCCATCCTGTAGATATTCTTTGATGGGAGGTATTTCGTTAGATACTTCTCCAATGTAATTTTCATAGGCTGGTGCCATCTGGTTTGTGAATTTGACATCCAAAATTCTTGTCCTCGTGGAGATGCTAATTAAGGAAGCCAGGGTTGCTAGTGCATCTGTGAAATCATTTCGATTATGAGGAATGTGGATGAAAGCTATATCTTCAAAGTCCAAATCCATCATGATGACATATTGGTGATATGGCAGCAAACGTAATTCTGTAGTGTGATATGTCACGGTGGTTTGTCTAATAACCAACTCTGAATTGTTAGAGTTTATGCCCTATAGGCCAATTATTTGATATAATTGCTTAACCTTTTGATATTATAATTGATTGAATAAATGAATTATTTTATTATGGTTTTATTTACTGCGTTATATAAATGTTAGCATAATAAAAGTCCTTAGAATAATGATACAAATTATATAGCTTCAATTATGTGACTTGAACATGAGATTATATAATTACAATTAGTATCATTGCTCTTGAATGTCCCTAGTCAAGTATCATTGTTAATGGGATAACAATGATAAATTGAGACTAGTATGTGGATTGACTGATGATCATATCTCATTGGTCATAAATATATGAGATATTGAGTCAATGCATAGGTATATAATAGAGAACGATATACTGGACATACCAACCATGATAATTCTACGTGGAGCAGTATGCAAAGTGTCATTAGCGATTCTCATAGTGACAGTGATATAATGATCCTCCGACCTGAAATCACTATATTACTACATGAGAATTTATGTACTTTGATATCATCAAAAGTCACCTTTAATAGGGTGGACAATAAAGGTGATTATTGGGTACATCATGAATCGTGTGAGGAATATTAGTGATCTTGATGGAATTTAACCCTCCTATATATTAGGAGTGATATCCATAGGCCTCTTGATTGAGTAGGACTATGAAATGCATGACCATGCTCAAATAGTGATTTGTTTCATATAGTATACTCATTGATCAAGAAAACTCATATTAAATTTTGAAGAGTATGACACATTCCATGACTCGAGTTTAATCTAGGATGTCAAGGTTAAAAGGTTTAAATTACATTGAAACATTGGTGTGACGCACCCAAAATAGGTATACAACACCCATTCTGAGTCGCCAAATACATGGTACAGAAAGCAAACTACAACTTCAATAATACAATTGTCGTGTAAAATACGACAACACATATACTATGAGTTTAAATACAAATATTATCTTCTAGACAATATCCACACTCAAATAAGTCCTCAATACAATTATTCAAACACTATTTTACAGAAATAGTGAGGACTGCTAAAACAACTTTCTAGAACCATCACTCCATACCCCGACTAGATTCTGCTATGTTCTCACCTCCTGAGAAGAAAAATGGAACAAAAAGGAAAAGGGTGAGCTCAACTAGCCCAGTAAAGAATATTATGACTAAGATAATATATAACAAATTATCATTAGTATTCAACAGGGAAAAATCTGATAGAATATAATCGACAACAAGTTTTAGATCAACAACTGCAGCGGAAACAGCAAACCATTAGAAGAGTCAAGTAGAGAAAGAATTCTACTATCTTCTAAGATTTAAAAGTCCATCATCAATATTTTATCCCTGTAACATCGATTAATAATCATCTTTAACCAAATATTCATCTTTGCACTATAGGCCAAAGATATTCATTTGTATCACCAGTCGGTCATGTTCATCTCAACACCTATTCATCTTTGCACTACAGGCCAAAGATATTCATCAAGTAATCATACATCTTTACACTACAGGCCAAAGATATTAAGTAATATCATCATTTAGGACTGAGGATGATGAAAAATATCTTAAAGAAAACGAATCCAGTGAGATAGAAGGACAAATAGTAGGGATTCGTATAACAGTTTATCCAAGATCAATAATACTTCATAATAATCAATTGTGAAGCAGAATTCAAAAATAAAGATCAAAACATGGATACAATCAAAGATAGTAACCATAATAGACATCTTGGACAAAAAGGGAAAATTTTATTTTTCGGTGAATAGTGCCGTATTCGTGAATAGTACCGTATACGTGAATAGTGTCGTATACGTGAATAGTAACCCCGACACAAAAAGTTCTAACTTTGATAAAAACTCATACCAATATTTCAGCATAATGATATTGAAGAAAATAATATCATTAAGAAGAAAATAATATCCCTTACCTCAAAATATCAGTACTTCTAGTCGAAATACCGGTATAAGGCTGAAAGAAACTTGCTCTGATGAATAGAAACTCTCAAAGTATCTAAATACTCACAAAATACGCTCAATAATATAGAGAGAGAAAGAGAGAAAACTTGTTTCTGGTGTGATTTTCAATTCTAACTTAGCCCTCTATTTTATAGGAAAATGTTAGCACGCCGAAGTAGACTTAACATGCAACCTGATGGCTTTACCTGCTACTATTCCCACCCACCACATTTGAATAAAAATCTCAGCACATTTCTTCACCAACCAAGAGTGGGTCCCACCAATTCTAGAATTTTTCATCAAAATGATAAACTTCGAAAATTCAAAAAATTCTGAACCAGCGATCTCGTAAAATTCATAATAAGTCATACGTTCATTTTTAACGGTTCAAAATTTGTGGACATATACTCAACTTATATATGTATAACATATCCAAAAATTACCACGATCCAATGGTCGGATTAAAAATTATAACCCCCGCAAAATATCTCAAAAATCCTGATTTTTAATACCTCCATTCCGACAAAAATACTGATTAAAAACCTCAACATTACCTCCTTCATTTTTAACCACAAAAATATATCCCTCATTTATATCCACATAAAATAAATATTTCCTTATCATATGAATCAATAATTAATTATTCACAAATAATATTACAGAATTACATTTATGACAACCAGGCCGTTCCCAGGAAAGAGGGGGCTTTCCAATAAGGATTTCTCCTTACTGGCGCGCAATTAGATGACTAAACCTCTCCTTAGACAGAACTTTCTAGACATTGCCAATAATGTTATCTAATAATATTATTCAAATAATATGAATTATTGATCTGATAATGGAAAATATTGTGCAGCAACAATTATTAAAACAACAATAATATAAAATATCAACGCAACAATTATTGAATAAATAAAATAAAATATTGAACAGTAACTACTGTAACAATTATTGAGTAGTGCCTTCTTACGTAAGAATCAATAATTGGTGCAATACCGTGTGCTACTGTATTTTAACCATCGGGTATTCCAACAGTATTAACGGTAACAACTACGCCGTTATTTATAAACAACTTATACTTGTCGTTTTCTTCATCCAATCGCTTTCCGTTATGGGGCCCACAAAAGGCTGCGCCGTCGTACGAATATTCCCCGACAGCAAAAATATTCCATGACCAAACGAATATTCCCCGACAAAATGAATATTTTATAACCACTTGCTTATTTTGCAAAATTTGCACATTTCACCAATAACCAAAGTATTATATCAAATTAACCCCTTATTATTCACAATAATATTTAGAGAAAATTTGATTTTATTCATTAATAAGTTGGGGTCTTACAACCTCCCCTCCTTATGAAATTTCATCCTCGAAATTGACGTACGTACCTGATGTTTCAAAAAGGTGAGGATACCTCGCTTTCATTTCTGATTCCAACTCCCAGGTCATTTTTTCAATAGCATGGTTTCTCCAGAAAACCTTAACTTGTGGTATAACCTTCGTGCGTAGGACATGCTCTTTCCTATCCAAGATCTTAACAGGTACCTCCTCGTACGTTAAATCTTCAGCTATCTCGTCTGGTTCTAACTCAATAATGTGGTTCGGGTCTTTAACATATTTACGAAGCATAGATATGTGAAAAACATTATGAATACGAGACATGCTTAGAGGTAATGCGAGTCTATATGCCACATTTCCTATTCGCTCAAGAATCTCAAATGGACCAACAAATCTTGGATTGAGCTTTCCTCTCTTCCCAAATCTTGTAAATCCCTTCCATGGTGCAACACGTAACAATACATGATCCCCAATATTAAATTCCACGTCCTTCTGATGAAGATCCGCATAACTCTTTTGTCGATCCTGTGCCGTTTGTATACGTAGTCGAATCGTTTGGATCTTCTCTGTAGTAATGCGTACCAACTCTGGTCCCAACAATGTTACTTCACCCACCTCGTCCCAGCATACTGGAGAACGATATTTTCTTCCATACAACGCCTCGAATGGAGCCACACCTATGCTCGTCTGATAACTGTTGTTGTAGGAGAATTCCACCAATGGTAGGTACTTATCCCAACTCCCTTTGAGATCTAGGACACAAAGTCTTAATAGATCTTCAAGAGTTTGAATAGTCCTCTCTGATTGTCCGTCTGTTTGAGGATGGTATGCCGAATTGAATCGTAAATCCATGCCCATAGCTTTCTGCAAGCTAACCCAAAATCGTGAAGTGAATCTTGGGCCACGATCCGAAACTATGGATACTGGCATGCCATGCAATCTCACAATCTCGTTCATGTACATACTAGCAAGACGTTCAAGGGAATAAGTCTCACGTATCGGCAAGAAATGAGCGGACTTGGTTAATCTATCAACAATAACCCAAATCGTATCTATGCCTTGAGAAACCTTAGGAAGACCCGTAACAAAATCCATAGTAATGTGTTCCCACTTCCATTTCGGAATCTCAAGTGGTTGCAATGGACCCTTTGGTACTTGATGCTCTGCTTTTACACGTTGACAAGTTAAACATCTCGAGATAAACTCTACGATCTCTCTTTTCATATTGCTCCACCAAAATGTATATCGAAGATCGTGATACATTTTGGTACTCCCAGGATGAATTGCAAACGGTGTGTTGTGTGCCTCCATCATTATTCTATGCTTCAAGTCAAAATCGTTAGGAACACAAAGTCTGGAGTTGACTCGAAGTATTCCTTCTTCATCGATTCTTGCTTCTGGAATAGCACATTCTTGAACTTTCTTCTTCATACGCATCAGCTCTATGTCCGTAGCTTGAGCAGCTTTAACTTTATCGATTAAAGTCGGTTCTATTCGTATATTTGATATTATCATGTGGGTACTTGGAGCCTTCATCTCTATCTCCATCCTTTGCAAGTCATACAAAATGGGCCTTTGTGTTAATAACATTGCACTCATACCCGCATATGATCTTCTACTCAATGTGTCAGCTACTACGTTCACTTTTCCAGGATGATATTGGATGGTATGATCATAATCTTTCAACAGCTCAAGCCAACGTCGTTGCCGCATGTTGAGTTCCTTTTGAGTGAAGAAATATTTGAGGCTTTTATGATCTGTATAGATCTCCACTTTCTCCCCATACATGTAGTGTCTCCAGATCTTCAACGCGAAAACGACTGCTGCCAACTCCAAATCATGAGTAGGATAATTCCTCTCATATTCTTTGAGTTGTCGCGAGGCATATGCTATGTCTTTCCCATGTTGCATGAGAACACATCTTAACCCTTTGCCTGAGGCATCGCTGTAGATAACAAATTCATCCGAACCAGATGGTATTATCAGAACAGGTACCAAAATAAGTGTGACGCCCCCAAAATTAGGTATACATCACCCATCTTGGGTCGTCAGATACATAGTACAGAATACAAATACAACTTACTAATACAACTGTCGTGTACAATACGACAAAACATAAACTGCGAGTTTGAATACAAATATTATCTTCTAGAGAGTATTCATACTCAAAAGGAGTCCTCATTACATTTATTAACACACTATTACATAGAATAGTGAGGACTACTAACTAATACTATCATTCGAACCATCACTCCGTTCCCCGAATTGCCCAAGCTACGTTCTCATTTCCTGAAGAGAACAGTGAAAGAAAGGGTGAGCTCAACTAGCCCAGTAAGAAATATTATGACTAAGATAATGCAGAATAAATTATCATTAGCCTTCAACAATGTTAAACTGATAAAATATAATTGACATCAAGTTTAACTGCAGCGGAACAAGCAATCCATTAAAAGAGTTAAGTAGAAAATAAAGTCTACTATCTTCTATGATTTAAAAGTTTTTTCAACACTATTATCGCTGAGACTCAGCTTAATAAAATAATCCACATCATCGAATCACCCATGCACTACGGCCAAGGATATTCGTGTATTCATTAATGGTCATGATCATGCCAACAACTGTCCATCAATGCACTACGGGCCAATGAGGACTTTTACCACATCATTTGTAACATTACGGTCATGATTATACCGAATAATCCCTGGTCATAATCATACCAACTCCATCTATGCACTACAGGCCACAGATGACTTTCAACATTTTATAAACATGAGGATGATGATAATGATATAAGAATTCAAGAATTAACAACATCCAAATTGTCAACATGATACTGCTTTGTGGAGTAAAATTGAAGAATACTTAGAAGAATATTTTCATGAAAAGATACTGGATGAAACGCAATTATCAAGGATATTCCACAAATTTCATGGAGTATAGAAGTCAAAACTTAACCAACTGAGTACAATAAAGAATGTAATAACAAAAGAAATCACCATGCATGCGATAGACCGCACAGACAGGTTATTCCAACAGAATAATAAATAATGGAACCAGGTCCGGCGTAAACGCACAGACAGGATATTCCGACAGAATAATAAATAATGGAACCAGGTCCGGTGTAAAACACACAGACAGGATGTTCCAACAGAATAATAACAAAAATGGGTGTAAAACACACAGACAAGATGTTCCAATAGAATAATAATAAAAACGGAACCAGGTCCGGTGTAAAACACACAGACAGGATGTTCTAACAGAATAATAATAAAAACGGAACCAGGTCCGGTGTAAAACACACAGACAGGATGTTCCAACAGAATAATAGAAGAAAGTCACCAAGTATAGGGTAGACCGCGTATACAGGTTATTCCAACAGAATAATAAAAAATGGAATAACAACAGTTCTATTCATGAATAAGAAAGAATAACACCCATTACCGTTTTAAAGAAGAGCTGAAATAAGGAAGTATGTAAGTAGCAGAATACTCTTCTTCTTTCTCTCTATAGTTTCTCTCTCTAGAGTTTAGTGAATTCGTAAGAAATAATGAAGGAATGAGCTGCTATTTATAGAAAAATAGAATGCATAGTAACTAATCCATGAAAACGGTCCAGATTGATTACTTTAATCTGACGGTCCATATTTAAAGAAATTTTTTTTAAATAAAATATAATATATTCTATTTATAGAATAACTTTAATAAAGTATTCTGTTTTATATAAAAAGATATTTCTGTTTTATTACGTTAATAATACGAATAAAACAAAACGTCATTATCGCTAAATAATTCATATTATTAACTGACAATAATTGAATAAAACTGAGTGACTTCTCACATAAACATTAATAATCAATACCGTGTGCTACTATGCAACCACACGTATTACTGTACTTTTACTACCGAGTAGTTCAATAGTAACAATGGTAAAACTTTCGCCGTTATTTTTAATAAAATATTTTTGTCGTTTTCTCAATCCGACAATAATTCCGTTGTGGGGTCCACCAATGATTGTGTCGTTGTACAAATATTCTCTGTTAAAACGAATATTCCCCGACCAATCGAATACTATATAACAACTTGCGTACTTTATAAAATTTATAAATATTACCCACAACTATAACATTATATCAAATTAACTCCATAATATTAAAAAATGATATTTATAGAAAATTCATCTTTGTTTATAAAAGTTGGGGTCTTACAACCTCCACTTCTTATGAAATTTCGCCCTCGAAATTAGGGTACGTACCTGGTATGTCGAAGATGTAAGGATACCTTCATTTCATTTCAGATTCTAACTCCCAAGTCATTTCCTCAACATCGTGGTTTCTCCACAAAACTTTGACTTGAGGTATAACCTTGGAGCGTAGAATATGTTCCTTCTTATCCAAGATTTGAACAGGAGCTTCTTCATACGTCAAATCCTCCTCTATTTCGTCCAGTTCTAACTCAATAATGTGGTTCGGGTCTTCCACATATTTGCGTAACATGGATATGTGAAAAACGTTATGAGCACGAGACATACTTGGCAGTAAAGCGAGTCTATAAGCCACAGTTCCTATTCGATCGAGGATTAGAAATGGACCGATGAATTGAGGATTCAGCTTTCCTCTCTTTCCAAATCTCGTAACTCCTTTTCATGGAGCAACACGTAAGAACACATGATCTCCTATATCAAATTCCACGTCCTTTTGATGAAGATCAGCATAACTCTTTTGTCGATCTTGTGAGGTTTTTATACGTTGTAGGATCGTTTGAATCTTTTCTGTGGTCATACGTACCAACTCTGATCCCAACAACATTGCTTCACCCACCTCATCCCAGCATACTGGAGAACGACATTTTCTTCCATACAATGCTTCGAATGGAGCCATGCCAATACTTGCTTGATAACTGTTGTTGTAGGAAAACTCCACCAATGGTAAGAACTTGTCCCAACTTCCCTTGAAGTCAAAGACACAGAGTCTTAATAAATCTTCTAGAGTTTGAATAGTCCTCTCTGATTGTCCGTCCGTCTGAGGATGATATGCCGAACTAAATCGTAAATCTGTGCCCATAGCTTTTTGTAAACTAACCCAAAATCGTGAAGTGAATCTTGGGTCTTGATCAGAAACTATGGATACTGGCATACCATGCAGTCTTACAATCTCGTTTATGTACATACGAGCAAGACGTTCAAGTGTATAAGTTTCTCGTATAGGTAAAAAATGAGCAGACTTGGTCAATCTATCAATAATGACCCAAATCGCATCAATACCTTGAGAAACCCTAGGAAGACCGGTAACGAAATCCATGGTAATGTGCTCCCACTTCCATTCTGGAATTTCAAGTGGTTGTAATGGACCTTTTGGTACTTGATGCTCTGCTTTGACTCGTTGACAAGTTAGACACCTTGAGATAAACAGTGCTATCTCTCTCTTCATATTGCTCCACCAAAATGTATGACGAAGATCATGATACATTTTGGTACTTCCAGGATGGATTGCAAACGGTGTGTTGTGCGCCTCCATCATGATTTCATACTTTAAATCAGGGTTGTTAGGAACACAAAGTCTGGAGTTGACTCGAAGTATTCCTTCTTCATCGATTCTTGCTTCCAGCATAGCACCTTCTTGCACTTTCTTCCTCATACGCATCAGCTCCAGGTCTGTAGCTTGAGCAGCTTTAACTTTATCGATTAAAGTCTGTTCTACTCGTATATTCGCCATCATCACATGGGTCCCTGGATTCTTTAACTCTATCTCCATCCTTTGCAAGTCACACAAAATGGGCCTTTGTGTTGACAATATCGCACTCGTACTTGCATATGATCTTCTACTCAATGCGTCAGCTACCACGTTCGCTTTTCCAGGATGGTATTGAATGGTATGATCATAATCTTTCAACAGTTCAAGCCAACATCGTTGTCGCATTTTGAGTTCCTTTTGAGTGAAGAAATATTTGAGGCTTTTATGATCCGTAAAGATCTCCACCTTCTCCCCATACAAGTAATGCCTCCAAATTTTAAGTGCAAAGACAACAGCTGCCAACTCTAGATCATGAGTAGGATAATTCCTCTCATATTCCTTGAGTTGTCTTAATGCATAGGCTATGACTTTTCCATGTTGCATGAGAACGCATCCCAACCCTTTGCTCGAAGCATCACTGTAGATGACAAATCCCTCCGAGCCAGATGGTATTGTTAGAACAGGTGCTGAAATGAGTCTCCTCTTGAGTTCTTGAAAACTTTGCTCACTTTCTTCGCTCCAACCAAACTTTGTATCTTTCCGAGTCAGCTGAGTTAATGGAGTAGCGATTCGAGAAAATCCTTCCACGAATCTCCGATAATAACCAGCAAAACCAAGAAAGCTACGTACTTCGGTCACTGATTTAGGTTGCTCCCAGCTTTGAATAGCTTCAATCTTTGCCAGGTCAACCGATATTCCACGACTTGATACTACGTGCCCAAGGAATGCTACCTCCTCCAACCAGAACTCGCATTTCTTCAACTTAGCATAAAGCTTGTATTCACGAAGCTTTTGGAGTACCAGCCTCAAGTGTTCCTCATGATCTTCACGGCTTTTAGAATAAATAAGGATGTCATCAATAAAGACGACCACAAAGTGATCCAAATATTCCTTGAATTGTATCCATGAAGGCAGCAGGAGCATTAGTCAATCCAAAGGACATAACTAGGAATTCATAATGCCCGTACCGAGTTCTGAAAGCCGTCTTTGGAATATCCTCAGTTCTAACCTTCAGCTGATGATATCCAGAACGAAGATCGATCTTTGAAAAGAATTGTGCTTCTTGCAACTGATCAAACAGGTCATCAATGCGTGGCAATGGGTACCTGTTTTTGATGGTGACATGATTCAACTCCCGATAATCAATACAAAGCAGCATAATCCATCTTTCTTCTTCACGAATAGCACAGGAGCACCCCAAGGAGAAGTACTAGGACGAATAAAGCCAATGTCTAACAATTCCTGCAGTTGGATCTTTAACTCTTGAAGTTCAATGGGAGCCATTCGATATGGGGCTTTGGAAATGGGTTTTGTACCGGGTTCAAGGTCGATACAAAATTCAATTTCACGCTCTGGGGGTAGGCCAGGAAGTTCTTCAGGGAATACGTCAGGGAATTTATTAACAATAGAAATATCATTCAAAACTGACGTATTTTTGTTTAGATCCGTGACATGAGCTAAGAAAGCTTGACATCCGTTTTTTAATAAACGAATAGCTTTATGGCTTGAGATGACAGCGATTGATTTTAATGGTTTGGTTGCTTGAATTCGCATAATAGGTCGATTAGGAATATGAAAGCTAACAACCTTACGAAAATAATCAATTTTTGCATGATGAGTAGTTAACCAATCAATCCCTAGAATCACGTCAAATGCAAGTATTTTTAATGAAATAAGATCGACAGGTAATGTGTGGGTACCAACTTGAACCAAACAAGACTTATAAACCGTAGATGTAATGAAGGTTTCTCCCAATGGAGTTTCAACAGATAAGTCAAAGTCTAATTTCTCCGGAATCAAATTTAATCGATGAGCGCAAGTAGGAGAAATAAAAGAATGGGTAGAATCGGTATCAAATAAAGTATAGATTTCGTTAGATTTTATGATAAGCTTACCCGTGATGACCTCATTCAGGTTCCTTGCTTTTGGGAGGTCACAACAAACGCTCTCCCTTGCACTACCGGTTTTGACTTTTCTGGGACGACCTTTGGTGTCTCCTCAGCAAATTTAGCCTCATACTGCGACACGGTCATATTATTCTGCTCCAATTTGATGAACTCCACCTCCTTCATGTGACGAACACTTTCGGGAAAGTATTTGTCATTGAACAGCTCTTAGAACTTATCCCAAGACATCTTCAGTGCGGCAGGTTGAGTACGCTTAATCGATTCCTACAAGTAATCTGCCTCTCCTCGCAACATAAAGGCGGCAAAGGGAACCTTTTGCTCCTTGGAGTATCCCAAGACATCAAATATCTTGGTAATCTGCTTTATCCATGTTTCCGCTATAAGTGGTTTTGGCTCTCCCTTAAACTCTGGTGGTCCCAGCTCCTTGAACTGTTTAGCGGTGACCGTCCGAGAGTTTTCAGTGTTTTCACCTATATTTTGGATAGGAGCCGCTCTCGCCTGCTGTTGCATGAACTGCATAAAGTTTCTGAACATTCCATCATTCATCATCTGGTCAGTGTGGTTGTTTGTATGAGGATTGTCACATTCCTAATGCACATTATCCTGATTATTGATATGTGGTGAATCAACAATCGCCTGTGCTCCATTGCTATTCTCAACATCCTCAGATGCCATTTTCAGATACTACCACAAAATAAAAGTTAATTGATATGTCATATATTATCCTTATATTATGACCGACCAATTAAATACCATGCAAATAAACTTAGGTAGGTCATACTAACGAAAGAATTCCCCGTCTCTCCCCTCCTAGTTCTATTCTCGCATCTTAGCCAGGGATCATATCCCTAAGCTCTGATACCAACTGTGACGCCCCCAAAATTAGGTATACATCACCCATCTTGGGTCATCAGATACATAGTACAGAATACAAATACAACTTACTAATACAACTGTCGTGTATAATACGACAAAATATAAACTGCGAGTTTGAATACAAATATTATCTTCTAGAGAGTATTCATACTCAAAAGGAGTCCTCATTACATTTATTAACACACTATTACATAGAATAGTGAGGACTACTAACTAATACTATCATTCGAACCATCACTCCGTTCCCCGAATTGCCCCAGCTACGTTCTCATTTCCTGAAGAGAACAGTGAAAGAAAGGGTGAGCTCAACTAGCCCAGTAAGAAATATTATGACTAAGATAATGCAGAATAAATTATCATTAGCCTTCAATAATGTTAAACTGATAAAATATAATAGACATCAAGTTTAATTGCAGCAGAACAAGAAATCCATTAAAAGAGTCAAGTAGAAAATAAAATCTACTATCTTCTATGATTTAAAAGGTTTTTCAACACTATTATCGCTGAGACTCAGCTTAAAAAAATAATCCACATCATCGAATCACCCCTGCACTA
Source organism: Panax notoginseng (assembly GCA_016801055.1). NCBI lineage: Eukaryota > Viridiplantae > Streptophyta > Magnoliopsida > Apiales > Araliaceae > Panax > Panax notoginseng. Next base: position 211,078,132 of record CM029013.1, on the reverse strand, counting down.
CGGCCAAGGATATTCGTGTATTCATTAATGGTCATGATCATGCCAACAACTGTCCATCAATGTATTACGGGCCAATGAGAACTTTTACCACATCATTTGTAACATTACGGTCATGATTATACCGAATAATCCCCGGTCATAATCATACCAAGTCCATCTATGCACTACAGGCCACATATGACTTTCAACATTTTATAAACATGAGGATGATGATAATGATATAAGAATTCAATAAAACAAGTTCAAGAATTAACAACGTCCAAATTGTCAACATGATACTGCTTTGTGGAGTAAAATTCAAGAATACTTAGAAGAATATTTTCGTGAAAAGATACTGGATGAAACGCAATTATCAAGGATATTCCACAAATTTCATGGAGTATAGAAGTCAAAACTTAACCAACTGAGTACAATAAAGAATGGAATAACAAAAGAAATCACCATGTATGCGATAGACCGCACAGACAGGTTATTCCAACAGAATAATAAATAATGGAACCAGGTCCGACGTAAACGCACAGACAGGATATTCTGACAGAATAATAAATAATGGAACCGGGTCCGGTGTAAAACACACAGACAGGATGTTCTAACAGAATAATAATAAAAAAGGAACCAGGTCCGGTGTAAAACACACAGACAGGATGTTCCAACAGAATAATAGAAGAAAGTCACCAAGTATAGGGTAGACCGCGTATACAGGTTATTCCAACAGAATAATAAGAAATGGAATAACAACAGTTCTCTTCATGAATAAGAAAGAATAACACCCCTTACCATTTTAAAGAAGAGCTGAAATAAGGAAGTAGGTAAGTAGCAGAATACTCTTCTTTCTCTCTATAGTTTCTCTCTCTAGAGTTTAGTGAATTCGTAAGAAATAATGAAGGAATGAGCTACTATTTATAAAAAAATAGAATGCATAGTAACTAATCCATGAACGGTCCAGATTGATTACTTTAATCTGACGATCCATATTTAAAGAAAAATCTTTTAAATAAAATATAATATATTCTATTTATAGAATAACTTTAATAAAGTATTCTGTTTTATATAAAAAGATATTTCTGTTTTATTACGTTAATATTACGAATAAAACAAAACATCATTATTGCTAAATAATTCATATTATTAACTGACAATAATTGAATCAAACTGAGTGACTTCTCACATAAACATTAATAATCAATACCGTGTGCTACTATGCAACCACACATATTACTGTACTTTTACTACCGAGTAGTTCAACAGTAACAACGGTAAAACTTCCGCCGTTATTTTTAATAAAATATTTTTATCGTTTTCTCGATCCGACAATAATTCTATTGTGGGGTCCACCAATGATTGTGTCGTTGTACGAATATTCCCTGTTAAAACGAATATTCCCCGACCATACGACCGATTATATCAAGCCATAAAGCTTGACAAACATCCGCTTTTATCCGAATGTTTTCCTCCCTGTTGGTTTTCATTGCTTCGATGACTGCCACCACCGGTATGACCCTGGTTGTGGTCCCTCGGTTGCACATACTCATTATCTCGCTCTAATAATTGAGCCCTATTTACAACATCTAAATATAAATAAAATTTATGAGAGATAAGATATTGTCGAATCTCGGGTTTTAGACCTCTCAGAAACATCCTTGTCATTCGCTCCTCATTTTCGACCAAATGAGGTGCAAACCTGGATAACTCTGCAAACTTCACCTCGTACTGGGACACCGTCATGTTGTTTTGTTCCAGTCTGATAAACTCCACCTCCTTCATATGACGAATACTTTCAGGAAAGTACTTGTCATTGAATAGTTTTTGAAATGTTTCCCAGGACATGTTGAGTGCGTCAGGCTGGGTATGCTTCACAGACTCCCACCAGTAGTCTACCTCACCGCGGAACATAAAAATGGCGAATGGAACCTTCTGTTCCTCCGTGCATCCCAAGACATCGAATATCTTGGTAATTTGCTTGACCCACGTTTCCGCCATGATCAGATCCGGCTTTCCCTTAAATTCTGGTGGTCCCAATTCTTTGAACTGCTTAGCTGTGACAAACCGCGCGTTGTTATCATTTCCACCCGTATTCTGCACACGAGTCTCCCTCGTCTGATTTTGCATGAACTGCAAAAAGCTCCTAAACATTCCATCATTCATCGTTTGCTTGGTAACGTTGTTTACAGGAGGAATATTGCCTTCCTGTTGCACGTTCCCCTGGGTGGTGATCAAAGGTGTCTCCACGGTCTGATTTACTCCATTATTAACGTTCTCAGCTGCCATTCTTAAATACTGCCATAAAACAAGGGTTAATAGTCATGTCATATATTATCCCTATACTCTGACCGACCAAATAAACACCAAATAAACTTAGTCAGGTCATACTAGCGAAAGAATTCCCCGTCTCTCCCCTCCTAGTTCTTGTCTCACATCTCAGCCAGGGATCATATCCCTAAGCTCTGATACCAACTGTGACGCCCCCAAAATATGTATACAACACCCATTCTGAGTCGCCAAATACATGGTACAGAAAGCAAACTACAACTTCAATAATACAATTTTCGTGCAAAATACGACAACACATACTGTGAGTTTAAATACAAATATTATCTTCTAGACAATATCCACACTCAAATAAGTCCTCAATACAATTATTCAAACAGTATTTTAAAGAAATAGTGAGGACTGCTAAAACATCTTTCTAGAACCATCACTCCATACCCCGACTAGATTCTGCTATGTTCTCACCTCCTGAGAAGAAAAATGGAACAAAAAGGAAAAGGGTGAGCTCAACTAGCCCAATAAAGAATATTATGACTAAGATAATATACAACAAATTATCATTAGTATTCAACAGGGAAAAATCTGATAGAATATAATCGACAACAAGTTTTAGATCAACAACTGCAGCGGAAATAGCAAACCATTAGAAGAGTCAAGTAGAGAAAGAATTCGACTATCTTCTAAGATTTAAAAGTCCGTCATCAATATTTTATCCCTGTAACATTGATTAATAATCATTTTAACCAAATATTCATCTTTGCACTACAGGCCAAAGATATTCATTTGTATCACCAGTAGGTCATGTTCATCTCAACACCTGTTCATCTTTGCACTACAGGCCAAAGATATTCATCAAGTAATCATACATCTTTGCACTACAGGCCAAAGATATTCATTAATATCATCATTTAGGACTGAGGATGATGAAAAATATCTTAAAGAAAACGAATCCAGTGAGATAGAAGGACAAATAGTAGGGATTCGTATAACAGTTTATCCAAGATCAATAATACTTCATAATAATCAATTGTGAAGCAGAATTCAAAAATAAAGATCAAAACATGGATACAATCAAAGATAGTAACCATAATAGACATCTTGGACAAAAAGGGAAAATTTTATTTTTCGGTGAATAGTGCCGTATTCGTGAATAGTACCGTATACGTGAATAGTGTCGTATACGTGAATAGTAACCCCGACACAAAAAGTTCTAACTTTGATAAAAACTCATACCAATATTTCAGCATAATGATATTGAAGAAAATAATATCATTAAGAAGAAAATAATATCCCTTACCTCAAAATATCAGTACTTCTGGTCGAAATACCGGTATAAGGCTGAAAGAAACTTGCTCTGATGAATAGAAACTCTCAAAGTATCTAAATACTCACAAAATACGCTCAATAATATAGAGAGAGAAAGAGAGAAAACTTGTTTCTGGTGTGATTTTCAATTCTAAATTAGCCCTCTATTTATAGGAAAATGTTAGCACGCCGAAGCAGACTTAACCTGCAACCTTATGGCTTTACCTGCTACTATTCCCTCCCACCACATTTGAATAAAAATCTCAGCACATTTCTTCACCAACCAAGAGTGGGGCCCACAAATTCTAGAATTTTCCACCAAAATGATAAACTCCGAAAATTCAACAATTTCTGAACCAGTGATCTCGTAAAATTCATAATAAATCATACGTTCATTTTTAACGGTTCAAAATTTGTGGACATATACTCAACTTATATATGTATAACATATCCAAAAATTACCACGATCTAACAGTCAGATTAAAAATTATAACCCCCGCAAAATATCTAAAAACCCTGATTTTTAATACCTCAATTCCGACAAAAATACTGATTAAAAACCTCAACATTAACTCCTTCATTTTTAATCACAAAAATATATCCCTCATTTATATCCACATAAAATAAATATTTCCTTATCATATGAATCAATAATAAATTATTCACAAATAATATTACAGAATCACATTTATGACAACCAGGCCGTTCCCAGGAAAGAGGGGGCTTTCCAAAAAGGATTTCTCCTTACTGGCGCGTAATTAGATGACCAAACCTCTCCTTAGACATAACTTTCTAAACATTGCCAATAATGTTATCTAATAATATTATTCAAATAATATGAATTATTGATCTGATAATGGAAAATACTGTGCAGTAACAATTATTAAAACAACAATAATATAAAATATCAACGCAACAATTATTGAATCAATAAAATAAAATATTGTACAGTAACTACTATAACAATTATTGAGTAGTGCCTTCTTACGTAAGAATCAATAATTGGTGCAATACCGTGTGCTACTGTATTTTAACCACCGGGTATTCCAACAGCATTAACGGTAACAACTACGCCGTTATTTATAAACAACTTATACTTATCGTTTTCTTCATCCAATCGATTTTTGTTATGGGGCCCACACAAGGCTGTGCCGTCGTACGAATATTCCCCGACAACAAGAATATTCCACGACCAAACGAATATTCCCCGACAAAATGAATATTTTATAACCACTTGCTTATTTTGCAAAATTTGCACATTTCACCAATAACCAAAGTATTATATCAAATTAACCCCTTATTATTCATAATAATATTTAGAGAAAATTTGATTTTATTCATTAATAAGTTGGGGTCTTACAATTGGTCACGAAAAGGTTGCATCAAATCATTGATCTTATTATTACTTGGGTAGCAGTGATGCATTACTGGATGCCGCTCACTGTTTATAATTTTGTAATATGATTTTAAAATTATTGCAAACGTAATAATAACCTATAGGGTCACACACATAAAACGTAATTCATAAGGGAATTAATTTAAATTGTTAGGATTTAAATATGTCAATATGATTGATAATATTTAAATTATGAATTTAAATTAATAGGATAATTTATATATATGTATATTAATTAAGTAAGACTTAATTAAAATATAATATATAAATTCAAAATTTATAATTATTTTAGGTTTTGATTATTTCTTTTGGACTGCTATATATACGATATATCAGCCAATCCATAGGAGATAATCATAAACTAAAAACTATAGCTGCTCTTAGAGAGAGATTATAGAGAAATTTCAAAAATCCTAATCCTTGGTGGCTAGTACCACAGTTCTCTTCACTGCAGATCGTGTGACGATTCACAGGGCGTTCGTGTGGATACTGTTGAGGCGTAGTTCTGTTGGATTGCATTGGAGATTCAAAGCCATTTCAGAACACTTTCATAATCGGTATAATATCTAAACCACTGAATTAATTTTTGTTTCGCATGGACCTAATTTTTGGGTTTCGAAAATTGCTTTGATAATTTTATATTTTCGCTGCTTTTATATGCGGAAACCCCAACAAGAATCTCCAATGACAGCTAACCATTTTATACCCATTGAACGGGCCAATTTTAATCCCATTATGCATTCTTCATATTCGGTTGTGTTGTTAGTGTTAACAAACTGTAGCTTAGTAGCAATGGGATATTTTTGTCCAATGATGGATACAAGAATTGAACTTGCTCCTGCACCGTCCATGTTCACAACACCATCAAAGTACATTTTCCAAAATTGGCATGTATCTTCTCAATGGTTTTGATGAACTGCCATTACACTGTCGCCGGGGAAATAAGTTTCCAACGGTTTGAAGTCCCATGATGGTGCTTCGGCCAGTTGATCCGCAATTCCTTGACCTTTGATGTCTTTTTGCGTAACATAGATGATGTCTAATTGTTAGAGGATTAGCTGCCACCTGGGCAATCGACAATTTATCATGGGCTTGTTGAAAATGTATATCAGAGGATCCATGCGGGATATGAGATAGGTTGTGTGACCAAAGAGGTAATGTTGTAACCTCATGGCGGCCCATGCTAAAGCACAACAATTCTTTTCAATTAAAGTGTATTTTTTCTCATAGCTGTTGAATCTTTTATTGAGGTAATATATGGCTATTTCATTGCCTCTATTGTCTTTTTACCCCAGCATATAGCCCATGACATTAGCATTAACTGATATGTACATAAAAAGTAGAACTTTGTCCCTTTGAGGCACCAAAATAGGAGCTTCAATCAACTGTTTCTTGATGGCTAAGAAGGCTTTTTGACAGTCTCCATTCCACTTCCTAGAGGAATTTTTCCATAATAGCTTTAAAATGGGCTCACAAGTTGTTGTAAGCTAAGAGATCAATCTACTTATGAAATTAATTCTCCCTAGGAATCCCCGTATCTGCTTCTTTGTCTGAGGTACATGCATCTCTGTGATGGCTTTAATCTTTGCTGGATCTAGCTCAATGCTTCGGTTGCTCACCAAGAAGCCTTGAAGTTTGCCAGATTTGACCCCAAAAGCACACTTAGCTGGGTTCAGCTTCAAGTTGTATTTGCAGAGTTGGCTGAAAAGTTTTCTGAGATGGTTTACATGGTCATCTTCCTTTCTAGATTTGATGATGATATCATCCATGTAAACCACTATCTCTTTGTGCATCATTACATGGAATAGAGACATCATGGCTCTCTATTATGTCGCACCGACATTGGTAAGGCTAAAAGCTAGTCGTCGATAGTAGAAGGTTCCCCAGGGGGTGATAAAGGCGGTTTTTTCCCTATCTGGTAGACAATATCCAAACTCAAATAGAGTCCTCATTACAATTATTATCACATTATTTCATAGAATAGAGAGGACTACTATAGCCACCATCTCGAACCATCACTTCGTTCCCCGACTAGTCTCAGCTATAATCTCATTTTCTGAAGAGAACAATGAAAGTAAAGGGTGAGCTCAACTAGCCCAGTAAAGAATATTATGACTAAGATAATGCAAAATAAATTATCGTTAGCCTTCAACAGTGTTAAACTGATAGAATACAATAGACTACAAGTTTAACTGCAGCGGAACAAATAATCCATTAGAACAGTCAAGTAGATCATGATATCTACTATCTTCTATGATGTAAAAGTTAATCATCAATTTTATCGCTGAGACTTAGCTCAATAAATAATCTACATCACTGAATTATCCATGCATTATGGGCCAAGGATATTCGTTATTATCACATCCACGAATCATCCATGCACTACGGGCTCAGGATATTCGTTATTATCACCAATGGTCATGATCATGCCAACAACTATCCATCAATGCACTACGGGCCAATGAGGACTTTTAACACATTATTTGTAACATTACATGTCATGATTATACCGATATATAGTCATAATCACACCAATAAATAGTCCATCTATACACTACGGTCCAAAGATGACTTTCATCATAATATAAGCATGAGAATGGTGACAATGATACAAGAATTCAATTAAACAAGAGCAAGGATAAATTTTAAAGATTTATAATTTAATTTATCCAGAATTTAATAATGTCCAAATTATCAACATGATACAGCTTTGTGGAATAAAATTCAAGAATAATATTGTATCAAAAATGATTTGGATGGAAAAGATATCAATTTTTGTCATGAATAGTATCTCGGGTGAATACTACTCGAGTGAATAGTACACCGTAAATAGTACTTTGAGAATAGTTGTGACGCCCCCAAAATAGGTCCAATCCACCCAACCTATTCTGAGTCACCAAATACATGGTACAGAAAATAACTACAACTTCATTATTACAATTGTCGTGCAAAATACGACAACACATATACTGTGGGTTTAAAATACAAATATTGTCCTCTAGACAATATCCACACTCAAATAAGTTCTCATTACAATTATTGATACACTAATTTACAAAATAGTGAGGACTACTAAAATAACTGTCTTGAACCATCACTCCACACCCCGACTAGTTCCCGTTATATTCTCACCTCCTTAGAAGAAAAATGGAATAAAAAGAAAAAGGGTGAGCTCAACTAGCCTAGTAAAGAATATTATGACTAAGATAATGTACAACAAGTTATCCTTAGTCTTCAACAGGAAAAAATCTGATAGAATATAATTGACAACAAGCTTTAGATCAACAACTGCGACGGAAACAACAATTCATTAGAAGAGTTAAGTAGAGAATGAAATCTACTATCATTAATGAATTTAAAAGTCTATCATCAATATTTTATTCCTGTAACATCAATCAATATACATCTTGAATCAAATATTCATCTTTGCACTACGGGCCAAAGATATTCATTTGTATCACCAATTGGTCATGTTCATCTCAACACCTGTTCATTTTTGCAATACGGGCCAAAGATGTTCATCAGAAAATCATTCATCTTTGCACTACAGGCCAACGAAATTCAATAATATCATCATTTAGGACTGGGGATGATGAAAAATATTTTTAAAGAAACGATTTTAGTGAAATAAAAGGACAAAGACTAGGGATTCGTACTTTAAACAATTTAAGTTCAAAAATAGTCCATAATAATCAATTGTGGAGCAGAATTCAAAAATAAAGATCAAAACATAGATTTAATCAAAGATAGGAACCATAACAGACAATCTTGGACACAGAAAAGAAAATTTAATTTTTTTGTGAATAGTGTCGTATTCGTGAATAGTGTCGTATACTTGAATAGTAATCCCGACACTAAAAGGTTGAAATTTCACAAGAAAAATTATCATACTTCATGAATAGTACTCATGAATAGTAACTCATTAATAGTAACTCGTGAATTGTAACTCATGAATAGTAACTCGTGAATAGTAACTCATAAATAGTAACTCTGACATAAAAAGATAAGAATTTCATAATAAAATTCATACCAATATTTCGGTATAATGATATTGAAAGAATTAATATCATTTACCAAAAAAATAACATCCCTTGCCTCAAAAGAATAGTATGTCTGACTGGAATATCGGATATAATGCTGAAAGAAACTTGCAATGTATAGCAACACTCAAGATATCTAAATACTCACAAAAATACGCTTGATAATATAGAGAGAAAAAACTTCAGTTTCTGGTGTGATTTTCAATTCTAACCTAAGCACCCTATTTATAGAAAAATACTTAGAACATCAAAGCAGAAATTTTATTAAAATAATATATTTATAAAAAAATTTCGCCCCCACCTCTTGACAATCTGAATTCAGCCACCAGTGGGGCCCACTAGCAATGATAAACATGTTTTAATCATTTAATGCAACAAAATCAATTCAGACTCAATATTCTGGAACTTTAATAATTCATAATAAAATGCCCTTTTATCAAAAAAATTAGAATCTTATGTCCATTCCATGAGAAATTTAATTCTCTACAACTTTGTAGCTTTATGTATTTCCAAATTCCAAACAGAAATTGACCAAAATTCACATACGGACTATTTTGCTGGTTATAATCAAATTTCAGTAAAAAATAGAGCCCATCAACATGTTTAACATGTGTTTAGCATTTATTGTAACAAAAATACTCTTCTCCATTTATTCATATATCACACATTCAGTATAAAAAATATCACTATTATTATATTATTATATTATCGCATTATATATTTATAATATAATATAATAATATATTTGAATGAATTATTTTATCAGAAAAGATAAAATATAAATTTTCAACAATTGTCACTTTTCTAAAAATTCCTCCATTTATATTCACATAAATAAATATTTTTTTTTTCATATAAATCAATAATTAATCATTCACAAATAATATTATAGAATCACAATAATGATAACCAGGTCCTTAGGAAAGAAGGGGCCTTCCGGTAAAGATTTATCATTTTTGGGGCGTAATTAAATAACCTCTCCTAGACAGAACTTCCTTAGACATTGTCAACAATGATATCTAATAATATTATTCAAATAATATAAATTATTGATCTGATAATTTAAAATATTGTGCAATGATAATTATTGAATCGACAATATAAAATATCAACGCAATAATTATTGGATTAATAAAATAAAATATTGAACAGTAATTACTGTAACAATTATTGAGTAGTGCCTTCTTACGTAATAATCAATAATTGGAGCAATACCGTGTGCTATTGTGCAACACAGCGTATTACTGTGTTTTAACCATTGGGTATTCCAACAGTGTTAACGGTAACAACTACACCGTTATTTATAAAAACTCATACTTGTCGTTTTCTTTATCCAATCATTTCCTGTTATGGGGCCCACAAATGGATGCGCCGTCGTATAAATATTCCCCGACAGCAAGAATATTCTTCGACCAAACGAATATTCCTCGACAACAATGAACATTTTATAACCACTTGCTTATTTTGCAAAATTTGCAGATTTCACCCATAACCAAAACATTATATCAAATTAACACCTTATTATTCAAAATAAAAATTAGAGGAAATTTGATTTTATTTATAAAAAGTTGGGGTCTTACAACCTCCCCTTCTTATGAATTTTCGCCCTCAAAATTGACGTACGTACCTGTTGTTTCAAAAAGGTGAGGATACCTCGCTTTTATTTCCGTTTCCAACTCCCGGGTCATTTCCTCAATAGCATGGTCCCTCCACAAAACTTTGACTTGTGGTATAACCTTTATGCGTAAGACATGCTCCTTCCAATCCAAGGTCTTGGCAGGTACCTCCTCGTACGTTAAATCTTCAGCTATTTCGTCTGGTCCTAACTCAATAATGTGGTTCGGGTCATCCACATATTTACGTAATATCGATACGCGAAAAACGTTATGAACACGGGACATACTTGGCGGTAAAGCGAGTCTATAGGCCACAGTTCTTACTCGATCGAGGATTTCAAATGGACTAATAAATCGAAGGTTTTAGCTTTCTTCTCTTCATCGACTTTTACTTCTAGAATAACTCCTTCTTGCACCTTCTTTATATTCATCAGCTCCGGTGTGTAGCTTGAGCAGTTTTAACTTTATCGATTAAAGTCGATTCTACTCGTATATCATCACGTGGGTCCCTAGTGTCTTTAACTCTATCTCTATCATTTGTAAGTCATACAAAATGGGTCTTTGTGTTTGGCAATACTGCACTCGTACCCGCATACGGTCTTCTACTTAACACGTCAGCTACCAGTTTGCTTTTCCAAGATGGTATGGTCAGAACAGGTGCCGAAATGAGTCTCCTCTTTAGTTCTTGAAAGCCTTTCTCACATTCCTCGCTCCATTCAAATTTTGTATCTTTTCGAGTCAGCTGAGTTAATGGAGTAGCGGTTCGAGAAAATCCTTTCACAAATCTCCGATAATAACCAGCTAAGCCTAGAAAGCTACGTATTTCAATTACTGACTTAGGTTCCTCTCAACTGTAACTCATATCCCAATCTTGGATAACACGTCACAATAGCACCTATCGGTTTACCACCGCATGAATATGACGTCCCGTAAAAAAAAGCCTAGGGTACCAATACCTATAGTTGTGTTTTTAACTTCTGAAGTTCAATAGGAGCCATTCGATATGAGATTTTAGAAATGGGTTTTGTACCGAGTTCAAAGTCAATACAAAATTCAATATCATTCTCTAGAGGTAGGCCAGGAAGTTCTTCAGGAAATACGTCAGGAAATTCACTAACAATAGAAATATTATTCAAATCTGATGTGTTTTTGTTCAAGTCCATGACATGAGCTAAGAAAGTTTGACATCCATTTTTTAATAAACGAATGGCTTTATAATTTGATATAACAATGATTGAATTTAGTGGTTTGGTTGCTTGAATTTGCATAACAGGTTGGTTAGGAATATGAAAACTAACAACCTTACGAAAACAATCAATTTTAGCATAATGAGGGTTAACCAATCTATCCCTAAAATCACATCAAAGGCAAGTATTTTCAAAAAAATGAGATCACAGGTAATGTGATGGTGCCAACCTGAATCAAGCAAAATTTATAAACAGTTGATGTAACGAAAGTTTCTCCTAACGGGGTTTCACCAGATAAGTCAAAGTCTAATTTCTCATGAGTCAAGTTCAAACGTTGAGCACAAGTAGGAGAGATAAAAGAATGGGTGGAACATGTATATAATAAGGTATAGACTTCGCAAGAATTTATGATTAGCTAACCCGTGATAACTTCATTCGGGTTCTTCGCGTTTTGGGTAGTCACGACAAATGCTCTTTCAGGAACCGCTGACTTTGACTTGTCCGGGACAGCCTTTGGAGTCTCCATCCCCGCTGGACTTGGTTTCGCTATAGGACAATCTCGAGCTATATGACCATCTTTTCCATAACTAAAATATACCTTGGAAGGCTGTGAACAGTTTAGACTTATATGTCCCTCCTCTCTGCATCTGTAGCGTCTAACTGGCGGTCATTCTCATCCCCTAGAATTTGTTACTGGTGCTGGTGCTGCTGCCGAATACGTCTTCCCCTCATCGTTAAATCTACTCTTCTTGAAATTTTCACTTAAATTATTTTTTTATATCTTGGCCATGATTATCACCAAAGTGATTACCATTTCTGGCATTATAATTTTCTCCACGATGGTTATCATTGTTCCGATGACCGTTGCCACCGGTACGATTATCATCGATTTGTTGGTCGTTATTCTTCGGTTGAGCTGACTCATTATCGCGCTCCAATAATTGAGCCCTATTCACAACATCTGAATATAGACAAAGTTTGTGAGAAATGAGGTATTGACGTATTTCGGGTTTCAAACCTCACAGAAACATTCACGTCATTCTCTCCTCATTATAAACCAAATGGGATGCAAATCGGGACAACTCGACAAACTTAGCTTCGTACTGCGACACGTTCATATTGTTTTGCTCTATTGCTCATCTCAAAATTTTTAGATGTCATTCTCAAATACTGTCACAAAACAAGGGTTAATTAAAGAAAATGACATACCATATAATACCCATATATTCTAACCGACCAACGAATAAGCTTAGGTAGGACACACTAGCGAAGGATTTACTCGTCTCTCCCCTCCTAGTTCTATTACACGATCTCCGCCAGAGACCTTATCCCTAAGTTCTGATACCAACTATGATGCCCACAAAATAGGTCCAATCAATCCAACCTATTCTAAGTCGCCAAATACATGGTACAGAAAATAACTACAACTTCATTATTACAATTGTCGTGCAAAATATGACAACATATATACTGTGGGTTTAAAATACAAAAATTATCTTCTAGAAAATATCCACACTCAAATAAGTCCTCATTACAATTATTGATACATGATAGATATACTTTTATTTTAGATTTTGATGATAACAATTATGGTTTGAATAAATATATAATTATTTATTTAATTTATTATTTTTTGTTTTCATTTGAATTAATTTTTATTGACCTTGATAAATTATATGTCAAGTGTTAAATAATTTAATTCGTATAATATTCATAGCAAGGAAACCCTGTTTCTTTTTCTAAACCAAAGTTGGGCAAAAATATCTTATACATGCATACTAAAACATGTTATATTAAAATATAGACAATATTATACATATATATATATATATATATATATATATATATATATATATATATATATATATAATATTATACATTATACTACCAAATTTATAATATACTATATATATATAAGTTGTATTAATGTGCATGTGGTAAAAACCGTGTGTGTGTATGTGTGCAAGTGACAAACAATTCGGGACTAATATTAAAAGCATGTGTTGGTTGGCATGAGCTTTAATCATATTGGTCAAATAAGCAATAAATGACCAGTAGATGAAAAATAGCCCAGGCAGTTTTCAATCAACTATCGCGTAAAAGCTTAGCTAAATATGGACCATTCAATTCAAAAATGTTTGATCATAACCGTGCATTCAAAAATCAGTTTTTGAAATTACAATTTTGCCCCAACTTCAAAAATTCTATAAATAGGGAGTATTTCATTCATTTGGTTTTTACCAATTTTAGTGAAAAGAAAATCATTCTCTCCTTGCCTACATTCTCTCTAAGCTTTATATTTTTTCTTACAAAAGGTTCTGAATTTTTGAAGAAAAAAATTGGTCCAAGTATTGAGATAATTTTGATTTCTGTTAAATTATTTCTTACTTGAATTTTATCTATAGATATACAAATACATATTGTTCTACACAATTTTATGTATCCATATTTCATCTATTTATCAAATAAAATGATACTTGGGCGGCGCAAGGCTACGGAAATAAACCTCTATAGAGAGGAATTCGACCGTACGTTTCCTTATAGTCTTTAGTAAAATTTTATTAATATTATTTATATAAATATTATAAAATAGATACGACGCTTGATAGCTCAAAATAACACTGAGATACTGCTCCAAAAAGAGTAGTCATCCGAACCAGATTTGAGAATCGCAGTTATCTATTGAAAATATTTATATAAATATCAATTGTGAAAATTATAAATTCTGTCATACTTGGGCGCCGCAAGGCTACGGAGATAGACCTCTACGGAGAGGAATCCAATCATACGATTCCTTATAGAACCAAGTGACACTATTTATAAAAGTTCACATAATAGATAAAATATTCTTATATATTATTTGAGTTAAACAAATAATATTTGTTATATCAGTTTATGTTTAACTGAAATTAAACTTGATAAATATTGTTTAAATTGAATTATTCTTTTCTTCAAGAATTGATATTTATATAAAGATTAAACTAAGGAACAATTCTATATTATCCATAGAAAAACACTCTTTATTTTATAGAATTGTTAAGTCCTAATAAAGTGCTTCAAATATCATATTCTTGCTTAATCAGAAGCATCAGTAGATCTAACCAAAATTTCTATCTGCTTTACAGAAGCCTTTTATTATACATAAAAGTACTTGAACTTTCAAAGTCATATATACTGTCCAAATTTATATCTGCTTATTTGAGAAGCTTTAATCTGTACTTAACTTTTATCAACTTATTGAAGAAGCACACTTTGTTGTAAACTCATTTGTAAATAGAGAAAGAATTAGAGTTAGTTTATTTTATGTATTTGTGAGAAAGACAAGTAATTCCTTGACCAAGACCAGAGTCTTAGAGAGATCAGCGGGAAGTTGGGTCTCTATTGTACTTGTGAGGTGAGGAAGAAGCTGTTATTTCAAGACCAAAGCATAGAATAGAACTAATCTCAAAGAGGTGGTGCAACTAAACTTGAGGAAGGAGCGAGGAGCTTGCTGTCCAAGATAGAATAGTTGAATAGTTAAAAGTTTGTCTATAAAACTTTGTAAAGGCTTCTGCGCCTGTTGAAGGAGTTTTTATTACTGATAGTAATAGGATCTCAAGTTCCAAGTAGGGACTTGAGACTAGACGTAGCAACATACCAAGGGGTATATGTTGTGAACCAGATAAATCTATGTGCATTGTGATTGAATTTTTATTATCTTGCATGCTAATTGCTAAAATTGTTAATTAATAACTAAAAATTTAAAAAAGGCTTAAACATAATTTTTAACTGGTAATAATCTATTCAACCCCCCTTTTAGATTATTTTTGGACTTTCAATTTGAATCAGAGCAGTGCTCTTTAACTTATTTGTTGAGTATATACAGGCATACTTAAGAGTAGATCCATGGCCTACAATGCTACTGGTTGCGGGGAAGGACTGTCTATGTCCAGACCACCACTATTTGATGGTACCAACTTCGCCACTTGGAAAAACAGATTAAAAATCTATGCCAAATCTCAAGGAATCAAAATCTGGTGTTCCATTAAGCGAGGTGTGCAAATTCCAACCAAAATTGAAGGAGAAAAGACTATTGAGAAAGACATATATGAATTCACCACTGAAGAAGAAGAGATCATGAATATTGCGTCCCGAGCAGAACAAGTGCTAACCAGTGCTTTGATTGAAAAAGAATACAAAAGAGTTAGTAACTGTAAAAATGTAAAAGAGATTTGGGAAAAATTGATTGTAACCTATGAAGGTACCAATCACATCAAAGAAACCAGAAAAGATGCTCTAATTCAAGAGTATGAAAGTTTCAAGCTTGAAGAAGGAGAAAAGATCATAGATATGGAAACTCGATTTTCCAGAATCATTGATGAGCTAGAGTAATTTGGAAAAGCATACACTACGAATGAGAAAAACAGAAGAATTCTCAAAGCCCTTCCATCCATCTTAAAAATCAAAGTCATTGTAATAAAAGAAATGCAAGATCTAACTACATATCCTATGGATAATCTCATCGAGAATCTTCATGCCCACGAAGTTGATATGTTCGTTGAAAAAGCTGGATCAGATACAGATCTCAGAAAGAAAGGAATCACCTCTAAAGCAATTTTTGGTAGATTAAGAAAGTGACGATGAAGAACTTCTCAGTCTAGACAACAATAAAGTTTCTCTACTATCCAGACAACTCAGAAGAGTAATTCAAAGCAAAGTAAGAAAATATGGCAAAGGCTTTATGAAAATAAACAACAACTTCAACAACTTCAAAGGCAAATAATTTTTCAAACCTAAGACGCAAGGAGGAAATTTCAAAGCAAGTAACAACAACTTCAGAAGTACCAATCCAAATGAAAATTCAAACACATGTTTCGAATGTAAGCAACCTGGACACTTCAAGAAGGACTGTCCAAAACTAGTCAACAACAATGTTCTTATAGCTGAAGAAGGATGAGATCTAAGTGACGAGGAAGAAACTGCTGAACAAATCGAAGAAATTACAAATCTCTGCTTAATGGCAGATAATGACTCATATCCAAGATCTGAGGTAAATTCTGAACACCAACTGCATAGCACTTCATTTTCTTCATACACACTAGAAAATATAAATGAAGAACACTATGAATTACAAGAAGCTTATAGTCATTTATATGGAAGTAATGAACTATTAAAAGAAGAATTAGAAAAATTAAGAAAAATAAATACAAGTCTTGAAATTCAAAATGCTAATTTAATTATCACTAACGAAAGTTTAAATGAAATAAACTTAGAAAATAAAGAAGAATTAGAACAACTTAAGAAAATTAATTAAAATCTTGAAATAGAAAATTCCTCACTCATTATCTCAATTGAAAATCTTGAAATTAAAATTTCAACACTTGCTGTAATCAATGAAGATAATCAAGTACAAGATCAAGTAGTAATTGAAGAAATTAAAAATGAAAATTCAAGCTTAAAGTCAGAAATAGAAAACCATAATTACATAATTGAAAACTTAATCAAAGAACATGAAGATTTAAATAATATAATTTATAAATTTACAAAAGAAAACGAAAATCTTGATGTCATGTTAAATCAATAAAAATATAGCTTTAATAAAGAAGGTTTAGGATATACAGGTGAGATAAGTGAATTAAAAGATAAAGGATTGTATCATGTTACAATTAAAGAAAATAAAAGTCATATATCTCCATTCACAAAATGTTCTTATTGTAACAGAAATGGTCATTCTTTTTATATGTACAATGCTAGAAATGGAAACTATATAAGAAAAATGATCTGGGTTCCCAAGGAACATACACTACACCAACCATCACAAGAAGATAATTTTACAAACAACATTATCATACTTCTCACAATCCAATTACTCATGGAATGCTTTTCTCAACTAAAATTGATTATCCTATGCCGAGTTTTGTAAAGGAAACTTCAAATGCTCCTTATACAAAATGGAAAACTCACTCCACGGACCCTTCAACTTAAAGGGTACCAACTTGTGAAATTACTACATATATTACAGGTATGTCTTGCAGCTGATATGAATAAAAGAAAATGGTATCTTGATAGTGGATGCTCTAGACATATTACTGGAGAAAAATCCAAATTAACAAATCTACAAGCTACAGACTTTGGTGAGGTAACTTTTGGTGATAACAATAAAGGTAAAATAATTAGAGTTGGATGTGTGGGTAACAAACACATAACCATTTCCAATGTTCAGTTAGTTACTGGACTCAGGTATAATCTTTTGTCTATCAGTAAACTATATGATAGTGGTTTTAAAACATCATCCAGTACACATAACTACTCTATTTTTGATCAAACTGGTAAATTAATCTTAGATTATCCTAGATATCAAAACGTGTATACCTGTGACTTAGATGCATACTCTCACTTAGATAACATTTGTCTTGTATCTGCAAATGAGGATCCTTGGCTATGGCATCACAGACTAGGACACATTAATATGAAACTCATAAATAACATTTCTTCTAAAGAACATGTTAGTGGTCTTCCCAAATTAAAATTTTTTAAAGACCACATATGTGAAGCTTGCGAATTAGGTAAACAAATTCATGCATCCCATAAACCTAAATTCATTGTGTCAACCTCTCGACCCTTAGAATTGATACACATGGACCTTGTTGGACCTATCCCTAAACACAACATGGGTGGTGCTGTATATATTTTAGTTTTGGTTGATGATTATCCATAATTTACATGGGTTGATTTTCTAAAATTTAAAAATGAGGCTATTAATTCTTTTTCTACTCTGTGTAAAAAGATTCAAAATCAATAGGGAAGTTCTATTATTTATATTCGATCTGATCACGGAAGAGAATTTGACAATTCTAATTTCATTATGTTCTATGATGAGAACGGTATAAGTTATAACTTCTCTGCTCCTTATACACCTCAGTCAAATGGTGTAGTTGAAAGAAAAAATCGGTCTTTGCAAGAAATGGTGAATACCATGTTAAATGAATACCGTCTTCCAAAGTATTTCTGGGCTGAAGTAGTAGCAACATCATGTTACATATTAAACAGAGTTTTATGAAGACTAGTTTTGTTCAAAACTCCATATGAGCTTTTCTATAAGAGAGCTCCAAAAATAAACTATTTTCGTCTTTTTGGGAGCAAATGTTTTATTCTAAACACCAAAGGACACTTATTGAAATTTGATCCTAAATTTGATGAAGGAATATTTCTTGGATACTCTCTTAATAGTAAAGCATACAGAGTTTTCAACAAAAGATGTCTAGTTGTGGAAGAATCAATGAATGTAACTTTTGATGAAACTCAGCCACCTCCAAAATATAAAGAACTGACTGATAATGATGTTGTCATTGAAAATATTCACAAAAATATGGAAGAACCAAAACTAGATAATGCATCTCCACCTATTGTTGAGAATCCCCTTGAAAATCCAAACCCTCAGTTGAATGATTTGCCCAAAGAGTCTCATGTTATTAAAAATCATCCTACAAAAAATGTTATTGGAAATATTAAAAAAGGAGTTATCACTAGATCATAAGCACATAATCTAGCTGGTCATTTGTCTTTCTTGTCTCAAATTAAACCTAAATTGATAAAAAAAAATGCCTTACTTGATGAAGACTGGATAATGGCTATGCAAGATGAACTTGAATAATTCGCTAGAAACAAAGTATGGGAATTAGTTCCATAACCTGAGAATGTTTCAATCATTGGAACTCAATGGGTATTTCGTAATAAACTTGATGAAAATGGAACTGTTATTTGTAATAAAGTAAGATTAGTTGCACAAGGATATAATCAAATGGAAGGAATTGACTATGACGAAACATATGCTCTTGTTGCTAGAATTGAATATATTCGTATGTTATTAGCATTTGCATGTCATAAGAATTTCAAACTATTTCAAATGGATGTGAAATCTGCATTTTTAAATGGTGGCATGAAGAGGAAGTCTATGTTAAACAACCTCCTGGATTTGAAGATTTTTGTCATCCTGAATATGTTTATAAACTACATAAAGCTCTATATGGTTTAAAACAGGCTCCCGGAGCTTGGTATGAAAGGTTGAGTAATTTTTGTTAAAAAATAGCTTTAAACAAGGAACTGTTGATACTACCTTGTTCACTAAAAATAAAAATAATGATATTTTGGTAATTCAAATATATGTTGATGATATTATTTTTGGTTCTACTGACATCACTATGTGCGATGACTTTTTTGAAAGTATGAGTAAAGAATTTGAAATGAGTATGATGGGATAATTAAGCTTCTTCGTCGGACTGCAAATCAAACAAGGAGAAAAAGGTATTCATATATCTCAGTCTAAATACTGTAAAGAAATGATCAAGAAATTTGGCTTAGAATCACCAAAACCTCTTAACACTCCTATGTCAACAACGGATAAATTAATTACTGACGAAAATTGAAAATCTGTTGACTCAAAGAAATATAGAGGAATGATCGGAAGTCTATTACATATAACTGCTTGTAGACCTGACATCATGTTTAGTGTTTGTAATTGTGCCAGGTTTCAAGCTGATCCTATAGAATCTCACTTGACTGCAGTGAAAAGGATTTTTTGATATCTTAAAGGAACCACTGAATTAGGTCTATCGTATCCTAAGGATAAACATTTTAATCTAGTATGTTATTCAGACTCTGACTATGCAAGTCATCATGTCGATCGAAAAAGTACCAGTGGTACCTGCCAATTCCTAGGGGGATGCTTGGTTTCTTGGTTTTCCAAGAAACATAACTCGATATCTATTTCAACCACCGAAGCTGAATATGTTGCTGCTGCACGCTACTGTGCTCAAATACTATGAATGAAACAAACGCTTGCTGATTATAACTTGAAATTTGACTGTGTGTTAATTTTATGTGATAATACTAGTACTATAAATCAAAGCAAAAATATTGTCTTGCATGCTAGATCAAAACATATAGACATTAGGCATCATTTTTTACGTGATCATGTTAATAACGGGAGTATTAAGCTATAACATATTGACACTGAATTAAATATAGCTGATATATTTACTAAATCACTAAGTTCAGAAAGATTCTGCAAATTAAGAGTTGAGTTAAGAATGCTAGATAATTCTTCTTAATTATTTTAATTTGTGTCTAAACTAATTTTAATTTATCCTCTACTTAATTATTTTTATAAACCATATATATGAATTCTTGATATTTTTATACATATATTTGCACATCCAATGGTCCAACTCATTCAAGCCGCGCCCCACTGATCCAACCAATCAAATTCAAGCATCAAACGCACACAGATCACGTTCCCAAACCGTCCAATCAAAACTAAACATTGATCTCAGCCATTGAATCATGTTTTAAAAAGAAACACAACTCAGATTAAGTTATGGCCATTGATCATGGTCTACTCAGCCTTCTCCATCGTTGAATCTCCTGGTAAAACAAACTATATATAGATAATTTTTATTTTTTTTAATTTATTTTCTTCACTTCTCTTTCTCTCTCTTCTCAGCTCTCTCATCCGATTCTCTTTCTCTCGCCTCATAGTCTGTCTTCTCCGGCTTACCCTCTTATCTTCTATAATTTCTTCTCTCTATCTAATATACTTCCCCTATGACAATCTATCTTCAATATGCTAGTCTTATTCTTCTCTTAATCTTGATCAATCGATCCATTTTTTTTTGCCAATTAAGGTTTGTGTTAAAAAAAATTTCGCCAGTTAAAGTTTGTGTTAATTTTTTTTCGTGCTCTACAATTTTACAAAAATATGCATGTGTTCTTCTCAGTTTTTTTTAATCGCTTCTCTAGAATCTTAAGGTTTCGGTCACAAATTTTCTCGAACACTTGGAAGTGTTCATTTTGTTTAAATTTTCTTCAAACCTCTGAAAAATTAATGATATGAATTTTTTTTGGGTTAGGGTTTCTTCGTCGAACCAAATTTTTTTTACTTTTTAACAAAAATTCTTTTTGGGGGGTTTCTGATCTTTTGTCTGAATCTGAAAATGCGTATTCAAAGTTTTTCGAACACTCGTGTGTGTTCTTCTATTCACCAAAATTAAAGGATTTTCAGTTTTGATTAAGCACTCAAAATCATCTCTATTTTAGTCTTCAAAATCCATATAAAGTTCTTCCAAAATTTCTTTGGGTTTTCTGACTTTTGTTATTTTTTTTTATTTTCTTTGCAGAATACATTCTGTTTTATAAAATAAATCGTGTATTACTGGTAAAGATATGATGTCATTTTTTTACTTTCTGAAATTTTCGTTCGAAACCCCAATTTTTATAAACCCAAACCTATTTGTTTACAATCACCTCATTTTATTTTAAACAGATTTGTTTCAGAAATTTTTTTTTACTACATAATTTTATTAAAACCAATCATCAATCTTTACGTTCTTCAAAATTGTTGCTGACCTTTATTTATTCCGTCATAATAAAATGTGTGTGTGTGTATATATATATATATATATATATATATATATATATATATATATATATATATACTATCTATAAAAGCATATCTATTTGTCTTTGCATCTTTGTTGGGCTCACTGCTGCTTTCGCTAAGAAATATGTCTGACGAAGAACTTAGCATACTGAAACTGGTATATTATTGATACCACCTCAGGTATAAATTCTCTATTTCTCTGTATACTATTATGTGTGTGGATACTGATGTCCACTGGATTCATTTCTGTGTCTTATATAATGTGTGAATACTGATATTCACCGGGTTGTTCATTGCATTTACTGCTCTATGATATCTCCATATAAGATTTGCTATTAATTTTGAAATCTTGCATTTTACCTGCTTCTTTGAAAAATTGGTGTCTGAAATAATAATTTCTTATCGTGTTTTATAAAACTTTTTCTGGCTGTAGTAATCATTCCTACGTTTGACTGGAAACTTTTATTCTCGGTGTTCTTCAACTGACACGTGGAGATTTTTTTTACTGATCACTGTTCCTTCTTAAATGACAGTTTTTAAACAGTGTTTACCCTACTATTTAACTTAAATATTTCCTGTCCTTGTTACTGTATCATCTTGTTACTTGCTCCTACACCAACTTATTAATTGCTACTATTGCTTGATTACTTGGAGTGCATATTACCTGCCGCATTTCATATTTCTTTACCCTATATATATATATATATATATATATATATATATATATATATATATATATATATATATATATATATATATATCAAGCATTTCAAAAATATGCATTTCTATGTGCAATCTTTTCTCAGTTTAATACTTTCTCCTATCATTCCTGCATCCATACTAATCATGTCTAATATATTTTCTTCCAAACGAAAAGTTCTACCCCTTAATTCTGAACTTCAATTTTCAAATGTTGTCTCTCATCTTACTAGTATCTCTGCTCAGTATAAATATAGATCCATGAGACACAATCTTTGTTCTGGTAATGTCATCACATTTCATGGTTTTCCAAAACTATTTGACCACTTTAAAAATGTTGGGTGGGACTGCTTGGTTTCTTTCAATGATAAATCTATTTATCTAGTCACATTGTTGAATTTTATTCTCACATGGAGTTTTCAACTGACTCATCTGGATTACTAAAAAGCATTACGACTTGTATTCAAGGACAAACTCATATCATTGATGAATTATTTCTTGTCAATGCCCTACAGTTAACTCCTTCCACTGTCGACTTACCTAGGGTAAATTCATATATTCATCCCTCTGGAATATCTGTCGAAGAATGCATGCTGTTTAAATTCAATCTATTTGTGGTATCTGACCAAATGGTACCAGCTGTTTTGTTTGACTTTCCATGCAAAGTTGGTTTAGAGTTCTTAACTCTTGAGTGTCAATTTATAGGCAAAATCCTAAGACAAAATTTTATGCCTATTCGTGTTGATCGCAAGATGTTACCATTTAACTTGAAAATTATCAAGAGTTTATTAAATGAGTATATGCCTTACAATCCGGCATATTTTTTCTTGGCTTCATTCGAATTCTGTTTTCAGAACAATTGTCTTGGTTTTGTTCTTATTCTCACCCAAATATTCCATTATTTAAATATTCCTTTCACCACTAATTAATCTCAGTATATTCCCACTAGCAATATTATTGCTCACCTCAATTTGCCACCATAACCCCTCATTATCTTCAAACCTCTTGATAATGAACATCTTGAAACTACCATCAACTTGAGTTCAAAACTCGACTCTCTCAATAGTATGAATCAACTTCTCCTGCAAAATCAAACACTGCTTACTGAAAAATTGGAAGATATTCAGCTCTCCTTACACACTGTCAAAATCGTAGTCTGTTTGTTATTAGAGCACAACAACATGCTGTTGAATCCCTTCAATGCCAATACCACACCAGATTTCACTGTGTCTATTCCCTCACCGGCTGATCCAGAAGACAATATTCTGGATATGTCTCATTTCTCTCCTCTTGATCTAGTGGACATCCAACTGTATGACCACGTTGACTAACTTTTTGTTTACCTTTATCTACTACTTCGGATAACTGTACTCCCTAATCCCTCACCCTTCTCTCACTACAACTACCCTTGGTCCTAGTACTACTTATACCTCCTATTCTTGTATATATTTATTTTGGCTAACTAACTTTCAGTGCAGGTTTTCCTAACACATTTTTTTAGCTTTCAAATTATCTTTTACCCCGTCATTTTTTATGATGACAAAGTGGGAGAAGAAAAATATGATTGATTACTATAATCTTCCATGAATGGATTATAAATATAAACTGCTATGATTGATTTCTATAATCTACCATGAATGGATTCTATAAAAACTACCTGGTATGATTAAATTTAAAAGGGTTCACAATTTAAGGGGGAGTTAAAACTAAAAATATTTTTATATAATTGTCATCATCAAAAAGGGGGAAATTGATAGGTATACTTTTATTTTAGATTTTGATGATAGCAATTATGCTTTAAATAAATATATAATTATTTATTTAATTTATTATTTTTTGTTTTCACTTGAATTAATTTTTATTGACCTTGATAAATTATATGTCAAGTGTTAAATAAATTAATTCATATAATATTCATGGCACGAAAACCCTATTTCTTTTTCTAAACCAAAGTTGGGCAAAAAAATTTTATGCATGCATACTAAAACATGTTGTATTAAAATATAGACAATACTATATATATATATATATATATATATATATATATATATATATATATATATATATATATATATAAGTGTGATTAATGTGCATGTGGTAAAAACCGTGTGTGTGTGTGCAAGTGATAAACAATTCGGGACTAATATTAAAAGCATGTGTTAGCTGGCATGAGTTTTAAACATATTGGTCAAATAAGCAATAAATGATCAGTATATGAAACATAGCCCGGGCGGTTTTCAATCTACTACCGCGTAAAAACTTAGCTAAATCTGGACCATTCAATTCAAAAATGTTTGATCATAACCGTGCATTCAAAAATTAGTTTTCGAAATTACAATTTTGCACCAACTTCAAAAATTCTATAAATATGGAGTATTTCATTCATTTGGTTTTTACCAATTTTAGTGAAAAGAAAATCATTCTCTCCTTGCCTACATTCTCTCTAAGATTTATATCTCTTATTACAAAAGGTTCTGAATTTTTGAAGAGAAAAATTGGTCCAAGTATTGAGATAAGTTTAAGTTCTGTTAAATTATTTCTTACTTGAATTTTATCTATAGATATACAAATACATAAAGTCTTCAGTAACCTTTTATTGATATTATTTATATAAATATTATAAAATAGATACGACACTTGATAGCTCAAAACAACACTGAGATACTGCTCCAAAAAGAGTAGTCATCTGAAACGGATTTGAGAATCATAGTGATCTATTGAAAATATTTATATAAATATCAATTGTGAAAATTATAAATTCCATCATACTTGGGCGCCACAAGACTACGGAGATAAACTTCTACGGAGAGGAATCCGACCGTACGATTCCTTATAGTACCAAGTGACACTATTTATAAAAGTTCACATTATAGATAAAATATTCTTATATATTATTTGAGTTAAACAAATAATATTTGTTATATCAGTTTATGTTTAACTGAAATTATACTTGATAAATATTGTTTAAATTGAATTATTTTTTTCTTCATGAATTGATATTTATATAATGATTAAACTAAGGAACAATTCTATATTATCCATAGAAAAACACTCTTTATTTTATAGAATTGTTAAGTCCTGATAAAGTGCTTCAAATATCATATTCTTACTTAATCAGAAGAATTAGTAGATCTAACCAAAATTTCTATCTGCTTTACAGAAGCCTTTTATTCAACATAAAAGTACTTGAACTTTCAAATTAATATATACTGTCCAAATTTATATCTGCTTATTTGAGAAGCATTAATCTGTACTTAACTTTTATCAGCTTATTGAAGAAGCACACTTTGTTGTAAACTAATTTGTAAACAGAGAAAGAATTAGAGTTAGTTTATTTTATGTATTTGTTAGAAAGACAAGTAATCCCTTGACCAAGACCAAAGTCTTAGGGAGATCAGCGGGAAGTTGGGTCTCTAGTGTACTTGTGAGGTGAGGAAGAGGCTGTTGTTTCAAGACCAGAGCATAGAATAGAACTAATCTCAAAGAGGTGGAGCAACTAGACTCAAGGAAGGAGCGGGGAGCTTGCTGTCCAAGATATAATAGTTGAATAGTTGAAAGTTTGTCTATAAAATATTGTAAAGACTTCTCTGCCTGTTAAAGGAGTTTTTATTACTGATAGTAATAGGATCTCAAGTTCCAAGTAGGGACTTGAGACTGGACGTAGCAACATACCAAGGGGTGTATGTTGTGAACGAGATAAATCTCTGTGCATTGTGATTCAATTTTTATTATCTTGCATGCTAATTGCTAAAATTATTAATTAATAACTAAAAATTTTAAAAAAGGCTTAAACATAATTTTTAACTGGTAATAATCTATTCAACCCCCCTTCTAGATTATTATTGGACTTTCAATACACTATTTTACAGAATAGTGAGGACTACTAGAACAACTGTCTTGAACCATCACTCCACACCCCGACTAGTTCCCGTTATATTCTCGCCTCCTTAGAAGAAAATGGAACAAAGAGGAAAAGGGTGAGCTCAACTAGCCTAGTAAAAAATATTATGACTAAGATAATGTACAATAAATTATCCTTAGTCTTTAACAGGAAAAATCTGATAGAATATAATAGACAACAAGCTTTAGATCAACATCTGTATCGGAAACAATAATTCATTAGAAGAGTTAAGTAGAGAATGAAATCTACTATCATTTGTGAATTTAAAAGTCCATCATCGATATTTTATTCCTGTAACATCAATCAATATACATCTTGAATCAAATATTCATCTTTGCACTACGGGCCAAAGATATTCATTTGTATCACCAATTGGTCATGTTCATCTCAACACCTGTTCATTTTTGCAATACGGGCCAAAGATGTTCATCAAAAAATCATTCATCTTTGCACTACAGGCCAACGAAATTCAATAATATCATCATTTAGGACTGGGGATGATGAAAAAATATTTTTAAAGAAACGATTTTAGTGAAATAAAAGGACAAAGACTAGGGATTCGTACTTTAAACCATCCAAGTTCAAAAATACTCCATAATAATCAATTGTGGAGCAGAATTCAAAAATGCAGATCAAAACATAGATCCAATCAAAGATAGGAACCATAACAGACAATCTTGAACATAGAAAAGAAATTTTAATTTTTCTATGAATAGTGTCGTATTCGTGAATAGTGCCGTATACGCGAATAGTAACCCCGACACTAAAAGGTTGAAATTTCATAAGAAAAATTATCATACTTCGTGAATAGTACTTATGAATAGTAACTCATGAATTGTAACCCCGACATAAAAAGATAAGATTTTCGTAATAAAATTCATACCAATATTTCGGTAAAATGATATTAAAAAAAATAATATCATTTACGAAAAAAATAACATCCCTTACCTCAAAAGAATAGTACTTCTGACTGGAATATCGGATATAATGCTGAAAGAAACTTGCACTGTATAACAACACTTAAGATATCTAAATACTCACAAAAATACGATCGATAATATAGAGAGGGAAAACTTCAGTTTCTGGTGTGATTTTCAATTCTAACCTAAGCACCCTATTTATAGAAAAATGCTTAGAACACCAAAGCAAAATTCAGACACCAGTGGGGCCCACCAACAATGATAAACATGTTTTAATCATTTAATGCAACAAAATCAATTCAGACCCAATATTTCGGAACTTTAATAATTCATAATAAATAGCCTTTTTATCGGAAAAATTCGAATCTTATGTCTATTCCATAGGAAATTTAATTCTCTACAACTTTGTAGCTTTAAGTTTTTCCAAATTCCATACAAAAATTGATCGAAATCCACATACGGACGATTTTGCAGGCTATAATCAAATTTCAGTCAAAAATAGAGTCCATCAACATGTTTAACATGTGTATAGCATTTATTGTAACAAAAATAATCTTCCTCATTTATTCATATATCACACATTTATTGTAAAAAATATCACCATTATTATATTATTATATTATCGCATTATACATTTATAATATAATATAATAATATATTTGAATGAATTATTTTATCAGAAAAGATAAAATATAAATTTTCAACAATTGTCACT
Source organism: Panax notoginseng (assembly GCA_016801055.1). NCBI lineage: Eukaryota > Viridiplantae > Streptophyta > Magnoliopsida > Apiales > Araliaceae > Panax > Panax notoginseng. The sequence goes on along the minus strand of CM029013.1, from coordinate 211,049,668 downwards.
TTTCTAAAAATTCATCCATTTATATTCACATAAATAAATATTTTCCATTTCATATAAATCAATAATTAATTATTCACAAATAATATTACAGAATCACAATAATGACAACCAGGTCGTTCCTAGGAAAGAGGGGGCCTTCCGGTAAAGATTTCTCTTTACTGGCGCGCAATTAAATAACCTCTCCTAGACAGAACTTCCTTAGATATTATCAATAATGCTATCTAATAATATTATTCAAATAATATAAATTATTGATCTGATAATTTAAAATATCGTGCAATGACAATTATTGAATCGACAATATAAAATGTCAACGGAACAATTATTGAATCAATAAAATAAAATATTGAACAGTAATTACTGTAACAATTATTGAGTAGTGTCTTCTTACGTAAGAATAAATAATTAGAGCAATACCGTGTGCTACTGTGCAACACCACGCATTACTGTGTTTTAACCACCAGATATTTCAACAGTGTTAACGGTAACAACTACGCCATTATTTATAAAAACTCATACTTGTCGTTTTCTTCATCCAATCACTTTCTGTTATAGGGCCCACAAATGGTTGCGTCGTCGTACGAATATTCCACGACCAAACAAATATTCCTCGACAACAATGAACATTTTATAACCACTTATTTATTTTGCAAAATTTGCACATTTCACCCATAACTAAAACATTATATCAAATTAACACATAATTATTCAAAATAAAAATTAGAGGAAATTTGATTTTATTTATAAAAAGTTGGGGTCTTACAATAGTACCCCGTGAATAGTACCCCGACATGAAAAGATTAAAAATTATCAAGAATGTTCAGAATAATATTTTCGTGAAAAGATACTAGATGAAGCGTAAATTTCAAAGATATTCTACTAATTTGAAGGAGTATAAAAGCAATACTTAACAAATTGATTGTAGAATTCGGAATCTGAAACGAAATAATATTACTTACATACTACAGAATATGGAAGAAAATATTATTTCATACGAATATTGAACAAAATTAATATCCCTTAGAACTATTGAACGAAAATAATATTCCTACGAATATTGAACGAAGATAATATTCCTTACGAATATTGAACAAAAATAATATTCCTTACGAATATTAAACGAAAATAAATTTCCTTACGAATACTAAAAATAATAACGTAATCGAATATGAAATAAATAATACCCCTTACCTTAAAAGGAGAGTATTTCTGACTGGTATGGCGGTGATATTCTTGGAGAAAACTTGCACTGTTTTCTACACTCAAAACTTCCTTAAACTCTGAAGAAATACGCTCAATATTATAGAAGAAGAATTTTCTGATTCTAGTGTGATTTTTATTTCTAAACTAAGCATCCTATTTATAGGAGAATGGAATGATACTATTTGAAAATAAAAATCATGGGCAAACAATATTTTCTTCACGGCCGTAGCCGGTAATTTTTTTTTGATTTTACTATTCAATACTGTACAATAAAATATTCAAATAAAACGAAAACTTTAAATAAAATATAATTTATTCTATTTATAATCTAATAAAATAAAACTTATATATATATATATATATATATGTTGGGAAATTGCATATTTAAATTTGATGTTGAAAGTAAATATTCATGTTTATATGTAAGGTCCTTCAAGGAATACATATACAAGGACTTAGTGGTAGATCAAACTTGTTAGGTTAATCTAATCTTTAATGTTTATCATTCTATAAATAAATGTATAGAAGAAAAGATCAAAGTTGTTAGGTTGATCTATATCTTGAGATATAATAGATAGGCTTCAAGAGAATCGTAGTCTATCGAGCTGATCAAAAGATTGCAGAAGCCAAGGCAGAATCTTAGAGCATCGAGCATCGTAGTCTGTCTGCTTTGGAGGGTCTCTCCTAAAATCGTAGAGTGGTCCATATACCTGCCAAGTTAAACTCAAGAATTGTATAGTGCTCTCAAAAGCGTAGAGTCTGCAAGTCAAGCAAGTTAAGATTGTCGTGTTTCAGTACTTAAGAGAAATCGTAGTGTTCTCATCATCAAGTACCAGATCAAGCCCTAATGTTGCAAAACACTGCGATCATGATCGTAGTGTATCATCTGTCTGCATCAGAAGCATCGACCCTGTCCATTTGTTTAAGGATAAAAGTTAACAAATGAGGAATGCATTATAGACATTGAGACTATCGGGAATCCCAAAGACACAACACTCATCCTTAGTATATAACAAAGAGACGTATTGAAGAAGCTAAAGAAAGTACTATGAGTCAGCAGAAAACACCTTTTCAGGTTTTAGGTGAGATAGCTGTTTGTTGTGTTAGTGGGCCAGACGGCTAATCAGAAGATTTTCAGAAAGTCACCATCAGAGCTCAGAGATGTGAAATACAATTAATGCTCTAACGGATGCCTTCAAACGGATACATTTTCAAAGGCACCTTATATGCAAAATAGAAGCAAATGCAAGAATCAAGCAAGCATACAACGAAACGCTGAAGAACACTCAACGCTCAACTTTACGATGTGAAAAGAAAGCTTGCTCAGCTACTCAGTTCTTTCTAACACAAGCCTAACGGCAACTGAGTAGCACCATTCAAGAACTCAACTATTATCAAGTGAAGTAAGAAGTTTCAAGTCAGTTGGACTTGAAGAGATCTGCGTGAACTAAGAAGTGCCAAGTTAGTTGGACTTGAAGAGTTCTAAAGTGAACTAAGAAGTTCTAACTGTGGACACTTGAAATTTTCTGCACACCTGTTACTGATACTGCAAGAAGGCAGATTCGTCTTTCAGAGATAACCCTGGAAGACAGTTCACATCCAGTCTGGATACTATCGAAAGTTCAGTTGCAACCCCGAAACACACACTGGGAGCATCATTTCCAACCTCGGCGATAACCCCGAGGCTTGCAGTTCTAATACCAGAAATTCCACTGGAGAATACTGATTCATCCCGGAGATGACCCTGAGGTGTTCAGTCTCAGTCCCAACACTGGGAATAGTAGATTCCAACCTTAGAGATAACCCCAAGGAAGGCAGTTGTAGTTCTAGAGATAACCCCAGAAATGCTTATTTCAAATGCATGCAATCAGCTTCAACCTCGGTGCTTACACCGAGGCACTCAGTATAAGACTTGGCATTAACACCAAGAAGACAAGCACACCTCAGAGATGACACTGATGACCTTCAACAATGGCATCAGTCCAATCTCAGAGATAACCCTGAGCAACGTCTACTTTATCAGCCCAAACAGGAGATAACCCCAGTGAGGGGCAAAGTCATCATCTTGCCAGTTTGATGCCACATCACCCCATCTCAACATTTCAAACATACATTTCTACACATCAATGTCCCACAAGAATCAAGGAAAACTAATCCGGAGTGACTATTACGCAGGGTAACGGATAGAATTTGAAGCTGAAGACCAGAAGGCATCGTCCCATCTTCATAACTTTGTACAACTTTTAATCCCATGTCATTGCGTAACTCTCGACAATGGCGGTTCAAAATAGGTGTGACACCCCTAAACCCGGGTTACCTGACCCCCGAGTTTGGTGTTCACGATCCACAATATAATATCATTTAACTACCCATTCATATATAAATAGGAATACCTAAGTCATTAACATAAGTTGTTAATACATAAGTCCCATGTCCACTAACCTTAACATTATAGAAATACCCCTTAGATATACAAAAAGGGTTTACAATATAATACAACATAATAATATTGTTCATCATAACTAATTTATAACTATACCTTTTCCCTTGTTCTTCTTTGCAGCACCTTCTACAACTTCGTCCCTAGCTGAAAAGTTTTATTTATAGCAAGGGTGAGCAACAAGTTTGCCCCGCAAGTTAAAATATACAATAAATGTATATGAATCAATAAGAACAGACTATTTATTTTGATAGAATGAAACCAAAGTTCGGTGAACTTTGAAATAGCTGAAAAAATCGTTATTCAATAACAAGTCATCTCGTATTGTAGGCAACACAATAATCTGATAATGAAAGAGTACAACGCTTTCAAAGTTTCTACAATATTCAATTGAATAATCAAGAATTAATTCTACGCAATAGCAAAGTGGAATGTTTTCCAAATTTATGCTGAGTGATCACACTAGACCTATAACTTCTCTTCTCGAGTAACTATCAAAGATTGGACTTTGATATACCCAGGTGTATCAGATAACCATAAAGATTAAATCATACCCCTCTGCAAGTACTTAGAGTCGACCAACTCTTTGTACCCTATATTATGCATAATACTTAACAGCGTGCAATGGTCGAATATACGACCCAAAATGTTCCCTTTATACAAAAGATTGTTCTTCTCATTCTCAGAATTAAGATTTTTGATTTAACAACGAAATACTGTGATTTCAAATTCTATCTACTTATTGATCTAGTCAAAACAATTGGCATCGATCTATCAATAACAATTGATTTCTCTTCTCGTATTTATCAAGTTCTAACAAATGTTCGTCTAGCCAGAATAATTAGCTAAGACATTTCTCAATATAGTTTGACAATAAACAAGAATTATCTGTACTGCCAATATTAGTTTCTACAGATATAAATATCCAACAACAGTAATTCTACGAATATATATTTTTCGAATCAGTAATTCTATTTGAATTTTAATCATGCACTAACTGCGAATAATCAACAATAAATTCCCTGGACATGGTATAATTATCAATAATTAACCATTAAAATAATTGAATGAATATAACTCAAGGTTGAGTTAGGAAACTTGCCTTTCGTGTTGATTACAGCTACACAATATAATTAACTGCGTTCGTAAGACCTATAACCAACAATGTCGATCTCACAATTAGTACAATCATTTATAATACATAACACTGTATTTTACAGTCAAACTTCTCCTAGGCACATTACCACATAGCCATATTAGTGTTTATAACCTATATAAACACTTATCAAGTCTAACTATTTCGAGCTGGTTGGACCTCGATCCATTTTCGGTGTTCTGATCACCCTATCCGATAATTAACACATTGATTGTCAATTAAACTTGGTCTCTAAGCTTCAATATTATTTTAGATAAGTCAAATATCGTTTATAATATTTTTCGGAAGCTTTTAATAATTTATAAATAATTATTATAATTTATAATAATTTTTCAAACACTTAAATCATTTTTAAATGATTTAATTATCAAATAATCTTATTATCATTAATATTTAATAATATAAAAATATTAATGTTATCCTTGTCAAAATATTAAAGTTATTGTTAATAACTTAAAATATTTTTAAATCATCAATATTCTACTTAAATGATTTTTTTAAAGTAATTAAAATTATTTTTAAGTCATCACCATTAATATTTAAATATTAATGTAATTATTATCAAAATATTAAAAGTCATTATTATAACTTAAAATATTTTTAAAACATTTTTCTCAGTTTTAAATGATTTTTAAATCAATAAAATTATTTTTAATTCATTTATTTAATATCATAATTAAATAAATCTAATATCATTTATTAATGAGAATTCTCCAAAAATATTGAAAATTATATTTTATAATTTAAAATATTTTCTAACACTTTATTCTTATTTAAAATAATTTTTAAATCATTAAAATCATTTTTAACTTATTTATTTAATTTAATAATTAAATAAATCTAATATTATTAATATTAAATTATTAATGAAAATTCTCTAAAAATATTAAAAGTCACATTTTATAACTTAAAATATTTTTAAATACATTATTCATATTTAAAATGATTTTTCATAATATTAAATCATTTTTCTCTAAATTATTTAATATACTAATTAAATAAATTAAATACTTTTAATATTTAAATAATTATAAATATTAAAGAAAAATATTCCAATTGGACAGAAATTATTTTTCATAATTTAAAATAATTTTTAAAACTATTTTTGGTAATTTTTAGAATTTATTTCTATTTTTAAATAATTTCCGGAATATTCAAAAAATAAAATAATTAAAACCGTCGCTAATAGCCTTTAGCGGCACTTGTCTGTTGCCTTTGGTGTTCTTGGCTCAAGAACACTATCAGACAATGTTTCAAGGGTGCACATTTGACCGAGTGTAATTTCCAGTCTGATCATGTTTTGGACTAACTTATGGTTCAATCATGTAGTACATATGTAGTACTACAATTATAAAGTAATATCTCGGTCAAACAACAACAATCCTGAAAGATCCAGAGCTTCAAAGAAGCTGTCAGACCAATTCTGGGGTTTCTGGGTAACCCAGAAACCTAGACAGTGTCGACCCGGCACTTTTCAGCTCATTTTAATATAGGTTTGGTTCATTAACAGGTCGATATTATGGTTCAAATATGTAGTACTAGTGTCAAGGTACATTACTAAAGCAGAAACTCAGTTTATCATCCATAGAATCAACATGAAACACACGGTCAAAGTATGTCAGACAGTGATGTTCTTATTTTTTCTGGGTTTTCCAAAAAAGAAAAAATCAGTTCGGGTGGTCTACTTTGACCACCTTTCACGATCGATCTGTTGAGGTTATAAGATATCTAAGGACCCAGATCTGTAGTCCATCATACAAGCTACAACATGGTTACAAACACAACATCAAACGACCTAACACCTGTCAGATTCGAGCCTCACAAAAGGTTGTCAGACGCGGTAAAAAGGCTTTCTGGGTTACCCAGAAAGTTATATGGTCATGCCCGGTCAACGAGTTTTGACCATGAATAACTTGAAATACAGACATTAAATGGTACTGATTCCACTTGTAGCTTAAAGACCACATATCAGGTTACATGTAACAACTTTAAAACAACAAAAATAGTAAACACAGAAAGATCTAGAGCGACTGACATTTCTTGTCAGACCACTGAAAATGTTCAAGAACATATTTTGAAAACTTCAATTTTAAGACACTTTGATGCTATGAATCCATGATGTAACTTCATAAATCATCATAAAACATCTTTTAACACTTATATAAACACATAAACACGAAATCTTTCTTAGCAACTTGGATCAAAAATAAAAATTTGCTTTATACCTTTCTTGTTCCAATCTTGATCTTGATCCTCCTAAATGATATTGGGTGATCTAAGGACTGAATTTGGGACTGATATGCTAGCCAATTTCGGAGTTTGAGAGAGAAGTGAGAGTTGGTGAGAGCTAATGAGCAAAATGGCAATTTTTATGACTTTTCTCTCTCTTGAATCCTATATATATTGCTTATATGTTGCTAGATCTAATGTTGCTGGCACAAATGTGTGGTTTTGATGAGATTTTCATGTCCCAAAGTCAAGAGAGTTGGTCACCCACTAAAGTATTGGCAATTTCTACAAGTTAGCTTACTAAATTATCCAAAAAGGGCATTTTGGTCTTTTGCAAATTGAATTTAATGGCAATCTTGATAAATGCACAAATCCTTAGGGTTTAGGGTTTGGGTTTAGGGTTTGGACCCTTTAGGATTTAGGGTTTAAACCCTTTAAGTTTGCAATTTAATTTTCAAAATTTTCAAATTTCGGTTTCCAAAATAGAAAATTAATAATTTTAAATTACAATTAGGATTCGATAATTATATTAATATTTCCTAATCATAAATTTAATCTTGCTAATTAGGATTAATATTCCTAATTAAAATTTCTTAATTTAGCAATTAGAGTCAAAATAGTCATTAGGGTTTACAACCTACGAATTAGGATTTTAATTAGAAAAATAATTTTTCTAAATTACAATTAGGGTTTGAAAGATAGAAATTAATATAACTAAAATATAAGTAGGGTTTTCTAATCATATTTAAGTTTAATACACACATTAGGTTTGTCAATTAGGGTTAGGATTTCCTAATTTAGTGTTTAGGATTTCCAAATTTAAAATTAGGGTTTTTCGGCTTTCGATTAGGGTTTCCAACGGTACATTAGAGTTTCTGATCCTGAGATTAGGGTTTCTAATCTCTTATTAGGTTTTATTAATTTCAAACCTTATCCGATCAAAAATTTTATACATTACAAATACGAACTCATTAAAATAATTATTTTAATTATATTTTCTATCGAATCCCTATCAAGAAATTAGGGTTAGGATTTCTAAAGCTGCTAAGCACAACTCTACTCTAATTTTATTAGTCAATACACAAATTGACTTTCTCGATACACGTATCACCGATACTTATCACATAAATGATAATTAATATTACTATTAATAAAAAAAATTTATTCGCAAATTTTTGATTATTCGAAATCTCGGGTTATCACATTCACCCCTCCTTAAAAGGATTTCGTCCTCGGAATCACCGCTTTCTTATTCTCTACAATCTTTTAAAGTTGGATGATCAATTCATTTTTATCAACACAATATTAATTTGTGTTTCTAATTCTAACATGTGACTTGAATCTTTTAAAAGAAAACAGTTAACAGAAATATCTGACTCATAATACTCGCGTAATAAAAATTCTAAACGAAACCATTACCTGTTGCGACCTCCTGAGCAGCCACGGCATCTTGCACCGTCATATTGAATGTACGGGCTGTTGGTCTTCCTGGCTGTGTAGGTCCTCGAATTGCCAAGGTTCCACCGTCGGGTCCCTTGCTGACACTTTCCTTCTCTGTATTTCTCTTCGGACAGTTTCGAACCAGATGATCAGTTGATCCACAGGCATAACAACCTTGTATCTTCTTCGGACTGGGACAATTGGGTGACATGTGCCCTTCTTGCCCACAATTATAGCAAACTCCTTTCTTCTTTAGACAAATGCCTGGATGATTCTTCCCACAGCTCACACAAGGCTCTCCTCCTTTCTTATTCCCTTCAGTCTTATTACCTGACTGGGTATTCTCATTCCATTTCCTTTTGTTAGGGTTACTTCCACCACTGCTTCCACCATCATTTGTCTTCTTCTTCTTCTCCTGATGAAATCGAGACGCAGCCTCGCTCCCTCATTCCGCAATTAACATATTTTCCATCAAGGCCGTGAACGTGTTGATCTGCAATACCGCTACCTTGTTGAATATTCCCTGCTTCAGTCCGTTCTCAAATCTTCTCGCCTTCCTCGCTTCTGTGTCCACCTGATGAGGTGCAAATCTTGCCAACTCGTTGAATTTGGCAGCATATTCAGATACCGACATTTTCTCCTGCTGAAGTTCTAAGAATTTAACTTCCATTCTAGATTGCATACTCGGCGAGAAGTAGTTCTCAAAGAACAACTCCTTGAATCTTGTCCACATCACCACCTCTGTACCAGCTCTCGCTTAGTTCGTCTCCCACCAGTAATTAGCTTCTCCCTTCATTAGATAAGTTGCAAAAGCCATCTTTTGTTCCTCCGCTACTCTGGCGATAAAGAATGCTTTCTCCATCTCCTTTACCCAAGTTTGGGCTTTAATTGGATCTGTGGTCCCTTTGAACTCAGGCGGTCCCACTGTTTTAAAGTCTTTAAAATTTGCTAATTTTTCAGCTGGCTGATTCCTCGCTCTTCCTCTTACAGCTGGAGCTCTATTCTCCATAGCTTCGACTATCATATTTGCAAAGTTTTGCATCGGGTCAGCCTGACCTCTTTCGTTGTTCACTGACTGTTCTTCTCGTTGGTTTTGATTCTGTCGTCTAGGCGGCATTATCTGATTTAAATAAAAAATCTTATATTAATTCTTTTTCGTTACACAAATTCTTAACACAATAAGAATTCAGCACATAATTTTCATATAATTGCATATTTATTCAAATAGCACATAGTACTTTTAGTACTTAACACATTACTATTCCTTTTTTTAAATCATATCAGGATTAACAACACAACTTTACACAAAAAGTTGCTATTCTCCATTCTCACACAGTTATTACCAGTTCGTCAAACTTACCACACTTATGAGTTCAGGAACTTGCCACAATTATATGAGTGTATGAACTTATCCTAGTCAGACCTTTGGCGTCCATTCGCTGAGGGGTTCAAAACATTTCATATAATTATGAGTCCATAACTTACCATAAGTATGAGTTTTAAGAACAAACAAATTAATCTTAATCTTATATTCATATAGAAAATAAGGATTTCATTCATACAAACATATATATATATATATATATATATATATATATATATATATATATATATATATATATATTTACATATGCTTAAACATCGTTCTCGATATTACAACACTTAATATCATAAACTTCTACCCAAAAGATACTATTACATATATCTAAGTTGTCTACCGACCACTCCCTTCACCAGTCTTCTTATAGATGGGACACTTGCTGAATCCGTGACCCGTTTGCCCACATGAGAAACACTTCCTAAAATTCGGCTTAGGACAATGCAAAGAAATATGTCCCTCCTGCTTGCAGTTGAAACAAACATTTTTCCACATCATGCATTCTCCCGCGTGAGTCTTTCCACACTTGATACAGGCTTTCTTCTTCTTCAGGCTTGATTTTTCAGATTTAGGGATGTCATTGTCCCTCTTTCTCTTCTTCTTGTCCTTCTTGCTGATTCCTTCAGATGATCCACCACCTTCAGCCTTCATTCTGTCCACCTGTGCCTTGAGCTCATTCCTTTCTTCAGTCATTTCGTTTAATGCTCACTCCGTCTTCCACAACTCCTCATCTCCACTCAGATACATCTCAGGATAATCATCATGATCACTCCCCAGATTAACCATAGGTTCATCTTCCCCCACCTTCTCCACTGATTCTCTTTGCGCTGGCACCTCGGCTTCTGGCACCGGTGCAACAGCCGCTAGCATCTCCGCACTCTTTTCACCTTCTCAGACATCCTATAATCAGTTGAAATAACTTGATTAGTACAAAATTCTCACACTATATGTCCACTTATCTCACTATTGATGCACTTCGGCAATCCCTCACTTAGAACTCTAGATGAGTTTTCTCTATCTCGCGTATGGTTATAATCCTAGGGTTTTCCCCCACCCCACTTAAAGTTTATAACTTACAGCTCTTCTACTAACTGGTGACACCTTGGTCACTATAGCTCTAATACCAACCTGTGACACCCCCAAATCCGGGTTACCTGACCCCCGAGTTTAGTGTTCGCGATCCACAATATAATATCATTTAACTACCCATTCATATATAAATAGGAATACCTAAGTCATTAACATAAGTTGTTAATACATAAGTCCCAGGTCCACTAACCTTAACATTACAGAAATACCCCTTAGATATACAAAAAAGGGTTTACAATACAATACAACATAATAATATTGTTCATCATAACTAATTTATAACTATGCCTTTTCCCTTGTTCTTCTTTGCAGCACCTTCTGCAACTTCGTCCCTAGCAGAAAAGTTTTATTTATAGCAAGGGTGAGCAACAAGTTTTCCCCGCAAGTTAAAATACACAATAAATGTATATGAATCAATAAGAACAGACTATCTATTTTGATAGAATGAAACCAAAGTTTGGTGAACTTTGAAATAGCTGAACAAATCGTTATTCAATAACAAGTCTTCTCGTATTCTAGGCAACGCAATAATCTGATAATGAAATAGTACAACGCTTTCAAAGTTTCTATGATATTCTATTGAATAATCAAGAATTAATTCTACGCAACAGCAAAGTGGAATGTTTTCCAGATTTATGCTGAGTGATCACAATAGATCTAGAACTTCTCTTCTCGAGTAACTATCAAAGATTGGACTTTGATATACCCAAGTGTATCAGATAACCAAAAAGATTAAATCATACCCCTCTACAAGTACTTAGAGCCGGCCAACTCCTTGTACCCTATATTATGCATAATACTTAACAGCGCGCAATGGTCGAATATACGACCCAAAATGTTTTCTTTATATAAAAGGTTGTTCTTCTCAGTCTCAGAATCAAGATTTTTGATTTAACAACGAAATACTGTGATTTCAAATTCTATCTACTTATTGATCTAGTAAAAACAATTGGCATCGATCTATCAATAATAATTGATTTCTCTTCTCGTATTTATCAAGTTATAACAAATGTTTGTCTAGCCAGAATAATTAACTAAGACATTTCTCAATATAGTTTGATAATAAACATGAATTATATGTACTGCCAATATTAGTTTCTACAGATATAAATATCCAACAACAGTAATTCTACGAATATATATTTTCCGAATCAATAATTCAATTTGAATTTTAATCATGCACTAACTGCAAATAATCAACAATAAATTCACTGGACATGGTATAATTATCAATAATTAACCATTAAAATAATTGAATGAATATAACTCAAGGTTGAGTTAGGAAACTTCTCTTTCGTGTTGATTACAGCTACACAATATAATTAACTGCGTTCGTAAGATCTATAACCAACAATGTCGGTCTCACAATTAGCACAATCATTTATAGCACGTAACACTGAATTTTACAGTCAAACTTCTCATAGGCACATTACCACATAGCCACATTAGTGTTTATAACTTATATAAACACTTATCAAGTCTAACTATTTCGGTCTGGTTGGACCTCGGTCCATTTTCGGTGTTCTGGTCACCCTATCCGACAATTAACACATTGATTGTCAATTAAACTTGGTCTCTAAGCTTCAATATTATTTTAGATAAGTCAAATATCGTTTATAATATTTTTCAGAAGCTTTTAATAATTTATAAATAATTATTATAATTTATAATAATTTTTCAAACACTTAAATCGTTTTTAAATGATTTAATTATTAAATAATCTTATTATCATTAATATTTAATAATATAAAAATATTAATGTTATCCTTGTCAAAATATTAAAGTTATTGTTAATAACTTAAAATATTTTTAAATCATCAATATTCTACTTAAATGATTTTTTTAAAGTAATTAAAATCATTTTTAAATCATCACCATTAATATTTAAATATTAATGTAATTATTATCACAATATTAAAAGTCATTAATTATAACTTAAAATATTTTTAAAACATTTTTCTCAGTTTTAAATGATTTTTAAATCAATAAAATTATTTTTAATTCATTTATTTAATATCATAATTAAATAAATCTAATATCATTTATTAATGAGAATTCTCCAAAAATATTGAAAATTATATTTTATAATTTAAAATATTTTCTAACACTTTATTCTTATTTAAAATGATTTTTAAATCATTAAAATCATTTTTAACTTATTTATTTAATTTAATAATTAAATAAATCTAATATCATTAATATTAAATTATCAATGAAAATTCTCTAAAAATATTAAAAGTCACATTTTATAGCTTAAAATATTTTTAAATACATTATTCATATTTAAAATGGTTTTTCATAATATTAAATCATTTTTCTCTAGATTATTTAATATACTAATAAAATAAATTAAATACTTTTAATATTTAAATAATTATAAATATTAAAGAAAAATATTCCAATTGGTCAGAAATTATTTTTCATAATTGAAAATAATATTTAAAACAATTTTTGGTAATTTTTAGAATTTATTTCTATTTTTAAATAATTTCTGGAATATTCAGAAAATAAAATAATTATAACCGTCGCTAATAGCCTTTAGCGACACTTGTCTGTTGCCTTTGGTGTTCTTGGCTCAAGAACACTGTCAAACAATGTTTCAAGGGTGCACATTTGACCAAGTGTAATTTCCAGTCTAATCATGTTTTGAACTAACTTATGGCTCAATCATGTAGTACATATGTAGTACTACAATTACCAAGTATTATCTCGGTCAAACAACAACAATCCTGAAAGATCCAGAGCTTCAAAGAAGTTGTCAGACCAATTCTGGGGTTTCTGGGTAACCCAGAAACCTAGACAATGTCGACCCGGCACTTTACAGCTCATTTTAATATAGGTTCGGTTCATTAACATGTCGATATTATGGTTCAAATATGTAGTACTAGTGTCAAGGTACATTACTAAAGCAAAAACTCAGTTTACCATCCATAGAATCAACATGAAACACACGGTCAAAGTATGTCAGACAGTGATGTTCTTATTTTTTTCTGGGTTTTCCAGAAAAGAAAAAATCAGTTCGGGTGGTCTACTTTGACCACCTTTCACGATCGATCTGTTGAGGTTATAAGAGATCTAAGGACCCAGATCTGTAGTCCATCATACAAGCAACAACATGGTTACAAAACACAACATCAAACAACCTAACACCTGTCAGATTCGAGCCTCACAAAAGGTTGTCAGACGCGATAAAAAGGCTTTCTGGGTTACCCAGAAAGTTATGGTCATGCCCGGTCAACGGGTTTTGACCATGAATAACTTGAAATATAGACATTAAATGGTACTGATTCCACTTGTAGCTTAAAGACCACATACCAGGTTACATGTAACAACTTTAAAACAACAAAAATAGTAAACACAGAAAGATCTAGAGCGACTAACATTTATTGTCAGACCACTGAAAATGTTCAAGAACAGATTTTGAAAACTTCAATTTTAAGACACTTTGATGCTATGGATCCATGATGTAACTTCATAGATCATCATAAAACATCTTTTAACACTTATATAAACACATAAACACGAAATCTTTCTTAGCAAGTTGGATCAAAAATAAAAATTTGCTTTATACCTTTCTTGTTCCAATCTTGATCTTGATCCTCCTAAATGATATTGGGTGATCTTAGGACTGAATTTGGGACTGATATGCTAGCCAATTTCGGAGGTTGAGAGAGAAGTGAGAGTTGGTGAGAGCTAATGAGCAAAATGGCAATTTTTTTTTACTTTTCTATCTCTTGAATCCTATATATATTGCTTATATGTTGCTAGATCTGATGTTGCTGGCACAAATGTGTGGTTTTGATGAGATTTTCATGTCCCAAAGTCAAGAGAGTTGGTCACCCACTAAAGTATTGGCAATTTCTACAAGTTAGCCTACTAAATTATCCCAAAAGGGCATTTTGGTCTTTAGCAAATTGAATTTAATGGCAATCTTGATAAATGCACAAACCCTTAGGATTTATGGTTTGGGTTAGGGTTTAGGGTTTCGACCCTTAAGGGTTTAGGGTTTAAACCCTTTAGGTTTGCAATTTAATTTTCAAAATGTTCAAATTTCGGTTTCTGAAATAGAAAATTAAGAATTCCAAATTACAATTAGGATTCGATAATTATATTAATATTTCCTAATCATAAATTCAATCTTGCTAATTAGGATTAATATTCCTAATTAAAATTGCTTAATTTAGCAATTAAGGTCAAAATAGTTATTAGGGTTTACAACCCACGAATTAGGGTTTTAATTAGAAAAATAATTTTTCAAAATTACAATTAGGGTTTGAAAGATAGAAATTAATATAACTAAAATATAATTAGGTTTTTCTAATCATATTTAAGTTTAATACACACATTAGGCTTGCCAATTAGGATTCGGGTTTCCTAATTTAGGGTTTAGGATTCCCGAATTTAAAATTAGGATTTCCCGGCTTTCGATTAGGGTTTCCAATGGTACGTTAGAGTTTCTGATCCTGAGATTAGGGTTTCTAATCTCTTATTAGGTTTTATTAATTTCAAACCTTATCCGATCAAAAATTCTATACATTACAAACACGAACTCATTAAAATAATTATTTTAATTATATTTTCTATCGAATCACTATCCATAAATTAGGGTTAGGATTTCTAAAGCTGTTAAGCACAACTCTACTCTAATTTTATTAGTCAATATACAAATTGACTTTCTCGATACACGTATCACCGATACTTATCATATAAATGATAATTAATATTAATATTAATAAAAAAAATTTATTCGCAAATTTTTGATTATTCGAAATATCGGGTTATCACAATAGGTCTTACATACCTTAGTCGGATGCCCAGATTGCAATTTTGAAAGTTCGAGCAGACATCACGTTGCATGCGTACACGTACTTCGAGATGGTGGGTCCTACGAAGCCCGGGGCACCCCGGGCAGCCTCAGGTACACCTGTGGCTCCACCCTCAATAAATAGAGGGCTTGGGGTGGCCATTTTGGAAGAGAAAAAGGCGAGAAAGCCTGTCCAATTTGCTCCGTACACACCCCAAACTGAGTGCTTTCTCATTTTAAACACTTGTAAGCTCATATATAGCTACTTTTTACCGGCGGGAGCCGAGTGTTCATCCATTTCAAGTTATTGAAGCCTTCTTACACATTTTCAAGCCGTTCTCTTCATCTTTGCACACACTGTTCTTTACATTGAGAGTCGTGTTGTGTGTGTATGCTCGGACTTCGGTCCGTGGTTTCATTTCAGTTTGTATATATATATATATATATATATATATATATATATATATATATATATATATATATATATATATATGGACTAACATTATAGAGTTATGCCTCGATTGAGCCTAGACTTCGGTCTGGTGCGTTTAATGGCTTTCGTATATATATATATATACCTATATATATATGAACTGTGTGTCGAACTCTGTTCGATGAGCCTAGACTTATGTCTGGTGCGTTTAAATGCTTTCGTATATATATATATATATATATATATATATATATATATATATATATATATATATATATATATATATATACGAACTGTGTGTCGAACTATGTTCGATGAGCCTGGATTTTACATCCGGTGCATTTAATGCTTTAATAAATATATACTTATATATATTAACTGTTGTTGGACTTTGTCCGATGAGCTTGGATTTTATATTCGGCGCGTTTACATGCTTTTATATATATATACTAGTAATTGCCCGTGCCTGAAGGCACGACTTAACGAAAAATTAAATTAAAATTCAAAAAATACTACATTACCTAAATACTTTTTATAACCTAAAATAACTTACAATTACACATAACAATTATCTTAATTCTCCACACCACCACAAAAATAGATATCCAAAAAAATCTAAACCTATCAACAAAACTTACAAATAATCAATAACAATTATCATTAATTGATATTATTATTATTGTTGTTATTATTATTGTTGTTATTAGGGGTGCTCAAAAAATTCGGTTTTTCGGTTTTTTTACCGAACCGGTTGAAACCGGTACCGGCGGTACCGGTTTTTTTCAGTTTCGGTTTTTTCGGTACCGATTTTTCGGTTTTTTTATACTTTTCGATACCGGTACCGGTAATAAAAATTTTGAATTCGGTAAAAACCGAAAAATCGAAAAAAACCGAAATTCTCTTTTTTTTATGTATGAAATATTTAGAAGCCATGAAGCATTATGCTTGTGCAATGTATATATAAGAACCTGGTAACCTCATTTGGTGTATATGACCAAAACCTTTTGCTACTTGCAATTTCAATTTCAATTAATTAGAATAGTATTTTGTAAATATGATTCTAACTATCTGTAGTACATTGTTATAGGTTGATTTCTTGTTTTAGAATTATATATTTATTTAAGTACTTCAAACTCAACTCTGCACATAACTGCACTTTCTATATGATCCACGTGTGATGTATTTGAGACTACTAATTTCTAATTCCTCCAGCCAGAGTCACCAGGTAATTAATTCATATGGATAATGAATGTGGATTTGTTAATATAAAAATCATATAAATCCAAGTTGCCAATTTGCCATCATTAAAACGAAAGGCATATATTAAAAAAATTTATTTAATTATTATTATTTATTAATAATTATATATATTACCATGCATGCGGTATAACCGAAAACCGAACCGAAAAAACCGATACCGATTTCGTACCGAACCGGTACCGAAACCGGTAATTCGGTACCGGTTTCGGTTCTTCTTTTTTCGATAATTTTGGATCGGTACCGGTTCGATTTTTTCGGTACCGGTTCGATTTTTTACCGATGAGCACCCCTAGTTATTATTATTGTTACTATTATCATAATAATAATAATTATTATTACTATTAAAGTTATAATAATAATAATAATAATAATAATAATAATTATTATTATTATTATTATTATTATTATTATTACTATTATAATTATTGTTATTATTATTATTATTGTTGTTATTAATAATAATTATAATAATAATTATGATAATAGTAATAATAACAATAATAATAATAATAGTAATTATAATAATAGTAATAGTAATAATAATTAAAACAATAATAAGAGTACTAATAATTATAATTATAATTATAATTATAATTATTATAATAATAGTAATAATTATTATTATTATTATAATAACAGTACTAATAATTATAATTATAATAGTAATAATTATAATATTAGTATAATTATAATAGTAATATTTATAATATAATAATAATAATTATTATTACTATTATTAAAATAATAATAATAATAATTAGTACTATTATAATAATAATTATTATTAGTACTATAATAATAATAATGATTATTATTATTATTATTATAATTATTAGTATTATTATTGTTATTATAACAATAATAATAATAATAATAATAATAATTACTACTACTATAATAATAATATTAATAATTATTATTATTATTATTATAGTAGTAGTAATTATTATTATTATTATTATTATTATTATTATTATTATTATTATTATTATTATAGTAGTAGTAGTAGTAGTAATTATTATTATAGTAGTAGTAGTAATTATTATTATTATTATTATAGTAGTAATTATTAGTATTATTATTATTATTATTATAGTAGTAGTAATAATAATAATAATAATAATAATTATTATTATTATTATTATTATTATTATATTGTTATTATAGTTGTAGTAATTATTATTATTATTATTATTATATTGTAATTTTGAAACTTAAGAATTATTATTATTATTATTATTATAGTGGTAGTAGTAATTATTATTATTATTATTATTATTATTATTATTATATTGTAATTCTGAAACTTAAGAATTAACCAATTTTTTAATTGTAAACGAATCTTATATATCACATTAGTATTTTAACTTTAGATATCACATCATGCCAACAATTAATCAATTTTTTAATTTGTTAATATTTATTCTTTTTGATAAATTAATTTTTTGATTTTGTAATTATTTTATAATTGATTTCTTACAATTGATATTTTTTATGTATTATATATTTTAAATGTATGCATAATTCAAAAATTATTATAATTTAAATATACTATTAAGATTCTAATTAATTAAGTAAATGGATGAAGAAGAGAAGAGAGAGAAAAATTAATCAAGTAAATAGAGGAAGAGGAGAAGAGAGAGAGAAAGATGGGAGAGGAGAGAGAAAGAAAGGGAGGAGAGGATTAGCAGCAGAGAGAAAGAGAGAAGGCGTAGGAGAGATGAGAGAGAAAGGGGAAGGGAGAGGAGAGAGAAAGGGAAGGAGAAGAGGAGAGAGAAAGGGAAGGAGAGGAAATTTGGGAGGAATTTTGTTTATGTGAGATGAAATGTGAGTCTTTAGATTAAGTTAGAATGAATCTGAGACGTTGTTGTGCTTTGTCAACTTATAGAATTCAAAATGGGTTCTGTTTTATTATATAGATATATATATATATATATATATATACATTTTGTCGCGCCTAAAGTTTACTTCGTGGCAGTTGACTGTTTTTACAGCTTTCTATACTTTTCGTCCCGCTTGGAGTTTCCTCCGTGGCGGTTGATCGCTTTTACAGCTTTATTTACATTTTTGATCTCCCATGGAGGTGCTTCGTGGTGGTCGATCCTGTCTGTATATATATATTTACAGCTTTTATACATACATATATATATATATATATATATATATATATATATATATATATATATATATATATATATATATATATCTACTTACTGCGTTCATATTACTTGCGGCATTATGTGAGCCTAGGAATCATGTGATCACATATTCAGTCTACTGAATCCAGATTCAGTTCCCGTGATGGACCTTTTTCCAATGTAAGCAGCTTGTAAATTTATCTGTGATGTTTGGATGTCCTCAGATGGTTTTCATACCCACGAGGAGTTCAACACCTTTTTTGTACATTATTTTCTTGCAGATGCCTCACATCTAGAAAATAAAAACAATTAAGCCGAACATTTAATAATAAAATAGGAGTGTAAAAGGTCTTAATTACTATTGAGCATCAAGGTTTGAAAAACCTCTTTCATCAAACTTCACTGCTATATCTTGTTAAAACTGATTTTTTATATAAATTCAAACCCTGTGTATATTTGTGCGAACGAGGCCTCGCACTACTTCCAAATAATAGCACATTGACCCCCCCCCCACACATTCATATAACAGTTTCTTGAAAAGTGACGGTCACCGTGGCAACACGGATGTCAGGGGGGTGCCTAATACCTTCCCTCCGCATAAAAAAGTCCCCGGACCCTAAATGAATCTCGGTTTCATAGACCCATTTAGCAGTGTCACATCACTGGGTCAGTGTATAAACCTTTCCTCGGTTGTGTTGGTACAACTAGTTAAAAAACCAACTGCCGACTCTTACAGTCTAATCGTCGACATTACACATGTCAAACCTTTTTCACTTGTTTTATCAAACAAATCTCACCTAACATGAGAACACAAAAGAATAGGTAACGAAAAGGGACAACTAAAAATCCCGACGTCGACAGGTGGCGACTCTGCTGGGGACTCCATTAAGAGGACTTAAGCTGCTACTACAAGCTTTTCAAAACTGTTATATGCTTATGTGTGGATGTTGCATTTACATTTATGACGAATGTGTACGAATGCATATCTTTACTGCGATTAATGCTTTACACTATATCTGCATATGATATTAGTGCTTCGCACATGTCATCATTTTCATAAACAGTGAGACATGTTGTATGTGAATGTATGTTGTGTGGTCCCTCCACCAGGAGGCTATCCTGTCGATGTTTGATTACTGGACTCGCAGGAAGACTAATTCCAACGAGGCTCAGGAAAGGCACCACCCAAATTGGCTCCAGTTGAAAGATCGGATTAACATCCCGTTGAGTAAATTGCGATGATTTGGGAACCTTTATACCGAAAAGCCACGAGAGTAACCTAAAATAGGTCAGCCTCTGATGAACCAAACGCAGAGGAAAGTCTCTTCACGCTTTCTCATTTCAAATTACTCGTAAAGTCAATTACTTGTAATTTTCATTCCATATTCATCTCCATGTAATGAGAAATATGAAGAAATATGTGCATATACATTAACATGCTATCCTGTATTACAAACAGCTAACATCCGTTTTGCAGGACAAAATTCCTAAAACGGACATATCACATAACATGTTAACATTTACACCATCCCTAAAACTAAACTATGTTAGTTTTGTCGCAGGGAAGCATTCAGACCTATTACCCGGTCAAAGTCCAAAAAGGACACAGACCTACAACCAATTATGTCTTCATCTGACTAGTCTAATCCAGTTTCTCGCTAAGAATTAGACGGATTAACTAAACAAATTATAGATTTGGCTATTCTGCTTAAAGAACTTCATCAATCTACTAAGGGTCCAAAGATACCCATACATGTTGAATCCTCCACATAAGGGGGAACTCAAAGTTCTGATAAAGCCATTACAGTACCTGAACTGCAGTTAGATACTACCAACAAAAGTCATGATGCCGCCCATCTCACAAGAGATCCAGACACCGGTGACATCAGAAAGAAAGTTCTTCAAATGGAAGAAACCCTTTGTGCTGTCAAAGGAATCGGAGCACACGGGAGTGTTTCATATGCCGACCTTTGTATATTCCCTGGTGTGCATTATCCAGAAAAGTTCAAAACTCCTGACTTCAAAAAGTATGATGAGTTAAGAGATCCTTATACACATTTAAAGGTGTTCATTGGAGAACTTGGATCTTATGCAGAGGACGAGAAGCTCAGAATGTAGCTGTTCCAAAAGAGTCTGACTGGAGAAGCCTGTCCGTGGTATACCAGATTAGATAACTTAAAGATCCATAGCTGGGAAGAGCTAGCTCACACCTTCCTCACGCAATACAACTTCCAGTCTCAAACGGCTCCTGACCGATATCAAATCACTAAGGTCAAGATATAGTCCAATGAGTCTTTTAGAGAATATGATCAAAGGTGGAGGCATCTTGCTGCTCAAGTAACTCCTTCTATGACAGAGTCAGAGATGGTCATGACTTTTATCGACATACAAGAAGCTCCTTTCTATGAAAGAGTCTTAGATGGAATCAATAAACCATTTTCTGAAATGATCAAACATGGAGAAATGACTGAGATGGGATTAAAATCAGGAAAAATTCAAGACCTAGCTGCCATTAAAGCTGTTGCTGAGCACATCCAATCCAGAAATTATGGAAACAACCCCCGGAGGGTCTATAAAAAGAAAGAGGAGGATATTTCCCTGATACTACAGGGTCAAAAAGGCATTCAGAACATGCCTATCCAGGGAGAAATTATACTCCCTTTCAAGCACAGTCTTCAAAGCCTCCAATACCAAAAGGTGGAGAAGTCAAATGCCCTAGAGTGTTCACACCCTTAGGGGACTCACTCGAGAATATTCTCACTCTTCTGACCACACAGAAGAAAATCACGCATCTTCTTCCACCAGCCAGCCCTAATGGACGGGGTTTTAATGCTGCCCGGAAATGTGCTTATCATGTCGGGGCTCCTGGACATGATACTCAAGATTATTGGGCCTTGAAACATAAGATCTAAGATTTAATAGACAACGGTAAAATCGTGGTCACCAAACCAGATCAACCTCATGTGCAAGACAACCCCCTTCCTCCACACAAAGAGGAAGAGGTCAACATGATTAATTGGAGCACTGAACAAAGTTCCAATTTTAACCGCAAAGCATCCCATATCATCAAAGACGGTGTTGACAAATGAGATTATGTAAAGTTCCAATTTACAATGGAACGAAAGATGAAAGCTCTATGCAAGCAAATTAAGCAATTGGTAGAACTGGTTATCCATCAGCATCAAGTCACACGCCAATTAGTCAGCCAGGAGCATACTAGTCTCCTCCCCTTGATTATGAATATTCTATTGTCACTTTCAAAAAATGAAATAATGGAGGATAAAGTGACGAAGAGAGCGACTACCAAAGCCCGTCGGGATTTTGCCAATAAAAGGGAATTTACATACTTGGGCCAACCTATGGAGGAGATACTTCAGATGCTAATCAATGAAGGAAGAATCACTTCCCTCCTACCCCCAATCAATCCCCGTTCAAGACGGTTTAATCCTGATGGAGTATGTCAGTATCATTCCCATTGTCGCGGTCACAGCACGGAAGAATGCTGGGCACTCCGCCACCTTATTCAGAACTTAATCGATAGCGGTGTCCTACAACTGCCAGACAATGATATTGTGCTATTTGAGAGTGAAAATACTTGTCCCACTTAATGGAAGGGACTGATAGCAGTTATATCCTCTGAGGCTGATGAGACTGGTAAACCATCCACAATTCAACTCAAAGGAATTAACAATCCCTTGAAAGTGGCTGCTCCAGAGCCGATCAATCTACCATTCTGACCACAATATTCTGTTGTCAGCTTATAGAAAGTTCCCTGGAATTACGAAGAAGTTGAAGGATCCACATGTCATACAACTACTGTAGTGTCGAAGGAGAATCCATTGTATCTTCCTCAACGAGTGATAAAGCCTGCTGTTAAGTCAAAGGGGAAAATTCTGATAGAGAAGATGGAGAAATTCCTCCGTGCTATGGGTCATAATGAAGCCAAGGTGGTTTTAAGCTTAAGAGAAGCTCCACATCAAATTTCAATATTAGACTTGGTCTTAACTTCCGAAGATCACAGGAAGATTCTACTAAAGGTTTTGAAAGAAGCCTACTTGCCAGAATCAGTGGATGTGGAAAAATTTCAACATCTAGCTAATCACATTTTTAACAACAATGTGATTTCTTTCACTGATGATAACATATCGCCCGAAGGGACCGGTCATTGTAAGCCGTTGCACATTACGGTTTTGTACTCCGGATACATGTTAGCTGGAGTCTTGGTAGATGGATGTTCGTCTTTGAATATATGTCCCTATGCTACATTGCTAAAGATGAATGTCAACCTCCAACGAATCTGAAGTAGCCATACGATCATCAAAGCTTTTGATGGATCCTGCCGGAATTCAGTCGGAGAGATTGAGCTATCAATTGAGATTGGTCCTCATACATTTTGTGTATCTTTTCACGTGCTCAAAATAGATACACGATACAACCTACTTCTAGGGAGACCGTTGATTCATATGGCTGGGGCAGTCCTCCACTCTTCATCAACAACTTAAATACATTATCAACAATAGCCTAGTCACAGTCAACACTGAAGCGGAATGCCCTCAACAGGGTGACATACTGTTCATCAGTTTTAATTTTGATGTTGAGTCGGTCAGTTTCCACACTTTAGAAGTAAGCAACCCTCAATATCATGCCATTAAGATGCTATTTCCCATACCCAAGATTTTTACCGAAGTGATGACAGCTACTCAAGAAATGATGTCATTGGGACATCAGTCGGGACAAGGGCTGGGAAAAAATCATCAGGGTATTAAGCACCCGATTCAAGTGTCCAGTCAAACTGGGACAACCGAACTAGGTTATGTTGCCAGTACCAGTTATAGGAATCCACATAAGCATAAGCAGATTCCTTCTACTTCAGCCACACGGCAATTATTTCCACATATACATCCAGAGTCCTCCCAATCTCCGGTAAAGGTGCCAGCGAACGTAATGGCTATGTTATTTTCTAAGCCGATACCGGTAAAGGAGAAGGAAGTCTTTGTTCCAGATCCCAAGGTGGAAGAAGAGGAATGAAAAATTAAACAAGACATCGTTAGAATGATGTCAGGTGTACGCATCATTGTCTATGATGAACATACAAATAGATATACCCCATACGATGATTGCCCAGACATAATGGTCATCATTCGGGAGAAGGAGGGCGATGACAGCCCCTCCATCATTGCAATCCCCCAGGACTCTGCCCTTGCCAATTGGAGCAGCACTCTTTGCATTGGTCGACAAGGGTAAAATGGGCAGGACTTCTTTATGCCCTGTAGATATCATAACTGCTTACTTTTCTATACAGTATTAGAAGTTATTTTGTCCGTACATGCTAACATTATGTATGATTAAATAGTTTCATATATATTAAGTGAAAGCATATTTTGTTTCAGGACTCTAAACTTAGATGTGTCTGTACTTGCTGATAAGATGCCTCTTCTCCACAAGGATTGTAACTTTGATGAAAAGTTGGACTCAGACTTGCTGGAAGAACAAGAGGACATTGAGGTTCCTCCGGAGATCAAAGAATGGGTCGAAGACAAACCTAAACCCAACCTTGATCAAACCACCTCCTTCAATCTTGGAACCTTAGAAAGCCCTAAGTTAATCCAGATTGGTTCAGACCTTACCCCAAACCAGAGGAATGACATGGTTACGCTACTAACCTAATTCTAGGATGTGTTTGCACGGTCTCATGAAGACATGGTGGGTTTGTCCACCGACATTATTCTTCATCACCTTCCCATCAAAGAGGGATTCAAGCCAGTCAAGCAGAAACTCTGACGATTGAAGCCTAAATGGAGTTTAAAAGTGAAAGAAGAAATTGTGAAATAATTTCAAGCTGGTATTATCATGGTGTCCACATATCCTGAATGGATATCTAATATCATTCCCGTGCCTAAGCCTAGAGGAAAGGTGCGAGTCTGCGTGGATTATCGGGATCAAAATAAAGCTTGCCTTAAAGATATCTTTCTCATGCCCTTTATCCACATTCTCATTGGCAATACTATTTAATACGGCATGTACTCCTTTACTGATTGCTTTGCGGGGTACCATCAGATCATGATTGCTGAGGAGGATCATGAGAAAACTTCTTTCATCACACCTTGCGGAACCTTTTGCTACAGACGGTTGTCTTTCGGCCTCATCAATGCCGGAGCTACCTATCAGAGAGCTATGATGGCTCTTTTCCACTACTTAATGCACAAAGAGATAGAGATATACGTGGATGACATCATCGTCATGTCCCGGAAGGAAGAGGACCATTTAGACCATCTCAAAAAGATTTTCAATAGGTTGCGTAAGTAGAACTTGAAGTTGAATCCAGCCAAGTGCGTTTATGGAGTTAAATCAGGTAAGTTGCTAGGATTTCTAGTTAGCCATAAAAGGATTGAGCTGGATCCCACCAAAATCCAGGCCATTACAGAAATGTCCATTCCTTAGACAGAGAAGGAAATACAGGGATTTTTGGGAAGAGTCAACTTCATTAGTATGTTTATTTATCAACTTACAGCAACCTGTGAGCCTATCTTCAAGCTGTTAAGGAAGAACTCCTCCATAAAATGGAATGATGAGTATCAGAAGGCCTTCCTTACCATCAAAGAGCAGCTAGTCAAAGCTCCTATTTTGGTACCACCCAGGGATGATGTTCCCCTGTTTATGTACCTGTCCATAAGTGATAATGCCATGGGCTGTACGCTGGGTCAGAAAGACGATAGAAGATGAGAACGAGGTATCTATTACCTCAGCAAAAGATTCAGCAACAGTGAACACAAGTACACTCTGATCGATAAGGCTTGTTGTGCTTTAGCATGGGCTGCTATGAGGCTACAAAACTACCTCTTTGGGCACACAACCCATCTCATATCCCGCGTGGATCCTCTCAAGTATGCGTTCAGTAAACCCATACTGTGTCGGATGTCCAGATGGCAGTTGATTCTGCAATAATTTGACATGTCGCAAAAGTCCATTAAAGGTCAATGAATTGTGGATCAACTGGCCGATGCACCTTCAGGGGATTTCAAATCCTTGGAAATATACTTCCCCGATGAAGGGGTAATGACAATTCAGCAACACCATCAGTACGATACACGTCAAACATGGATCATGTATTTTGATGGAGATGTTAATATGGAAGATTATAAAGCTGGAGTAGTTCTAGTATCCAGTATGGGGGAGCAGTATCCCGTTGCAGTCAAATTACAGTTTATCAGCACCAACAACACAGCTGAGTATGAAGGCTATATCATGGGGCTAAAACTTACCCGTTCAATTGGTATCAGACGGTTAACTGTCTTTGGGGATTCAGAGTTGGTAGTCAAATAATCCATGGGAATCTGTCAAACCAAAGAGCTACGTTTGCTGCCTTACCATCGACAAGTTTTATGGATGGCTTCAGAGTTAGAAGAGATCTCCTTTCTACACATCCCTCGTAATAGGAATGAATTCGCAGATGCATTAGCAACTTTGGCCTCCTTGATTCACATGCCTGACAAGGAACACATGCCAAGCGTCACATTTGCCCTGCAAAAGGCACCAGCCTATGGGAACTGTGTTGGAGAAGTATCGGATGAGCTACCTCCTATCCAACAACCTTGGTACCAGCATATCAAGGAGTACTTGTGAGATGGATGGATCTGCACCCGCTGAGGCGAGCCTGACTGATCAAAGGCGGATTCATAGACTTGCTATGAAATTCTACCTGAGCGGAGATGCACTCTACAAGAGAGATACAAGACTAGGTCTCCTCAGATGCCTGGATAATGATCAAGCTCAAAGACTCATGGAAGAGGTCCATGGTGGAGTATGTGGCCCACACATGAGTGGCCCTCTACTTGTTAAGAAGATCCTCAAGACAGGACATTACTGGCTATCTCTCAAGGCTGACTGTAATGACCACGTCAAGAGATGTTATCAATGCCAAATTCATGGGAATGCTATCCACGCCCCTCCACGGGAGCTCCACAATATGAGTTCACACTGGCCCTTCTCAATGTGGGAAATGGACGTGATCGGGCCCATCAAGCCCAAAGCCAGTAATGGACATCTCTTCATCTTCACTATGATCGACTACTTTACCAAGTGGGTAGAAGCAGCCTCCTTCCCCAGGGTTACCAAAGAAGTCATCATTGCTTTCCTCATAAATAATGTCATTTGTCGATATGGACAACCAGAGGTAATTGTATCAGACAATGCTAAAAACCTCAATAACAAAATGATGGAAGAGTTATGCAGTAAATTCCACATCAAACACCACAACTTCATCATCTACCGCCCAAAGATGAATGGTGATGTTGAAGCTGCTAACAAAAACATCAAGAAGATTGTGCAAAAGATGTCTGCCAACCACAAAGGATGGCCTGACTTATTGCCTTTTACTCTATTAGCCTACAGAACATCAATGTGCACTTCAACTGGGGCAAACCCCTACGCATTAACCTATGTGATGGAAGCAGTACTCCCCATAGAAGTAGAAATGGAATCCCTCAGAGTGTTGATGGATGCTTAGCTGGATGAAGATCAATGGGTACAAGACAGGTATCACCAATTGTCTCTAATAGATGAAAGGAGAACCGCAGTTATCTTCCATGGTCAATTATATCAACAAAGGATCGTCAGATCCTACAATAGAAAAGTCTGGCTATGGCATTTTAAACAATATGGCTTGGTTTTGAAGAAGATCCTCGACAACCAAGATCAGTCCAAGTGAAAATTCACTCCTAACTGGGAAGGCCCATTTATTACCAAGGAGGTATTGACAGGTGGCTCTCTCAGATTGTAGGAAATGGACGGTGATAAATTTCCACAGCTTATCAACTCGGACACCGTGAAATGGTACTATGTCTGAAGTTACTATCAAGCAAACATCCTGGTATTAGATCATCAGATCACTAGTCATTCCGGTTCTTCAACCCTTCATTACATACAACTCTTTTCCACACTTTGCCCCTCAGGGGAACATACTCTTTAAGCAAACAGCATGGCTTCACTACGTTCTTACAACTTTGGTCACCCCATCAGGGATTGAACCTCTCGCGTTTACAGTTTGTCCCCTCCAAATATGGGATCAAACTTTTCACACTTGCAGTTTATCCTCAACCTAGGATCAAACTTTCTCTCCCCACAGTCTGACCTGCACATGGGATCAAGCTTTTCAACTCGTCCTGAGGGGCGAACTACGTCGACCTGATCTCCTTGATACATAGGAGTACGTAGGCAACCATATTCTATATGGCCCGGTCGCTATAAACAAAAAATAACAAAAACATTTCTACCCTTTTCTATAAAAAAATAAAAAACCACAAAAACACTTCTACAGTTATCTTCGTCAATAAAGCTTCTACACCCTTTCTGTCATAAACAGCGTTGAACCTCTTACACCGGGTTAGAACTACGCAGACCTGATCTCCTCTTCAATAGGAGTACGTATGCAGCCATTTATGGTTCGGTCTAACCCCCTACCAAAACATAAATACTTGTCAATGGTATTGGGATCAAACTTTAATCCAACACATTTCAATGGCTTCAGACCAAAGGGATGGAATTACCTGAACTCCTCCCAAATAGGAGATTCGGCGACCATCTAAGCTGCGGTTGTTCCTTAAAGAGCAACACCAATCCATAACTGATGGAATTAACTAGGCTCCTCCTAAATAGGGGTACTGGCGACCATCTATGGTACGGTCAATCTCAGAGAGGAAAACTACACTCCTCTCCACATTTTTATACAGAAACCAGTCCCAAGACACCAAAGATGGTAGGGATACATACAAATCCATGATCCATTCTGAATTATCCAGAGACAACTCAATGTCCATCCAGCAAGGAGGAATTTAGAATACATCAAGATCATAAGCCTTGAAGAAGCATGCAAATATCAAGCAAGTATCAAGCATATCTAAAAGGGAAGTGATCAAAAATATATTTCCGTGCTATATATAATACTGTTTGATATACATAATGTAAACTACACATGACAAAATAGCTAAGTTAGTCTGTGTAGGAGAATACAAGCCCATCTATAAATCTGTGTATATGCAAGCTAACAAGCCCAACATGGCATCCCTCTTTGAAAAAGGAGGCAAAGCTGTGGTCTCCTGTACAAGGATATCCACACGACCCAACAGATCTGCAGCCATCTGCATGGTGACCATATGCTCATCAGTGAATGTGCTCATCTCTGCAAGCATGCCAGTGGTAAGGGACTCACTGTAGTACTATCTGTGACGGCTACATCCTAGGTAGATATGGCACTATCCTGCTCAACTATCACTGCATCTCTGGCTGATCTGGCCTCATCCCGCTCAAGAATAGCGGCATCGCTGCGAGCCAATGCCTCGTATCCCTCTCTAACAGGGCTGCGTCTCTCCCATCAAGAGCTGTCAACATCAGGGCTCTAGCCTGATCTCTCTCAAAGGTCATCAGATGAAGACTCTGCTCAAAGTACTGTGCTGAATGCAGAATCACGAGAGTTCTAGTACTGGGAGAATCTAAAGAAAATACTGGCATCCCAGTAGATGGCTCCTCCTCGGTGTGAGAATCAATGTCCTCTATGGGCTCTCCACCTTCTGAATCAATACTCGGCAATATGGATACTACCTCAGGCGATGCAGTCTCTATCTCCATCCATGCATAATACTTTGTTGAACAACCTGGATGACTAATGGAGAAAGCAGCTATCTCGCGCTGATCCCAACATACATACACACGAGATCGGCCCTCTGCTGAAAGATAGCGAGAAGCTAAACGCTGACCCAACGCCCCCTCGAAAGGATAAAAATCCTAAAACTGGTCAAACTACGAGATCACATCCAGTGGATGGTAAGTAGTTATGCCCCTCAAACCAGCCAGAGGGATGTAATCCATGCCCGGAGCATGAGTAATAAAGTTGTAAGGTGAGCTGAGCCCTGAGGACTATAATATACTAAACGGGTCTACAATGTCAACTAAGAAAGCAAACCAAGACGTAGCATCCGTACACTCCGCAGACTGAAATGCATATGACATGGCTATATCACGGGTGAAACAATACCCATGTTGTCTAAAAGTACCAATCGGTCTCAGATGTGACATAAACCACACGATTAGCATGACCGAACTGTCCGTAAATACTTCTGTCGGATAAGTGCAGCAGTATGTAGCTAACCTTAATGTCTCAGCTATAATCATCGGTATGATGGTACGACCCTCCCTAGGAGCTCTCACTACCATGATAACTCATATGTCCAACTCATCCATATACCATGGCATGTAGACATATGATAGTACGCACAATAGCAGTACATCCACCCTGGCCAGACGCCAGCCTCTGGTGTGGTGAAATCCCCAGAATGTCATCTATAATTATCCTCAAAGCCAAATCTGTCAAACAGAAAATGTTGGGATATAACGTGGCCAGATGTAAGCTCATCCTGAACCACCCTACGCCTCAATCCAGTGAGGTTCATAAACTGTCGACTCATGTCCCCCAAAGCCATATGCACACAAGGTCTGTCCAGTGGCAGCATCGTCAATTGTGCATACTCCTCCAGAGTGGGAGTTAACTCCTGGATCCCAAATCGGAAAACTTGTCTCTCTGGTATCCAGTGCTCCAGCATGCCCTCCACGAATCCTGGTGGAAACTGAAACATCAAAAGGGTCATGGTATTCTGCAATAGCTGGCCTACGGTAACCCTATCTGGGGGTGACCTACTATTATACCAGTATCTCAGACGGGATGCCACCAATAATGTCGGGGTGTGATCTATGCGGCTGACTGTCGAAGAAGACATCTGTGTGGGCCATATCATAATACCATCCAGGGGTCAATGCTGAATATCTTTGGACATACATACATATGCATAACATGATACATGTATAATAGATAATAGATGGCAATACGATATAGGAAATGGAAAGACTGTACATACATTCCTAAGTATATTATCATCTAATACATCATCTCTGTACAACTAAAAATACAAGGAAATGGGGCACAGACGCCCTACTACTAATAGAGGCATATCAAAAGATATAGCGAGAATGTGGCACAACCACCCAATAGCTAACTGAGGCCTATCAAAAAAAGATACCGAGAATACACATCAGAAGAAGGTAATAGTGTCAATATCTACATCATCAATCCTGTCCACCTGATGTAACTCCTCCTGAGTCACTGGATCTCTATCAATAGGGATGTCAGGTTTGTACAAAGGAGGATCTGCGCCGACAAAGCAAAATGGGTCATTTGAGGGGCCAGCTCTTGAGCTGGAAGGGTCAAACGAATCTGCCTCTGCTGGATCTCTACCCAAATACCGGATAAAGAAATGTGCCCAGTCCAGTCGCTGGGTCAAGCTGTCAATCTGTGTCGCATGACTCAGATCTCGAACACAGATTAGCCAGTCCGTCATCATCACGGATCCTGAAACCATATCTGTAAGACCCTAACTATTATGAATAAAGAATGGTTTTCTCAAAATATATTTTTTTGAATATTATTGTGTGGATTTGATATAATGTTATAGTTATGGATAATATTTACAAATTTTGCAAAGTAAGCAAGTGGTTATATAATAGTCGATTGGTCAGGGAATATTCGTTTTAATAGGGAATATTCGTACGACGACACAATCATTGGTAGACTCCACAACGGAAGTATTGTTGTAGTTAGAAAACGATATAATTATCTTTTTATAAAAATAATGGTGGAAGTTTTACCGTTAAACTGTTGAACTACCCGGTAGTAAAAGTACAGTAATACACGTGGTTGCATAGTAGCACACAGTATTGATTATTGATACTTACGTGAGAAGTCACTCAGTTATATTCAATTATTGCTACAGTAATTACTGCATCATATCTCTCATACTATTGATTTAATTGTTGTCACAATATCATCTGCATAATACGTTATATTATTAAATCAATAATTTAGACGATAAAGTTATTTATATTATTATTTACAATACTGACAATGTCTAGACAGTTCTGTCAAGGAGAGGTTTGGTCACCTAATTGCGCGCTAATAAGGAGAAATCCTTATCGAAAAGTCCCCTCTTTCCTGGGAATGATATGGTTATTAAATATTGTGAGTTATGATATTAATGATGGTTTCATTGTGTGAGAATTATTAGTGTTAATGAAAATCGATATTTATTTCGATAATAATTAATGTCTGGAGGTTATATTGACCAACCGGGTAATTAACCGGATAAATGAGTAATTAATTGCTATTAATTTACATGTTTATAACTATGTATTCACATGTGTGTACTATTGATTCACATGATTTACTATTAGGGGAGTTGGTGCAAGATTGATAATACTTGCATGACTATTGATTTTATTGTTGTCACAATATCATCTGCATAATACGTTATATTATTAAATCAATAATTGAGACGAAAAAGGTATTCATATTATTATTTACAATATTGACAATATCTAGAAAGTTCTGTCAAGGAGAGGTTTGGTCACCTAATTACGCGCCAATAAGGAGAAATCCTTATCGGAAAGTCCCCTCTTTCCTGAGAATGATCTGGTTGTTAAATATTGTGAGTTATGATATTGATGATGAATAAGTTCGTGTTGATTAAAGATGAAATTAACGGTTCCATTGTGTGGAAATTATTAGTGTTAATGCAAATCGACATTTATTTCTATAATAATTAATGTCTGGAGGTTATATTGACCAATCGGGTAATTAACCGGATAAATGAGTAATTAATTGCTATTAATTTACATGCTTATAACTATGTGTTCATATGTGTGTATTATTGATTCACATGATTTACTATTAGGGGAGTTGGTGCAAGATTGATAATACTTGCATGACTAAATTAAAAATAGAAGTATAGATGAAGGAACTATACTGTAATTAGTTTTTTTACTTGATTATACTATTAAGTCACATGAATGAACTATTAATTTACATGATTTACTATTAGGGGAGGTCGTGCAAGTTTGATAATACTTGCAGGACTAAATTAAAAATGAAGAAAAAGAGGGAGGTATTATACTGTAATATTTTAAGCCCCAAAATGTGCAATTATTGAAACTATATTTTCCTATAAATAGAAGCTCATTCTTCCTTAATTTCTAATTCAATAAGTCTCGCAAGAGCAATTATTATAAAAAGAAATTATAGAGAGAAAGAAGAAGAGAAGTCTGCTACCTCACTATTCCAGTGTCCAGTTTTCTAATAAGGTAAGGGGTATTATTTCTTTCGTCTTCATGAAGAGAGTTATTTTCTTTCAATACTCGTAAGGGTTGCTATTCCATTCTTTATTATTCTGTTGGAATAACCTGTCTGTGCGGTCTATCGCATGCCTGGTGAATTGTGTTGTTATTCCATTCTTTATTATTCTGTTGGAATATCCTGTCTGTGCGGATTACGCATGACCTGGTTCCATTCTTTATTATTCTATTGGAATATCCTGTCTGTGCGGATTACGCATGACCTGGTTCCATTATTTATTATTCTGTTAGAATATTCTGTCTGTGCGGGTTACGCATGACCTGGTTCCATTCTTTATCATTCTGTGGGAATAACTTATCTGTGCGGATTACGCACGCCTGGTGAATTCTTTTATTATTCTGTTGGAATAACATGTCAATGTGGATAACCGCACGCATAGTGAATGATCCTTCGTATTCATTCCTTATTAAATTGTGGAAATGATCTGTCTACGTGGATTACTGCATGGCGGACAAAAATCCATTTGCGGTTTCATATATTCAATTATACTCAGTTGGTTAAAGTTTTGGCTTCTATACTCCATGAAATTAGTGGAATATCCTTGGTATTTACGCTTCATCCAGTATCTTTTCATGAAAATATTCTTCTGAGCATTCTTGAATTTTACTCCATAAAGCAGTATCATGTTGACAATTTGGACGTTATTGATTTCAGGATAAATTAACTCGTAAATCTTTTAAATTTATTCTTGAACTTGTTTTATTGATTTATTATGGCATTGTCATCATCCTCATGCTTATATTGTGATGAAAGACATCTTTGGCTTACGTTCATAGATGAACTTGGTATGATTATGACCAGGGATCATTCGGTATAATCATAACCTGTAATGTTATAAATGATGTGGTAGAAGTTCTCAGTGGCCTGTAGTGCATTGATGGACAGTTTTTGATATGATTATGACCAGGGATTATTCGGTGTAGTCATAACCATTGATGATTTAATGAATATCCTTGGCCCGTAGTGCAGGGATGATTCAATGATGTGGTTTATTTATTAAGTTGAGTCTCAACGATAAAAATTGATGAAAACATTTTAAATAATAGAAGATAGTATATATCATGCTCTACTTGACTCTTCTAATGGATTGCTTATTCCGCTACATTTAAACTTGTTGTCTATTATATTTTATCAGTTTAACATTGTTGAAGTCTAATGATAATTTATTCTGTATTATCTTAGTCATAATATTTCTTACTGGGCTAGTTGAGCTCACCCTTTCTTTCACTGTTCTCTTTAAGAAATGAGAACGTAGCGAGGACTAGTCGGGGAACGGAGTGACGGTCCAGATGATAGCATTAGTAGTCCTCACTATTCTGTTAAATAGTGTGACAATAAATGTAATGAGGACTCCATTGAGTGTGGATATTATCTAGATGGCAATATTCTTATTAAAACTCTTAGATTATATTTTGTCGTATTTTACACGACTGTTGTATAATTAAGTTGTATTTGAATTTTGTACCATGTATTTGGCTACTCAGGATCGGTGATGTATACCTATTTTGGGGGCGTCACAATATCTCCTATGAACTGAGTGGCGCGGGTCTGGGCTCCAATAGTACGAGAGATCCACCTGTGCTGGAATATATCATGAGTGCAAGGACCCTCTAATAATGTAAAATCGTCAACACCCAACAATGGGATATCAATGACAGGTGGCTGCGACTTATTGATTGAAGATCAAGAGCAGGAGCAAGAGGGGAGCATCAGATTTGCTGACAACGGATTTTATTCTCTTCTCTTATCATACTTTTATCTTTTAATGTCTATTCAGTTGTGAATTCTTGGTTTCAATTCATTAATTATGAACTAACTTTTTTTTTAAGATTTCAATTGAACCTTTTATGTCTATAAACTAATTATTTGATTTATTCCAATTATTTATGTCAGGTAATTTGTTTAGCTTGTCTTGCGCTTGCTGATTAATTATATGATCAGTAATTACCTTGTTACTCTAGAAGGAATTAGAAGAGGAATTCTAGAGTTAGAACTAGACATGATAACATGTGACTTGGTTATTTGCATGACGAATAATTAGGTTTGTGAATTGAATGGAAATATCTATTCACCGCATGTAACATATAAGGAATTGCCATTGAGAGAATTTAATTCAATTGTTTTGCATAGGAATATAGCAAGATTAACCTGGATTAAATAAAAGTCAATTGATCACTTGGAAAATGGCTTTTGGCATTTGAGAATTCTTGTTAACAATTCAGTAGGCATAATAATTGGGATAATTGGATAATTAGTTTATAGTTCATAATTGGGGATATTGTAGTCTTAACCTTTATTTTTTGAATTCATTTATAAAGCAATTCAGTTTAATTAGTTAATTGAGTTTTTTTAATTAGAAAAATCTCGATTTGAGATTGTTTAAATAAAATTAGTTTGGTTAAGAACAAGTACTTGGTGATTTTTATTAAATAATTCCTCGTGGGAACGATACTCTACTTTCACTTTATTACTTATTGACCGTGTATACTTGCAAGTATTCATTGATTGCGAAATCGATCAACAAGTTTTTGGCGTCGATGCCGGGAAATTAATTTAATAATTATTTACCAATATTAATCTCAATCAAATTAGTCTTAATTTAAACATTTTTATTAATTCTCTTTCAATTTTTTTTTCTTTCTCTCTTTTCAGGTACCATGGATGACTTTTCGTATCAATGGCCATACACGAACATGACTCGACCAATGGAAACATGGAGTCCACCATCCACACAGCAAGTAGCAATGGTTTGTGAGTTATGTGCTGAGAGTCATGCTACAGATCAATGTGCCATCAATTCGAAATCAGCTCAATTCATAGGGACCTATAATCGATCTACCCAACCGTATCCGAATCAAAATGCATATAATCCAGGTTGGAGAAATCACCTGGGATTTCCATGGAGTAATAATCAAGCTCAATCACCTAGACAGCAAAACACGGCTGGATTTCAAAATTAGACTCAACAACAGCCAGATAGTAAAACAAGTTGGGAAGAAGCTTTGGAAAAATTCATTTCAGTTGCTGACAAAAGGATCGGTGAACGAGAAGAGTTATTGAATCAAGTATATATGAATGTGAAAAGCCAAGCTGCGTCGATAAAAAATCTAGAAAATCAATTGGGGCAGATAGCACGTGCGTTGAATAACCGTCCACATGGAACACTCCCTAGTGATACAGAGATAAATCTGGGCAGAGATGAACATTGCAAGGTTGTGACTTTATGTAGCAGAAAAGAATTGTAAGAGACTCTCAAGGGCACAGAAAAAAGGGACAACGCAACAAAGGAACAATTAATCAATGCCTAGAACATTTGTCCTCAATACACTTGGCTCTATGACATGGATTTCGAGACCGATGGAGAGACCAAACAAAATTTGCAACTAGATGAGCCACAAGATGTTGAAAGAGAGGAAATAATTAGGAACCAAGAAAAGGAGATCGACGAAGAGTTAACTGTAAGATTCAACGAAGATGAGCTAATTTCATTAGTATCCCATGTGCCTCCTCCACCAAAGTTTAAGAATCCGGGTAGTTTTGCAAAACTATGCCCAATTGGCAGTCATGTCGTCGGCAAAGCTCTTTGTGACATGAGAGCTAGCAAAACTTTAGAACCATGGTGGGACAAAAAAGGGAAGATAGAAGAGAAACCTGTTGTGTTTGACAAGCATCCATGCCATAGTTTGATCGCAAACACAATGGAGAAAGCACCTAGTGGTTTACCATACTTTATGGGGATCCTATCTAAAAAGATCATGCTAGGTGAATTAAATCCAATAGCCATTTCAAATGAGAACCTCCCAAAAGAGACATTGTTACTGATGGATGGAGGGTTCCTCAATTTTCGTAGAGGAATTGGATAGAGAATTGAAGAAGTCAGGCTGAGACTATAAAACAAACGCTTATTGGGAGGCAACCCACGTTTAATTTTATTTTTTAGTTTTTATTAGGTTTTATATTAGTAGTTTTGAATTTGCATTTATTTAGAATTTAATAAAATTGTTTCTATCATGGTTTACAGGTTATTAAAGTCAAATTCAAGTGTAGTGCCCAATTTGTTCCACGTGCCTAGCTAATTCTCCAAACTCAGCGGACAAGGAGGAAGATTGCTATATTTTCAGGGAAGTCCTCTGCTTTAATTTTTTCTATTTTAGTCATTGAGGACAATGTTTAGTTTAAGTTTGAGGGCATTTTAGTGTCGTATTGCATATAGTTAGTTATCTTCATGGTAGTTCATTTTTTTATGTGTTAGCGTTGTGTTTTTTTAGGTTGCATATAATGCATGGTAGTTATTTGCACATTCATATATGTGTTGCATTAGTATGTGTTCATGTAGTATAATTGCATTTTTTTTTGCATGAATCTGTGTGATCGGTTGGTGTGGTCTTAGCTCGGCCTATGATAAGATTGGTTTTGCATGTTCACTTGAACAGTGTTGATAATTGATGATGAGTTCTAATTTTAAACATGAAGAAAATCTGAGCCTGTCTGAAACTTATGTAACCGGTTAGCACTTAAAGTTTAACTGTTTTAATCTACTTGGTTCAAGGGTTTTATAATTTGTTTCTGAGGGAAAATCTTGGTTAAAATTTAAGGAAATTAGTGAACTGGCGGTAAAGGTTGGAATGACGTAAACGCTTGAGTTTGGGGGAATCTATGGGGTATATATATACAAAATGAAAAAAAAATGAAAAAAGAAATGATGAAAAGAAAAAAAATAGAAAATCCAGAAAAAGAAAAAAAAATGAATAAACACTATGGCATGTTTGTCTAGTTTTGTGGCCTTCGCTACTTGAGTAAGTAAGCCCGAGGGGATTGGCATTGGTCGAAAGCTCGTTAAAGTAGCACTAAAAAGCCCTCGAGGTTGAATAAAAGTATAAATAAATCCTATATTTACCCTTAGACTTGGTAATTGCTTAGTTTTAATCGGAGTTGTCATGTTCACAAAAGTAATTGAATTGGGACTGAAATTTTTCTTCTAAGAAGTTTGTTATGTGATTATTTTGAATTGTGGTTGGTTAGAATGGTTAACAAGCACACACGCACAACATGGGCGATGACAGGTTTGGATTGACTAACTAGTTAGTGTGATGGACTTTGATTTGATCGGATAAATTGTTTGAGTATCATTGGTATCTTTGAGGCCTATTGCTATATATCATATTGATTTATTATTGGGTTCGTAGGTATATTAGGAAGTAGATCATGCATATGCATTCATGTAGTTAATTTACGTTGTTTATTTTTAGTTCTTTTGTGTTTTTGCTTGAGAACAATCAAAGGTTTAAGTTTGGGGGTATTTGATGAGTGAGTTTTATACTCATAATTGAGTGCGTTTGAGCTTAATTTTTTGGTTGATTTTAAGTGTTTGTGTCTATTCATGCATGTTTTATGTTGTTTTGTAGGAATTGGGACAAAACTTACTTGGATCGACGTTTGGGGTGGCTAGATGCGCATTTTCGGCTTGCCATTTATATAGCAGTCACTTCAGTGCCAATTTGAGTATTGCTCGGGACCTTATTTCGAAAACCTTAAAGAATGAAAGTTCTAGATCTACGTCTCCTCTTTCCGGAACATCTTGAATCATTGAAATTAGAGTTTGGACGAAAAAGTTATGGCCATTTTTCCAAAGGACGTCGGAGTAGAAAATTTCCAGAAAAGGGGCTAGCGCCGGGGCGCTAGGGGGCAGAATCCCAGTGTCGTGCCCAGCGCTGGGGCACTGGGGAAGAGTTTGGTCAAGCTTGGACGCATTTTGGGCGAATTTTGACACTTTTTAGACTCCAAAAAGGATTGGGTTTGTTCCTAAGCTAAAAATTGAACTTGTAACCTATAAATACATGATGTAAGACATAAAATACAGGGAGATTACATAGATTAGATTAGAGATACACTCCATTAGATTAGACATAAACCCTAGTTCTTATTAGTTTTGGATATTGAAGTAACTTGGAGATCATTGAAGATCAAGAGCAGGAGCAAGAGGGGAGCATCAGATTTGCGGACAACAGATTTTATTCTCTTCTCTTATCATACTTTTATCTTTTAATGTCTATTCAGTTGTGGATTTTTGGTTTCAATTCATTAATTATGAACTAACTCTTTTATTAAGATTTCAATTGAACCTTTTATGTCTATGAATTAATTATTTGATTTATTCCAATTATTTATATCAAGGTGAATTGTTTATCTTGTCTTGCGCTTATTGTTAATTATCTGATCAGTAATTACCTTATTACTCTAGAAGGAATTGGAAGAGGAATTCTAGGGTTAGAACTTGGCATGATAACATATGACTTGGTTATTTGCATGACGAATAATTAGGTTTGTGAATTGAATGGAAATATATGTTCACCGCATGTAACATATAAGGAATTGGCATTGAAGGAATTTAATTCAATTATTTTGTATAGGAATATAGCAAGATTAATCTGGGTTAAATAAAAGTCAATTGATCACTTGGAAAAGGGCTTTTGGCATTTTAGAATTCTTGTTAACAATTTAGTAGGCATAATAATTGGGATAATTGGATAATTAGTTTATAGTTCATAATTGGGGATATTGTAGTCTTAACCTTTATTTATTTGAATTCATTTATAAAGCAATTCGGTTTAGTTAGTTAGTTGAGTTTTTTTAATTAGAAAAATCACAATTTGAGATTGTTTGAATAATGTTAGTTTGGTTAAGAACTAGTACTTGGTGATTTTTATTAAATAATTCCTCGTGGGAACGATACTCTACTTTCACTTTATTACTTGTTGACCGTGTATACTTGCACGTATTCATTGATTGCAAAATCGATCAACAATGTTATACACATCCTTAAACAGACAAAGTTTTATCCCCACAGATCTCTTGTACACGAGAGGCACATCTTTGGAATAAAGTCTGTATCCAGGATTAAGGACTTTGGTGATAGCCCCAACGTCAACATCCTGATAGGTTTGGATCACACATCCAAGCTTATCGGCATTACCATCACCGGTAGAAGAAACAGGGAGCCGGCAATCATCCCCATCATGTTGGTAAGCAATTCATATGCATCATACAATTGCATCATATTGCATCATGTTTATCTTGTTGCATTTCAAGTGTCTAGGATTCTTTATCCTATCCATGCCATTGCATTGCATGAATATGATAAAGAGGGGCATCTATAGACACTCGAAATTTTTTGCACACCTGTTACTGACATTGTAGGAAGGCAGATTCGTCTTTCAGAGATAACCCTGGAAGACAGCTCACATCCAGTCCGGATACTACCAAAAGTTCATTTGTAACCCTGGAACACACACCGGGAGCATCATTTCTAACCTCGGCGATAACCCCGAGACTTGCAGTTCTAATAAAAGAAATTCCACCAAAGAAGACCGATTCATCCAGTTGATGACCCCGAGGTGTTCAGTCTTAGTCCCAACACTGGGAATAGCAGATTCCAACTTTGGAGATAACCCCAAGGAAGGCAGTTGTAGTTCCAGAGATAACCCCGAAAATGCTTGTTTCAAATGCATGCAATCAACTTCAACCTCGACACTTACACCGAGGCACTCAGTACAAGACCTGGCAATAACACCATGAAGACAGGAACACCTCAGAGAAGACACTAAGGACCTTCAACACTGGCAGCAGTCCAATCTCAGAGATAACCCTAAGCAACGTCTGCTTTATCAGCCTAAACCGGAGATAACCCCGGTGAGGGGAAAAGTCGTCATCTTGCCACCTTGATGCCATATCACACCGTCTCAACATTTCAAGCATACATTTCTACACATCAATGCCCCACAAGAATCAAGGAAAACCAATCCCGAGTGACTATTACGCAGGGTAACAGATAGAATTTGAAGCTAAAGACCGGAGGGCATCGTCCCATCTTCATGACTTCGTACAACCTCTAATCTCATGTCATTGCATAACTCTCAACAATGGGAGTCTGAAATAGGTCTTACATACCTCAGTCGGATGCCCGGATTGCAATTCTAAAAGTTCGAGCGAACATCACGTTGCATGCGTGCACGTACTTCGAGATGGCGGGACCCGTGAAGCCCGGGGCACCTCATGTACACCTACGGCCCAGTCGCAGGTACCTACGGCTCCACCCTTTATAAATAGAGGGCTTGGGGTGGCCATTTTGGAAGAGAAAAAGGCAAGGAAGTCCTGTCCAATTTGCTCCGTACACACCCCAAACTGAGTGCTTTCTCATTTTAAACACTTGTAAGCTCATATATAACTACTTTTTACAGGCGGGAGCCAAGTATTCATCCATTTCAAGTTATTGAAGTCTTCTTGGGTAGCCCACTGTAAGCCTTCTTACACATCTTCAAGCCTTTCTCTTCATCTTTGCACACACTGTTCTTCACATTGAGAGTCGTGTTGTGTGTGTATGCCCGGACTTCGGTCTGTGATTTCATTTTAGTTTGTATATATATATATATATATATATATATATATATATATATATATGTATATATATATATAGTAAGGATCAAGAGTAGAACTCTTAAGTAGTAGAACTCCCTTAAATAATAGAACTTTATCAAAACGACGTCGTTTTGTAATCACCACTATCTTTTTATATTATTTCTCTCTCTTCACCTTTTTACATTCTCTTATCAAAACGACGTCGTTTTGATAAAGTTCTATTATTTAAGAGAGTTCTACTCTTGATCCTTACTATATATATATATATATATATATATATATATATATATATATATATATATATATATATATATATATATATATTTCGTCTCGCATGGAGTTTACTTCGTGACGATTGACTGTTTTTATAGCTGTTTGTACATTTCGTCCCTCCTGGAGTTTCCTCCGTGGCGGTTGATCGTTTTTACAGCTTTATTTACATTTTTGATCCCCCATGGAGGTGCTTCGTGGTGGTTGATCGTGCCTGTATATATATATATATATATATATATATATATATATCTGCTTACTGCGTTCATATTAATTGTGGCATCATGTGAGCCTAGGAATCATGTGATCACAGATTCAGTTTACTGAATCTAGATTCGGTTCCCGTGATGGACCTTTTTCAGCTATAAGCAGCTTGTAAATTTATCTGTGTTGTTTGGATGTCCTCAGATGGTTTTCATACCCACGAGGAGTTTAACACCTTTTTTGTACATTATTTTCTTACAGATGTCTTGCATCTGAAAAATAAAAGCAATTAAGCCTAACATTTAATAATAAAATGGGAGTGTAAAAGGTCTCAATTTCTATTGAGCATCAGGCTTTGAAAAACCTCTTTCATCAAACTTCAATGTCTTGTTAAAACTGAATTTTTATAAAAATTCAAACCCTGTGTATATAGGTGCGAACGAGGCCTCACACTACTTCCAAGTAACATCACATTGACCCACACACACACACACACACACACACATATTCATATAACAGTTTCTTAAAAGATGGCGGTCACTGTGGCAACACGGATGTCGGGGGGTGCCTAACACCTTCCCTCCGCATAAGCAAGTCCCCGGACCCTAAATGAATCTCGATTTCACAGACCCGTTTAGCAGTGTCACATCACTGGATCAACATGCAAACCATTTCTCGGTACAACCAGTTAAAAAATCAACTGGCGACTCTTACAATCCAATCGTCGACATTACACATGTCGGACCTTTTTCACTTATTTTTTCAAACAAATCTCACCTAACATGAGAACAAAAAAGAACATGTAACGAAAAGGGACAAATAAAAATCCCGACGTCGACACTAAGAATGCTGGTCTTGAAGGAATCTGTGAGATTCAAATATTGTAACGATATCCTTAGTGGATTTAATACTCAAGGAGTAGAAGAGTGGACTAGGAGGCTTGAGTGCTCTAAACCACTTAAAAACACTGTGTCTCTTATATTCTTGCCATAACGGCTATATCTGCCATAATTGTTTATATCTTATTAACTCGTTTTATCTTAAAGGAAAATACAAACAAATCTCAAATTTTTTTGTAATTAAATCATTATCAAAACTGACAAGTATTTTTCGAAAAGAATTTTAAAATATCTATTCAACCCCCCCCTTCTAGATAATTATTGTGCCTCTGGGAACTAACAATTGGTATCAAAACAGGTTCTATCAAATAACCTACAAAGCTTAAGTAGATCCAATGATGCATCTGATAAGCGAATCAAAGACTAGAGGTGGTAGCAAGCCACGTATGTGCAATAATGATAAATTCACCAACTGGAAAGTTCGTATGCAAGCCTACATGGATTCAATAAATGAAGATCTATTTGAAACTGCTCAGAATGGGTCCTACGTTCCTACAAAGCTTGCACCAACTTCAGACCACCGAAATAGAATTATGATCAAGGTCAAAACACAATGGACTGGCAACGAAAAGAAAGTTGTCCAACTCGACAAAAAGGCAAAGAACATTTTGTTCCAATATTTAGAAGATGACCTGTTTGAAAATGTGGTTAACAGCAAAACAACAAAGGAAGTATAGGAAGCATTGCTCATCATGCATAAAGGAGTATAAGAAGTCTAAGAAAATAAGCAATCTCTTCTGACTCAACAATATGAAATGTTTGCCCACATTCCAGGAGAAAATGTCACTTCCACCTATGAAAGATTTAATGTTCTGTTCAACTCTCTTCGAGCCTTTGGAAAGATCTATCCAAATAAAGATCTAATCATAAAGTTCACGAGAGCTCTACCTAGCAAGTGGGATGCCAAAACCACTGCCATCAGAGAATCAAAGAATCTCCATGAAATGACTATTCAACAATTATATGGCAACCTTATCACCTATAAACTAGAGCTGACTCAGCGAGCAGAGACTCTATCTAAAGGAAGAAAGAAGGACAAAGGGGTTGCTCTCAAAGCAACAGATAACATCTCCAAGCTAACACTAAAAAT
The DNA here is from genome assembly GCA_016801055.1 of Panax notoginseng. Taxonomy (NCBI): domain Eukaryota; kingdom Viridiplantae; phylum Streptophyta; class Magnoliopsida; order Apiales; family Araliaceae; genus Panax; species Panax notoginseng. The sequence continues at coordinate 211,004,987 of CM029013.1, read as the reverse complement.
GACTCTAACTATGATGAATATGATGATGAGGACATTGCAAGGCTGGTAAGAAGACTCAAAAGATTCATGCGTAAAGGCAGAAGTAGCAAACCTAAGAGGTTCAACAACTACCGCAGCTAGGAGTAGATAAATGACATATGCTACAACTGCAAGAAGCCTGACCATTTCATTGCAAACTGCAAAAAACCTCGTAGAGAAGAACTAAAGAAGAAATCAAATTCAAAGAAAGAATTGAAAGGCAACAAGAGGCTCCAGAAGAAAGACAAAGGTCTTGTGACTGGAGGATCATGGAATGACTCAAACAATGACTCAACTCCCGAATCTAGAGATGATGAAGATCCTCGTAAAGCAAATCTATGTTTAATGGCCAAACATGCAAAGGATAAGAAGAGCCTTGACAATCATGAAGTAAGTATAGATGAGGTATTTGACTTTAACTCTCCTGATATAGATATTGATGATATAAGAACTGCACTATATGGCGTAACATTTGATCTGAATCAATACATGAAATGGTTCAGAGTTCTGTCTAAAGATTATTCTCTTCTTCAAAAAGAGAAAGAGAAAGTTCAGGAGGAACTAGAAACAGCTTTTCTAAGTACTAACTCTTTCTCCAAATTTGAAGTTGAGAATAAACACTTAAAATAAACAAATGAACTTAATGCACAAAGATAGTCAAATATAACCTCTAGGATTGAGGAACTAGAAAAGACAATCTCTACATGGAATAAATCCTCTTCTTCCATGGACTCCCTGATTTCTAATCAGAGAAGTGCATCTGACAGAATAGGTTTAGGTTTTGGGGAATCCACTTCAGAACCATATGTGGAAAAGATAAAGGAAACTAGCTCTAGTAATGTTTCAAATTTTAGTAGAAGCATTACATTTGTGAAATCCTCACAAAAGGAAGAACCAGTACATCCCTGCTCTTTATATCCAATCCATGCTCCAAGGCATAACGGATCCTATACTGGCCTAGGATTTAGAAAAGAGAAGAGTAACTTAGTCACTACTCTCCAACCTCGAAGGGTCGTAGAGTCGAGTAAAATCAACTCCACGAACCAACTGGGTAGGAACATTAGAGTTAAGCTTCACTCTTCACAAATCATGAATCACAGGGATACATTGAAAAAGAAGAACCAGTATAAAGTAAAGATTGATGAGAACCCACATAAGTCCAAATGGAGGAAAAATCCTCATACACACACAAGTATGCATCATATTAGATGCTTTGTATGTAATAAGATTGGCCATAAGGCTGCAATATGCTAAAATAATCCTATGCCTATGAGACCCAAAGTCAAGCAAATTTGGGTTCCCAAGGGTATTAACAAAGTAGGACCCATGCAAGTATGGGTACCAAAATGATAGTTTAATCTTACCATAGGAACAGAGCTCCATGATCACAACCTGGTATCTGGACAGTGGATTCTCAAGGCACATGACCGGGAACAAAGCCGTCCTGTCTAACTTCATAAAGGAGGGTCCAATAGTCATTTTCAGAGACAATGGCTCTGGAAAGACAAGATGATATGACTCGGTTGGGAATGGTGCAGTGTCCTTCAGTAAAGTAGCCTATGTGGAAGGGATAAAGCACAATCTTCTGAGCATTAGCCAACTCTGTGAAAAGGGTCATCAAGTTACCTTCCTCAATAATCAATGTCAAGTCAGAGATCTGAAGACATCCTCTATAAAGCTGACCGAAATAAGAGAAGGGAATGTTTACACTTTTAATCTTGGTCAACTAAGTTCTGACGGGATAATATGCTTTCTGGCTAAAGCTTCTAAAGAAATGAACTGGCTATGGCATAACAGGCTGTCTCATCTCAACTTCAAAAGCATGTCAAAACTGGCCTCCAATGATCTAGTAGCAGGCTTACCCAAGCTCAGTTTTGTCAAAGAAAGGCCATACACTGCCTGTCAGCTTGAAAAACAAACAAGAAGCTCATTCAAGAGAAAAACTGTCAACTCAATTGACAATCCTCTGCAGTTGCTTCACTTGGATCTATTTGGGCCAATTCCAACAACAAGCCTTAGAGGGAAGAGATACTCATTGGTCGTAGTGGATGACTATACCAGATGTACATGGGTGTTCTTTCTAAACTCAAAAGATGAAACAAGCTCCCAACTAATCAAGATGTTCAGGCTGGTGATGAACGAGAAAGGGGAGAAAATAAAGGCTATAAGGAGTGATCATAGTAGAGAATTCGATTTCTCTGAGATGGATTAGTTCTGCACAGACAATGGCATCAGTCATAACTTCTCAGCTCCACGAACTCCTCAACAAAATATAGTAGCTGAGAGAAAGAACAAAATGTTGATAGAGGCTGGAAGAACTTTACTAGTAGTAGCCCATCTGCCTGAATACTTATGGGCAGAAGTTATCAACACTGTATGCTACACTCAGAACAGATCGCTTGTGCACTCTATGATAAAGAAGACTCCCTACGAGCTGTAGAGAGTGATAAGTAGTTTTTATACGAACTTATCTGGTATCTATTACTTGAATTAGTTTCTTAAACTCATGTTTCTCATTTACTTTTTATGCATTTTGTGTTCATTTTGTAGATTATACACTTGGGAGCTGTGTGAGCGACTATTGGTATGAAATCGCAAAGAATTAGTATGAAATTGCGAAGAAAAGTAATCCCGACATCATTTGGGCTTTCATGTATATTTCATGTTCTTGGCTTAAAACTTGGATTATATTATATAGATTCTTCTTAGCTTTCCATAACATCTTGAACTATTCCAATCGGAGTTCGGATGCAAGAGTTATGATCTTTGTACCAACAGACGTTGAACTTCACTGTTTTGGGTGGCCATTTGCATAGCAGTCACTTCCAGCCCAATTTTGACCTTCATCTATCTGTTATTTCTCAATTCTTAAAGACTGAAAGTTGTGGAGCTCATCGATATCTTCGATTTGATAGGTGGTAGGCCTTGTAACTCTTTCTAGATCAAAAGTTATGGCCGTTTTACTAGAGGACATTGCAGCAGAAAAAGGATGCCCGCTGGGGCGGGCTTTTACTATACAAAACCCCCGCCGGGGAGGGGGTACAAGCTGCAAATCAGTACCATAGCTAGCCGGGGCGGGGGTACGGGCCAAAACACATTTTTGATACGTTTTGGGTCGAATTTTGATACATTTTTTACTCCAAATTGGATTCAATTTGTTCCTAAGCTAAAAATTAGACTTGTAACCTATAAATTCATGATGGGAGGCATAAAATAAAGTGTATTTCCATTAGATTAGATTATAGTAGAATATGAGAAAACACTAGTTCTGATGCGATTTGGAGATTGAAGCACTTGGACACCATTGGAGATCCAGATCAAGAGCGAGACGGCGGACGAATTTGCCGACAACAGATTCACTTTTTTTCCTTAATTTTATTCTTATCTTTTAATGTGTATTCAAGTGTGGATTCTTAGTTTTAGTTCAATGAACTAATTATTTGTTTGAGATTATAATGGATCTTAATGTGTAGTTTATTTTAATATGCTTCGCTATCAATTATTATGTTCTATTGTAAGGATTGTCTATTGTGATTTGAACTTAATTACTTAATTGCCTAGCTAACAATTACCGTGATAATCTATATGAACTCGAGAGATGAAGTATAGATTTAGATCTAATCATGATAACATGTGTTTGTGATTTCTGCATAGATGGAATTCATGATTCGTGTTTAGGATAGAGATATGTCTTTACGCAATATGTAATCTTATAGAGAACTTGTGCTTTAAATCCTTTTTAATTGTAATGCACATAGAGATATAGTGGATTAGTTAATTAGGGTGTCTTGCTTAATTCTATCATCTGTGGATTTAAGTGAGTATGTGTATTATGCATCGAGAGGTGGTTTTATCTGCTTTAGTGTTCTTGATTAACAATTCATGATAGAAAATAATTGATGAGAAGTGTGTTAACTTAAATGAAGTAATAAGTGAAGTTGTGATCTTAAATCTCCATAATATAATTTTTAATTAGTGGTAATTAGAATTAGTTTAGTTAAATAATTTAATTTATATAATTTGAAATTCATTCGTTTAAATAAGATTGAGTTGGTTACAAGTTAGTACTTGGTGATTTTTATTAAACAATTCCTCATGGGAACGATACTCTACTTTTACTTTATTACTTGTTGACCACGTACAATTGCGTGTTGTGCGTAATTAGATTTTACCCAACAAGTTTTTGGTGCCGTTCCCGGGGACTTGGTTTAATATTTTTTTGCCAATATTAACTTCAATCAAATTAGTCTTAATTTAAACATTTTTTTTATTTAATTCTCTCCCTATTTTTCTTTCTTTTCAGGTACCATGGATGGATGCAATTATCAATGGCCATACACAATTATGACTCCACCAAGGGACACAAGAATTGATGGACTCAATGTATTTTTTGCATTGTCAGCATAGATTGAGACACTTTCGAGGAAGTTGGACGCTTTTGTAGCACAACGTCGTCAAAGTGTGGTGGTTACTTGTGATTATTATGCTGTAAATCAACCGAGTCATCAATGCACCGTCAGTTTTGAGTTGGTACCATATAGTGGTGATTACCTCAACAACTATGCTGAGCCTAACTATCACTGAGATTGGGGGTATCACCCAGATTCTTCAGGGAGCTACATTTATGATGACCAATATTACGCTCCAAATCCATCATACACACAGGAATTTTCATGTCCACCTCCATTGCCACAAGACGAAAAGCCAAATCTGATGGATGTAATATTGAATGGCATAGCAGACCTAGAGGAGATGATGATTAGCCAAGAGCTGTCAACCCAAAATTTTAATAATCGGATGGACCAACTCGTCACTATCTCAACCAATGCTCCTCAATACATGGCTTCCGAGCCTAAAACAGAAAATTCAAGGCTGGGGGAATTATTGTCCAAGTTCATAGTAGATAAGGAGAAAATGAGTTATCAAGTGAGGTCAATGCAAAATCTTGTGGATCAAATAGAGCAAATGACCAAAGCCGTAAGCAACCTTCCTCCAAACACTTGGCTTTATGACATGGATGACGAAATTGACGGAGAACCCAAACCAAATCTACGACTGGATGAGCCACAAGATATCGGAAGTGTGGAGACAATTGGGGATAATGAAATAGAGGTCGACGAAGATCTAAATGGGTCTCCACCAAAGATCAAAGAGTCAGTCAGATTTGCAAAATCATGCCCACTTGGTAGTCATGTCGTCGGTGAAGCTCTTGATGACATAAGAGCGAGTACAATTTTGAATCCATGGTGGGAAGAGAAAGAGAAGATAGATGAAGAGCCCATTGTATGTGACAAGCTTCCATGCCCAAAAGTGATCACAAAAATAACGGAGAAAACACCTAGCTGTGGGACGTTCTTGATTGAGATCATAATAAATCAGAGCATGCTAGGTGACTTTGATGCATTGGCCATCACCTGTGGGAACCTCCAAAAGGATAATTTGTTACTGATGGATGGAGGGCTCCTCAATTTCCGAAGAGGAATTAGATAGCATTGACGTGACACCCCCAAATCTGGGTACTTCAATTCTCACATGATTTGGTGTTCACTATACAAACATCATATGTCTATCTACCCATAATAAAAGAAAGCATAAATAGATAGAAATAAATCGTCACCTTAAGGAGTTACATCATCTGAAATAATTACATAAATCCCAGGTCATATTAACCTTAAATCTCAATTGCGGAAACATAAACAATTAATAGTCTTTCACAACATTAAAATATGTATAAAACATAAATACATAATCATAATGACAACAAGTCTGCATCACTTGTTAATCTTGCCCTTGCCTTTGCTAGAAGAAGGCTCGTCGGACCTTTCGTTCTTAACTGCAATGTTATTATTACGCAAGAGTGAGCATGATTGCCCACAAGTAAAATAATGAAATAACAATATAATAACATGCGAGTGAATCAAAGACTTCTGGAATAAGAACTCAACTTTTGAATCAAGAATGAATAACAAGAATCAAAAGAACTTCTAAGGGTCATAAGACCTTGAACTATGTCCTAGGTTATCAAAGGTTATACTTGAAACCTTTAATAGTCATAAGACTATGAACTCTTCTACTCGTGCTTAGGGGCATCAGCCATTAGTACCATACTGTGCATAATATCTTAATACTAACACATAAGTAATCCCTATACAGGGTTGTTCATCTCAGTTTGACATTAGAGTCCACACCAAAGGATGTTTGGTTTGGATAATTCAATAAGGATTCTAAAATTTAGAACGTTCATCAACTATGGACTAGTCGAATCAATAAGGGTTCGCTAGTCTTACAAGGTTCAACAATAATTGATATTCAAATCGAATAATAAATCAAGAGGTATACAGTGGAATAAGAATTGTATAACAGAAATCATACGTTGAAAAGATGAATAATCTTTAATATAACAAATTGAACTTGATTAATAATAGCAAGAATTTGCTCGATGTAAGTTTATAAATTTGAATAACAATAACAAGTAGGGTTAGGAAACTTGCCTCGTGCGTAGATTACACGTTAAGTATACATGTTCCTTGATTTAATCCTATATACCATTTATATTTATAATACCAGTCAATTATAACGTAACTAGTCATCATAAGTTTATTCTTTGGTCTAAACTCTAGTTATGACTATACTTAGTCAAATTATCATGCTTATTTTCACATAATATCACACTACACGAATAATAAGCTAACTATGCGTTCAACAATTCAATCAACATGTAAATGCCTTATTGACATGTTAAGAACCTATTTTAACATCTCATTATGTGTCTAACACATTTTTATGTTCACTAGATTAAGTTACTATTACACTCCTGGACATGAACAATCAAAAAAAATCATTTCTGAGCAATCTGCAGAGTGGCGCTACGGCGCCACCAGTAAGTTTGTTCTTGGCGTTGCGGCGCGGTGGCACTGCGGCTTGGGCTTTGGTGTTGCGACGTGGGCCTTAAGGCATGGAGTTGGCGCCACGGCGTCGAACTCCAGTTTTCGAATTTCCAGTTTGCGAAGAACACAGAGTTAGGCACAATTATCATTACATGATCATTAAATACATTAAATTAAATATATCTATATACTAGAATTCATACATAAATCATTACCCAACCTTTATAGAGTGATTTTAACATGTTTAAGCACATAATTACTTGAATCAAATTATATAATTTCACTGTTATTGACGTTCTTGAAAGTTTTGAAAACAAAACATGGAGATTGGGCTCTACGGGTTCGTTATAACACTAAATCAGTCCATTCAAAGTTTGCTTTCTTTGTTTTAACATACATAATTATATACAAGTGTAAAGTTTATGAGAAAACATATGATTAACGTATCAAATTTGCGTGTAAGAGCCATATGGCCATATTTCTATACTCTGTAATTTTGAATAAATAATATACAACATAATTTATGAAACTGATATTATGGAACCATACAATATATAGTAAAACATGCTATGAAGACATATTATCACATATATTCACATAATTGTTACCCTTTCCAACTACAGAGATTTTAACAGAACTTGAAAGCCATTTTTTATAAAAACTTGAACAACATAAATTGAAACTTAAGTTTGAGGTTTTTACCCTTGATTGCTCTGCTTGGGTTACACAAGGTGATAACAACTTCTAATTTTCCACAATTCTTCTCCTCTAATCTCATTGATTCTCAAAATTCTCCCTGATTTATTTTTTCCAGACTTAGCAAAATAAAAGAAAGAAGATGTATAATATAAAGGAAACTGACGTTGTGTGGTCAGTTACTCTGATCATGGGTTATGTAAGACCCCGAATTTTATGAAATAAAAGTATTCAATTTTTCTTATAATTACTATTCAGTAAATAGTTAAATTGATAAATGTTAAACTTACGGATGATATATGGATTTTTTTCAAAATACACAAGTGGTTATAAAATATTCATTATTGTCGGGGAATATTCGTATGGTCGTGGAATATTCTTTCTGTCGGGGAATATTCGTACGACGGCGCATATATTTGTGGGCCCCATAACAGAATAACTGTCGGATGAAGATAACGACAAAAATTGAATTTTTATAAATAACAACGTAGTTGTTACCGTTAACACTGTTGGAATACCCGGTAGTTAAAATACAGTAATACGCATGGATGCACAGTAGCACATGGTATTGCACAGTATTATTGAATTATTGATCCTTACGTAAGAAGGCACTACTCAATAATTGTTACAGTAATTACTGTTCAATATTTTATTTTATTGATTCAATAATTGTTGCGTTGATATTTAATATTATTGTTGTTTCAATAATTGTTGCTGCACAGTATTTTTCAGTATCAGATTAATAATTCATATTGTTTAAATATTATTATTAGATAGCATTATTGGCAATGTCTAGAAAGTTCTGTCTAAGGAGAGGTTTGGTCATGTAATTGCGCACTAGTAAGGAGAAATTCTTATTAGAAAGCCCCCTCTTTCCTGGGAACGGCCTGGTTGTCATAAATGCGATTCTATAATATTATTTGTGAATAATTAATTATTGATTCATATGATAAGGAAATATTTATTTTATGTGGATATAAATGAGGGATATATTTTTGTGGTTAAAAATGAAGGAGTTAATGTTGAGGTGTTTTATCTGTATTTTTGTCGGAACGGAGTTATTGAAAATCAAATTAGGGTTTTTGATATATTTTGCGAGGGTTATAATTTTTAATCCGACCGTTGGATCGTGGTAATATTTGGATATGTTATACATATATAAGTTGAATATATGTACACAAATTTTGAACCGTTAAAAATGAACGTATGATTTGTTATGAATTTTACGAGATGACTGGTTCAGAAATTGTTGAATTTTTGGAGTTAATCATTTTGGTGGAAAATTCTAGAATTGGTGGGCCCCACTTTTAGTTGGTGAAGAAAATGTGCTGAGATTTTTATTCAAATGTGGTGGTTGGGAATAGTAGCAGGTAAAGCCATCAGGTTGCAAGTTAAGTCTGCTTCGGCGTGCTAATATTTTCCTATAAATAGAGGGCTAAGTTAGAATTGAAAATCACACCAGAAACATAAGCTTTCTCTCTTTATCTCTCTATATTATGAAGCATATTTTGTGAGAATTTAGATACTTTGAGAGTTGCTATTCAGTGCAAGTTTCCTTCGGCTTTGCATTCCAGTCAGAAATACTGCACTTTTGAGGTAAGGGATAGTAAGGGATTTTAAGGGTTGTTATATTTTTCAGTTTTGTAATATTTCTGACCTTCAGAAAATTTTGAAAAAATTTGAAATGATATTTTGATGAGTTTTCTTGATTATGTCCAAAAATGGTGATTTTTGAATGTATAGATTAAGAATTATGAATTTTATGAGAAAAGATTATTTTAAAAGTAACCGCTTATAATTTCTTTTGGTTAACTCCAAAATTAATGAAATCTTTATTGGGAGTACATGTATATAATAGAAGTATACTCTGTAAATTTCATAATTTTTGGACAAAAGTTCAATTTTTGATAAATGTCTAAATATTCGGATGTTTTGGTCATATGAAAAATAGTAAATGAATTTTAAAAATTATGAGAAAAATATATGTTCAATATGAGACTATATTCTGCTAAATTTCAGAAAAGAAATATTTTTAGAACTGATTTGGTATTTTTTATGAAAATAGACTAGTTATGAGAAAATGAATTAAATATGTTATGTGAAGTAAGAAAATTAGAAAATAGGATTTTATGGCTTGAGAATCCTATATGAGGTATATGCAGATTTTTTTTATGAGAGTTTTGGTTATTGATGATGAAATCTTAAGAGTTGGCATTTTATGATGATTAAATGCATTAATTAGTAAAGTGTAAACAATTTAAATAAATTATTTGTAAGCTTAAGAAATATTATTCTTTCAATATCATTATATCGAAATATTGGTATGGATTTTATTGTGGAATTTCTACCTTTTTCATGTCGAGTTACTATTCATGAATTACTATTCACGAGTTACTATTCATGAGTTAGTATTCACGAGTTACTATTCACGACAAATTTTTTTTCTTTTTCAGACCATATTATAGTTGATTTATGAATATTACTCTTGAGATTAAATCTATATATTGATTATATTAATTTTATTATCATATATAACATTTTTATAACCCTGATGTTGAAATTCTCTTTCACTTGATTATTAGTATGATCATGACTATGGGTTCTCTTTGGCCAGTAGTGCAAAGTTGAATTGTTGTCTGGTATGATCATGACCATTGAATTTATAACTAAATATCTTTAGCTTAAGTGCAAAGGTGAATTGATCAACATGATTATAATTATTGTTTATATAATTCTGAATTGATTATATATTTCTTTGAGATATTAATATATTTGACATGTTGTGCAAATATGAACTGTTGAGGAATATCTTTGGTTTGTAGTGCAAAGATGAATTGTTGATGAATATCTTTGGCTCGTAGTGCAAAGATGACCTGTTGATTAATATTTTTGGCCTGTAGTGCAAAGATGGTCTGTTGATGAATATCTTTGGCCCGTAGTGCAAAGATAAAATTGTTAGTATGATTATAAATAGGAACTGTGATTTTGTATAACCATGATCTTTGATGTTTCAGGTAAAGACATGTGATGAAAATTATCTTCGTCCTGGGTACGAAGATGAATTTAGAATCACAATTATGATTATATTTTATTCATATGATTGTGGAAAGGAACTGTTGAGTGATGTTACAGGGATAAAACATTGTTGGTGAACTTTTAATATGGAGAAGATAATAGACATTAGGGTCTATTTGACTCTTCTAATGGATTGCTCGTTCCGCTGCAACTATGGTTGAAAATTTTTATCATCTACCATATGTTCAAAATCTCTGATTTATTACTGATGAAGACAATTGATAATTTATTTATCTTTAGCTATGATATTCTTTATTGGGCTAGTTGTGCTCACCCTTCTGTTCACAATTCCTTTCAGGTAATAAGAGTGTAGCTGGGTCGAGCGGGGGTAACAGAGGAATAGAACGGTGGTAATCATTTAGGAGTTATATTTGGTGAATCATCTAGGGTGAAGCGAACCCAACGTTGGAAGGGTGTTTTGCCACTATCATACAAGATGTCTAATGACATACAACCTCGTGTCATCATAAGACATGGTTGTGCTCATCCACTTGTTGAGTATATTTACGAGCACTATCTATATAATCTTGGTGTTTGTTTGAAGTATAATTCTCAATTAGAGACAGTGAAGATAATGATATGTCAAGAGAAGACTCGCCATTGAAAAGAATATGATAGTAATCTTCTTTTTTTTTGGGGTCTATTAGGTCAACTAAGGATAATTCTGTGGTCATATGATATCTATCATAACCTAGACGCATGGCCTCCCATGTACGAAGATTTCCTTGAGCACTTTCTAAATATGCTAATTTCTAAAACAGTTTTTGACTATACCTTTATGTAAGGTGTCATTGTGAGGTGATGTCCACGGTTGGAACATGAGTCACATTTGGTATATATTTGTATTCAAACTCACATCATATGTGTTGTTGTATTTTGCACGACAATTGTTGTAATAAAATTGTAGTTGTTTTCTGTACCATGCATTTGGCGACTCAGAATAGGTTGCATGGAATGGACCTATTTTGGGGTTGCCACATTTGGTATCAGAGCTTAGGGATATGGTCTCTAGCGGAGATCGGGGAATACAACTAGGAGGGGAGAGACGAGTAAATCCTTCGCTAGTGTGTCCTATCTAAGCTTATTTATTGGTCAGTAATAATATCGGGATATTATGTGATATGTAAATTTGTTAAATTAACCCTTATTTTGAAGCTGTATTTTGGAATGATATTTGAAATACAGGAGATGAGCAATGGAGAAATTATGATGACAGAGAAGATGGAATCTGAAATGAAAGGAAGGTATTCTCAACTCTTTGAAATACCAGGTACGTAAATTTCGGGGACGAAATTTCATAAGGAGGGGAGATTGTAAGACCCCAAATTTTATGAAATAAAAGTATTCAATTTTTCTTATAATTACTATTCAGTAAATGGTTAAATTGATAAATGTTAAAGTTACGAATGATATATGAATTTTTTTCAAAATACACAAGTGGTTATAAAATATTCATTGTTGTCGGAGAATATTTGTATGGTCGTGGAATATTCTTTCTGTCGGGGAATATTCGTACGACGACGCAGACATTTGTGGGCCCCATAACAGAATAACTGTCGGATTAAGATAACGACAAAAATTGAATTTTTATAAATAACAACGTAGTTGTTACCGTTAACACTGTTGGAATATCCGGTAGTTAAAATACAGTAATACGCATGGATGCACAGTAGCACACGGTATTGCACAGTATTGTTGAATTATTGATCCTTACGTAAGAAGGCACTACTCAATAATTGTTACAGTAGTTACTGTTCAATATTTTATTTTATTGATTCAATAATTGATGCGTTGATATTTTATATTATTGTTGTTTCAATAATTGTTGTTGCACAGTATTTTTGATTATCAGATTAATAATTCATATTGTTTAAATAAGGAGAGGTTTGGTCATCTAATTGCGCGCTAGTAAGGAGAAATTCTTATTAGAAAGCCCCTTCTTTCCTGAGAACGGCCTGGTTGTCATAAATGTGATTCTGTAATATTATTTGTGAATAATTAATTATTGATTCATATGATAAGGAAATATTTATTTTATGTGGATATAAATGAGGGACATATTTTTGTGGTTAAAAATGAAGGAGTTAATGTTGAGGTGTTTTATCTATATTTTTGTCAGAACGGAGGTATTGAAAATCAAATTAGGGTTTTTGAGATATTTTGTGAGGGTTATAATTTTTAATCCGACCGTTGGATCGTGGTAATATTTGGATATGTTATACATATATAAGTTGAGTATATGTCCACAAATTTTGAACCGTTAAAAATGAACGTATGATTTGTTATGAATTTTATGAGATGACTGGTTCAGAAATTGTTGAATTTTCGGAGTTAATCATTTTGGTGGAAAATTCTAGAATTGGTGGGCCCCACTCTTGGTTGGTGAAGAAAATGTGCTGAGATTTTTATTCAAATGTTGTGGTTGGGAATAGTAGCAGGTAAAGCAATCAGGTTGCAAGTTAAGTCTGCTTCGGCGTGCTAATATTTTCCTATAAATAGAGGGCTAAGTTAGAATTAAAAACCACACCAGAAATATAAGCTTTCTCTCTTTCTCTCTCTATATTATAAAGCATATTTTGTGAGAATTTTGATACTTTGAGAGTTGCTATTCAGTGCAAGTTTCCTTCGGCTTTGCATTCCAGTCAGAAATACTGTACTTTTGAGGTAAGGGATAGTAAGGGATTTTAAGGGTTGTTATGTTTTTCAGTTTCATAATTTTTTTGACCTTCAGAAAATTCTAGAAAAATTTGAATTGATATTTTCATGAGTTTTCTTGATTGTGTCCAAAAATGGTGATTTTTGGACGTATAGATTAAGAGTTATGAATTTTATGAGAAAAGATTATTTTAAAAGTAACCGCTTATAATTCCTTGTGGTTAACTCCAAAATTAATGAAATTTTTATTGGGAGTACATGTATATGATAGAAGTATACTCTGTAAATTTCAGAATTTTTGGACAAAAGTATAATTTTTGATAAATGTCTAAATATTCGGCTATTTTGGTCATATGAAAAATAGTAAATTAATTTTAAAAATTTTGAGAAAAATATATGTTCAATATGGGACTATATTCTGCTAACTTCCAAAAAAGAAATATTTCTGGAACTGATTTGGTATTTTTTATGAAAATTGACTAGTTATGAAAAAATGAATTAAATATGTTATGTGAAGTAAGAAAATTGGAAAATAGGATTTTATGGCTTGAGAATCCTATATGAGGTATATGCAGTTTTTTTATGAGGGTTTTGGTTATTGATGATGAAATCTTAAGATTTGGCATTTTATGATGATTAAATGCATTAATTAGTAAAGTGTAAACAATTTAAATAAATTGTTTATAAGCTTAAGAAATATTATTCTTTCAATATCATTATATCGAAATATTGGTATGAATTTTATTGTGGAATTTCTACCTTTTTCATGTCGAGTTAGTATTCATGAATTACTATTCACGAGTTACTATTCACGACAAAATTGATTTCTTTTTCTGACCATATTATAGTTGATTTATGAATATTACTCTTGAGATTAAATATATATGTTGATTATATTGATTTTATTATTATATATAACATTTTTATAACCCTGATGTTGAAATTCTCTTTTACTTGAGTGTAAAGATGGGTAGATTGTTAGTATGATCATGACTATGGGTTCTCTTTGGCCAGTAGTACAAAGTTGAATTGTTGTCTGGTATGATCATGACCATTGAATTTATAATTGAATATCTTTAACTTAAGTGCAAAGGTGAATTGATCAATATGGTTATGATTATTGTTTATATAATTCTGAATTGATTATATATTTCTTTGAGATATTAATATATTTGGCCTGTTGTGCAAATATGAACTGTTGAGGAATATATTTGGTTTGTAGTGCAAAGATGAATTGTTGATGAATATCTTTGGCTCGTAGTGCAAAGATGACCTGTTGATGAATATCTTTGGCCTGTAGTGCAAAGATGGTCTGTTGATGAATATTTTTGGCCCGTAGTGCAAAGATGAAATTGTCAGTATGATTATAAACATGAACTGTGATTTGGTATAACCATGATATTTGATGTTTCAGGTAAAGACATGTGATGAAAATTATCTTCGTCCTGGGTACGAAGATGAATTTAGAATCACAATTATGATTATGATTTATTCATATGATTGTGGAAAGGAACTGTTGAGTGATGTTACAGGGATAAAACATTGTTGGTGGACTTTTAATGTGGAGAAGATAATAGACATTAGGGTCTATTTGACTCTTCTAATGGATTGCTAGTTCCGCTGCAACTATAGTTGAAAATTTTTATCATCTATCATATGTTCTAAATCTCTGATTTATTACTGATGAAGACTATTGATAATTTATTTATCTTTAGTCATGATATTCTTTATTGGGCTAGTTGTGCTCACCCTTCTGTTCACAATTCCTTTCAGGTAATAAGAGTGTAGCTGGGTCGAGCGGGGATAACAGGGGAATAGAACGGTGGTAATCATTTAGGAGTTATATTTGGTGAATCATCTAGGGTGAAGCGAACCCAACGTTGGAAGGGTGTTTTGCCACTATCATACAAGATGTCTAATGACATACAACCTCGTGTCATCATAAGACATGGTTGTGCTCATCCACTTGTTGAGTATATTTACGAGCACTATCTATATAATCTTGGTGTTTGTTTGAAGTATAATTCTCAATTAGAGACAGTGAAGATAATGATATGTCAAGAGAAGACTCACCATTGGAAAGAATATGATAGTAATCTTCTTTTTTTTTGGGGTCTATTAGGTCAACCAAGGATAATTCTGTGGTCATATGATATCTATCATAACCTAGACGCATGGCCTCCCATGTACGAAGATTTCCTTGAGCACTTTCTAAATATGCTAATTTCTAAAACAGTTTTTGACTATACCTTTATGTAAGGTGTCATTGTGAGGTGATGTCCACGGTTGGAACATGAGTCACATTTGGTATATATTTGTATCCAAACTCACATCATATGTGTTGTTGTATTTTGCACGACAATTGTTGTAATAAAATTGTAGTTGTTTTCTGTACCATGCATTTGGCGACTCAGAATAGGTTGGATGGAATGGACCTATTTTGGGGTTGCCACATTTGGTATCAGAGCTTAGGGATATGGTCTCTAGCGGAGATCGGGGAATACAACTAGGAGGAGAGAGATGAGTAAATCCTTCGCTAGTGTGTCCTATCTAAGCTTATTTGTTGGTCAGTAATAATATCGGGATATTATGTGATATGTAAATTTGTTAAATTAACCCTTATTTTGAAGCTGTATTTTGGAATGATATTTGAAAGACAGGGTTGTGCTCATCTACTTGCTGAGTATATTTACGAGCACTATCTATATAATCTTAGTGTTTGTTTGAAGTATAATTCTCAATTAGAGACAGTTGAAATAATGATATGTCAAGAGAAGACTCACCATTAGAAAGAATATGATAGTAATCTTCTTATTTTTTTTAGAGTCTATTAGGTCAACCAAGGATAATTCTGTGGCCATATGATATCTATCATAACCTAGACGCATGGCCTCCCATGTACAAAGGTTTCCTTGAGCACTTTCCAAAGATGCTAATTTTTAAAACAGTTTTTGACTATACCTTTATATAAGGTGTCATTGTGAGGTGATGTCCACGGTTGAAACATGAGTCACATTTGGTATATATTTGTATCCAAACTAACAGTATATGTGTTGTTGTATTTTGCACGACAATTGTTGTAATAAAGTTGTAGTTATTTTCTGTACCATGTATTTGGCGACTCAGAATAGGTTGGATGGAATGGACCTATTTTGGGGTTGTCACAGGTTAACTGCTTCCAACTCTCAATAGGGCTCCGTTTGGCTAGCCTTAAAAGGCTCATAATCGTTTAATTTGATTAATCCTTTATAATATAGTTTAATCGTGTCACACCTATTTAGGCAATTAATCGAATATCTTATTTAATTTAATTTAAATAAAATATGATAATTTCTCATTAATTCACATAGTCGACTAATTAATTTTCTTATTTATTAATTATGTCAAATTATTAATTTTCTCATTAATTATTAAATTAATTAAAATAATATTAGGCTTATTATATATATTTTTTAATTTAATAAGCTCACATAATTACATACTTTGAATAATAAAATTTCTCCACATTAATTTAATAAATATAACACATATAATTAAATTAATCTATCACAAATACAAAAATTAATTATTTAATCCAATAATTAAATCATCGAAAAATATTTATTTAATTCAATAAATATTCAAATAAACTACAAAAATCTTGTTTCTCACATCTTTCCCCCTTAAAAGGATTATGTCCTCAGAATCTTGACTCAATCAATTCGTCCCATTACATTCTCCCCCCTACAAAGATTCTGTCCCAGAATCGCTTACACATAAATTAAGTAAATAAATGAGGATAATTCTTCATCATATGCTCTTCGAGTTCCCACGTTGCTTCTTCAGCGTTGTGGTTCCTCCAAATTATCTTAACGGAAGGTATTACTTTATTTCTGAGAACTTGTTCTTTCCTATCAACAATCTGAATAGGAATTTATTCATAGGATAAGTCTTTCTCAAAATGAAGGGGTTCATATTCAATCACGTGCTTGTAATCGGGTTTGTAGAGTCGTAAAATCGAAACATGGAAAACGTTGTGGACATTCTCGAGTGCTGGAGGTAAGGCTACCTCATATGCAACTTCTCCGATTCTTCGTAGTACTTCGAATGGTCCAATGAATCTTGGGCTTAATTTTCCTTTCTTTCCGAATCTGATCTTTCCCTTCAAGGGAGAGACTTTCAAAAACACATAAATACCCGATTCAAACTCAATATTTTTACGGTGTGGGTCGGCGTATTTCTTCTGCCAATCTTAAGCTGTTACCAGTCTTGTTCGGATCACTTTAACTATCTCTGTTGTCTACTGTACCAATTCTGGGCCTAGTAATTATCTCTCGCTAACTTCATCCCAATATAGCAGAGTTCTGCACTTTCTGCCGTATAACGCTTCACAAGACGGCATGCCAATACTAGCGTGGTAACTGTTGTTGTAGCCAAACTCTACGAGCGGTAGATGATCATTCCAATTTCCTTTAAAGTCCATTATACAAGCTCTTAACATATCTTCTAATGTCTTAATTGTTCTTTCACTCTGCCCTTCTGTCTGAGGGTGATAAGCCGTACTCATTCTCAATTGCGTACCCATGCATTCCTGTAGTCATTTCCAGAAGTTCGATGTAAAGCGCGAATCCCTATCGAAAATAATTAACACCGGAACTCCGTGTCTCGAAACAATCTCTTTTACATATAATTTCGCCAATTGGTCTAAATTAAATTTGATTCTGATCAGAAGGAAGTGTACGAATTTTGTCAGTCAGTCAACGATAACTCATACTACGTCATAGCCTTTCTGAGTTGTCGGAAGGCCAACCACGAAATCCATCATAATATGTTCCCATTTCTATTCTGGGATCTCCAACGGTTGTAGCAATCCACTTGGCCTCTAATGTTCTGCTTTCACTTTTTGACATGTCAGACACTTGGCAACACACTTTGCAACATCTCGTTTCAAATTTGGCCACCAGAAATGTTGTCGAAGATCTTGGTACATCTTGGTACTACCGGGGTGAATCGAATATCGTGAACTATGAGCCTCGTTTAAAATGTCTTCCTTAATTTTTGGTACTGGAGGTACCCAAATTCTGCTCTCAAATCTAAGTATTCCTTCCTTGTCCATCTTGAATCTTGGTTCGGTTCCTTTCGATATCTTCTTTTTCACCTTTTTACATTTTTCGTCCTGAAGTTGAGCCTCCTTAACTTTATCCAGTAGGGTTGTACCAGATTGCATCTGGAACAACTTCTCATCAATCTCTATAGGATACTTCACTTCCAACTCCAGTTTCTCCATTTCTGAAATTAGCTCCTCCTGAGTGGTCAATGTCATCAATTTCTCCCGACCCTTTCTACTTAAGGCGTCGACAACCACATTTGCCTTACCCGAATGGTATAAAATATCACAATCATAGTCCTTAATTAATTCCAATCACCTTCTTTGGCGCATATTCAAGTCCTTCTGTGTAAAAATATATTTCAGACTCTTGTGGCCTGTATATATTTCACACTTCTCCCCATAGAGATAGTGCCTCCAGATTTTTAAGGCAAAAACCACTGCAGCTAGCTCCAAGTCATGGGTTGGATACCCCTTCTCATAATCCTTCAATTGTCGTGACGCATACGCAATGACTCAGCCATTTTGCATAAGCACACAGCCAAGTCCTTTATGCGACGCATCACTATAAACCACAAAATTTATTGTATCATTCGGAAGAGATAACACAGGTGTTGTACTCAACATCTTCTTAAGTTCCTGAAACCTTTCCTCACATTTCTCTGTCCAAACAAATTTCACAGCTTTTCGAGTCAAATTCATTAACGGAGTTGTGATTTTGGAAAAGTCTTGAATGAATCTTCTGTAATATCCTGCCAATCTAAGAAAACTTCGTACTTCCGACGACGTTCTCGGCTGATCCCAGTTTATCACGGCTTCGACTTTGGATGGATCCACCGAAATTCCGTCTTTACCAATCACATGTCCAAGAAATTATACCCGCTCGATCCAAAATTCGCATACCGAAAACTTGGCATACAACTTCTCCCTTCTCAATGCCTCTAACGTTACCTTCAAATGCTCTTCATGTTCTTCCTTGGTTTTCGAATGTACCAAAATGTTATCTATAAATACCACTACGAATTTGTCCAAAAACGGCTTGAACAGTCCATTCATTAAGCCCATGAATGTTGCAGGAGCATTCGTTAGACCAAATGACATTACCAAAAATTCGTAATGACCATATCGTGTTCTAAACGCTGTCATCGGTACGTCCTTTGGTCTCACCTTCAGTTGATGATAACCACTCCTCAAATTTATCTTTGAAAAGTATCTCGCTCCCTTCAATTGATCAAACAGGTCGTCGATCCTCGGTAATGGATATCTATTCTTAATCGTGGCCTTATTCAGTTCTCTATAGTCGATGCAAAGCTGCATCGTTCCGTCCTTCTTCTTCATAAATAACACTGGCGCTCCCACGGCGATACGCTCAATTGAATGTAATTCTTGTCTAGTAATTTTTGTAGTTATACCATCAATTCTTTCATCTCTACTGGTGCCGTTAGGTACGATGCCTTCGATATTGGAGCCATTCCTGGCGCCAAATCGATCACAAATTCCCCCTCTCTACCATGCGGAAGTCCTGGAAAATCATCCGGGAATACGTCGGTGAAGTCCCTCCCTACTGGTATCTCTTCTACTTTCGGATTCTCTTTACGAATGTCGACTATGTAAGCTAGATATCCAACACAACCTTGTCTTAACAATTTCTTGGCCTGCATCATCGACAGACAACTCGCTTGTCTAGGCGACTTGCTACCATAAAACACAACCTTTGTCGGAGTCATAAGGTTAATACGCTTCTTCTAGCAATCAATTACTGCCCCGTAATTAAATAAACAATCCATTCAAAAGATAACGTTAAATTCCCCAAGTCGAATAGGGACAAGATCTACGGTCATAATAGTAACCTTAGTATCCACTCTACAGTTCTTATGTATGTACTTAACAGGGATTATTTCTCTATTCGCAATTTCTATGTTCATGGGGTATTCTAACTCGCCCTTAGGCAATTCTAAGTTCTTCGCAAAGTCATCGGATATAAATGAACAAGTAGCACCAGAATCAAATAATACATAAGCATTAACTTTATTGATCAGAATGATACCTGACACCACATCATGAGACTGCACTACATCCTGCACTGTCATGTTGAATGTCTTAGCGGTCAGTCGGTTGGTTGTGGTTGGTCCTGTGACGGTCAGAGCGCTTCCACCGTTGTTTCCCCTATTTCCTCGTGATCCTATCCCTCCAGATCCCTTCTTAGGAGAGTAATTTGCAAGATGATCCTTTGAGCCGTAAGTGAAGCCGGCACCCTTCTTTGGGTTAGGACAGTTAGGTGCTATGTGGCCTTCCTAACCATAATTGTAGCACACTCGTTTACCCTTCATACACACTCCCAAATGAGCTTTCCTGCAGGTCGGGCACGCTTCGATCCTCTTCTTCTGACCTCCCTGTTGATTTCCAGTTAACGAGTTGTCAGACCACCTTTTCTTCTGATTATTACCACCTCCCGTGTTACTTCCACTAGCCTTGTTAATTCCTTCATTTTCACTCTTCTTCTTCTTCTTTTGATCCTGATTATATTTTGTTATCGCATCGCTTCCACCTTCAGCGAGTATTACTTTCTCTAGTACCCCAGCGAATGTCTTTAACTAAAACATCAACACTTTACTATACAACCAAGGCCTCAGTCCTTGTTCAAACCTTCTTGCTTTTCTCTCATCTGTGTACACTTGAAATGTGGTGAACCTAGCCAATTTATTGAATCTTGCCGCATAGTCTGGTACGGACATATTCCCCTGTTTCAACTCCAGAAACTGGACCTCTATTTGGTTCTGCGAGCAGGTCAGAAAATATATCTCAAAAAATATCTCCTTGAACCTCTCCCAAGTGATCATACCTTCTC
Source organism: Panax notoginseng (assembly GCA_016801055.1). Taxonomy (NCBI): domain Eukaryota; kingdom Viridiplantae; phylum Streptophyta; class Magnoliopsida; order Apiales; family Araliaceae; genus Panax; species Panax notoginseng. The sequence continues at coordinate 210,983,722 of CM029013.1, read as the reverse complement.
CTCCCCGGACTTTATTTGCTTGCCACCAATAACTGGCTTCGGATTTCAACATGAACGTCGCGTAGGCGGTTTTCTGGTCCTCTTTAAGTCTTGCGACATCAAAAACTTTCTTCATCTCCATAACCCAAGTCTGAGCTTCTATCGGGTTCATAGAGCCTTTAAACTCTGGTGGTCCCACCGCCTTGAAATCCTTGAACGACGTATTCGGTGGAGCTTGAGGTTGATTATTAATCGCTCTAGCTTATAAGTTCACCAATTGCTGAACAGGGTTAGCATTGGCGTTGTTGTTGTTGTTCGTCGATTCTTCTTGAGCTGGTTGACAGTTTTGTCTTCTTCTCGGCCGCATATTTCTGTTAAAAAATATGCTTATTAGGTCTTTATCCACTTCTCTAAATATTTGAGGCTTAATTCAAACAATTTAACAAAATCAATTAACACATTTTCTCAAACAACTTGATATATTTATTCAAATCGAAAGTTTTAACATCATACGATAGCATCACTGCTATTTACATCAACTATCCCGAGATAAAGAATCTGCAGGATTTAAAACATTAAAATATTCCTTTATTTATAAACACATCAGAATTTACATCTTTAACTATCAGATAGGTTTTCACATAATTAAACTAATCCTATCACTTCCTATTAAGGCGCTAAATAGCCTTGCTACGTTCCTCTTCCATGATGCGGGACATCGTCTTGTGATCTAGAATATACGATGGTAGTCCTTCGAACTGTATTGGGTATCTCATAACTCGATTCTGAGCCTCATCCACTTCATTTTGAAGTGTAGAATATGTCTCCACAAGCTTAGCCTTTTTAGCACGACAATCATCTTCTGCAAGATCAACACGACGTGATTCCCTTACCCAAGCTTCTTCTGCTATGGTCAGCCTTGCTGAACTCTCTTTCAATTCATTCTTCAACTTCTCTATTTCCTCGGACTTCTCATCGGTTTGATCCTTCTCGTGGACCAAATCCCACTCTACGTTTCCTAGACGTGTGTGAAGAGTCAGAGTCTCTCTATCCCTCTACTCAATGGTAATCTACTGAATAATCATCTGCTCATTCAGCTCCTGAATAGTGTCACATAACTCTACGTTACGGTCATACAGCTCATCGTACATCTCAGCATCAATAGAGTATTGTGGGAACTCATCTTCTTCCTCTTCTTCCTCAGGATCCTCCTCTGGATCAGTCTTAGGCACATTCTCCTAACCAACAACAGTGATCAACGGAGATGGCTCTCTCTGTACCAGCTGCTCCCTTACGACATGAATGTCTCGGGGCTCCTCCTCCGTACGTACTCAGGGTTCCTCCTCACTAGCTTGACTAGCTCCTCCTACATCCGACATCCTAACAACATAGTTTCAAGTTTTAGTTATTAAGTCGTACTAGCGAGCATATAATTTAACATATAAACACATAAAGTCTTTTATTATCTTCAATGAATTAAGAAAATAATTTCTTAGAACTCGATAAGAGTTTTCCATCACTATGTTTTTCCTATAAGGCTACTACCTAAGGTTGTTCCCCCACCTAAGGTTCATAACCTACAGCTTTGATACCAACCTGTGACACCCCTAAATCCGGGTACTTCAATTCCCAAATGATTTGGTGTTCACTATACAAACATCAAATGTCTATCTACCCATAATAAAAGAAAGCATAAACAGATAGAAATAAATCCTCTCCTTAAGGAGTTACTGTGAACCCCCAAATTTGGTTACTTCATTTCCACCAAATTTGGTGTTCACTATCCAAAACATTACATCTAACTACCCGTAATCAAAGGATAAAGACATTAAATAATTTAAACAATAATCTTTCCCCTTAAAGGGTTACATTATCTCATAAACAATCCCAGGTAATCTAACCTTAAATTATTACATCAGTTTGCGTAATACATCATAAAAGAAAACAAGCCTTATAACATCATGCATTTAAATAAGTTCTAAATAATTCTTCATCACTTGGACATCTTGCCCTTTCCTTTGCTAGTAGATAGCTCATCACCTCTTTCGACTTTGGCTGCATTGTTAATTGCAAGAGTGAGCAAACAAATGCTCACTGATATAGAAGATAGTAATGATAAAAACATGAGAGTCAACAATAAATGCTGAACAACAATGAACTTGTTCTAAGAATCAAAATTAGAAAAAAAGTTTGAACTTTAATTGTCCGAGGGTCTTAAGACCACAAACCATGTCTCTGATATTTAGGTATTATTACCTTAACCTTTATAGTCGTTAGACTATACAAACCCTTCTTAACGTATTTAGGGGGATCAACCCTTTGTACCATGTATTGTGCACAAACATATAAACGTTACACGTACAAAATCCCCTATATTAGGGTTGTTCATCTCAGTTTGAATTTAGAATTTCTGCACTAAAGAAAGTTTAGTTTGGAACTAGCTTATCAGTGTTTCTAGAATTTTAGAACACTATTCAAATTCCATCAATAAAGGTTTGCTTACTACTTGAAGGTTTAATACAAGAATGTATAACTGAACAAGGTTATCAAAGTCAAAGATTAGATATTAACAATATATAATTGAATAACATGATACACATGCCAAGTACTATATTTAAAGAATTAGAACAATCTTCTTTGAATCAATATATTAGAACAATATACGTTTTGAATAATAATAACAAGAAATGAGAATGTGAAACTCATTCGATATAACAAATTAGGTTACAAGAGCTTATTCAACCGTACATAAGAATAGAATCAATAGTCTTGCTCAATAAAAGCTTAGGAACTTGTATTCATCAATAAAAGAATGAAGTTAGAAAGTTTGCTCAATAAAGGTTTATGATAAGAAACTTGCTCGATGTAAAATATAAGGTTTAGAAACTTGACTTGTATGTAAGCTACACAAGTATAAAATAATCTCCAATTACCCTACAAATATCATTGAAATCGCAACAATAATTAGTTGTATGAACATTAACTTTATGAGGTTAAACCAACATTTAGGTCATAACCCTAACCTAGCACCTAACCATGTAGGTTAACGCAATTAACGAATCTGAAATCTCATTACGATTCGACATAACTTAATCGTTCATCTCTAACTTTGAAAACATCACATTTGGTTTCATTTTATAACTTATTTAAATAATTATTCAAAATCTTTACACTTTTCATTATAACACCTTACAATCCGTTATTATAGTTTATATTATGTCTTAACATCATTAACATGCATGCTTAACCAACATAAGTCCATTACACATGACCTGCAAATAAGCAGACTTCACTGCCTCAGATCATAGTACGACACTGCTGCACTTGGGACTGGCGTAGCTGCGCTGGTGCAGCTGTGCCATTTCTGGTCTTGGCACCAGCGCAGCTGCGCTAGTGCATAGACAGAACCAGAAACGCAGCAACAGTGTTCCATTTTTTGCCCAACTAACTCGAATTTCACCATCAAAATAGTGAAATTAGCACATCCAATTGATATAAATCTAACACAAGCATGTTTCCTCACATATTCATCGACTTAAAACAATTAAACATCAAATTAAACTAATTTAATTCATTAAATTTCATGTTTTCATACAAAAACTCAATTTTTGACACCTTTAGCAAATTCGATCACCACGAATTCGTTTCCTAATCAATTGACACGATTCGAACTATGCCGCTTTCGTTTCTTATCATATTAACATAATCCAATAACAAATCACAGATTACAACACATATAGATCATCAATTTTTGTACTTTCTAAAGCCATTTTCTCAAACATAAACATTGTTATATGCTTTCTTCCTATAAACCAATTTTTGACGAATTTGACAAACAAGTATCAAGTATACATGATGATTAACATATTTTGCAACACTATATGCACATACATCTACCACAATTCACGTGATTTCCAATTCATAACAAATATATATATATATATATATATATATATATATATATATATATATATATATATCACCAAAACTAAAAGTAAAAATAAGAATAGTTTTAGTTTATACCTTGAATCTTTGATGGTATGATAGCAAAATTATGAGCAATCCTTTTCCAAAACCCTTCTTCTCCAACCCTCAATAACACTGTTTTTCTCTCCTGCTCCAAGCCCTCTCTCTAAACCTCTGTTATTCTCCTTAGCAAAATACGTGAAATAAAAAGAACTGAGCGCTAGCCTTAAGAAATAGACGCGTAGAATAAACTGATGCCCACTAATGAGTGAGTTTTATACACATGAATTGGATACATTCGGGCTTAATTTATTATTGTTCTCAAGTCTTTTAGAATAGTTTTTAAGTGTTTGTGTCCATTCATGCATGTTTTACATTATTTGTATGATTTGGGACAAAAGTTACTTGGATCGACGTTCGGGGTGGCTAGATTCGCGTTTTCGGCTTGCTATTTACATAATAGTCACTTTAGAGCCAATTTGAGTATTGTTACGAACCTTATTTCTAATAACTTAAAGAATGAAAGTTGTAGATCTACTTCTCCTCTTTCCGGAACATCTTGAATCATTGAAATCGGAGTTTGGACGAAGAAGTTATGGCCATTTTCCCAAAGGACGTCGGAGCAGAAAATATCAGAACTTGTAACAGCACCGGGGCGCTATTCTTAGTTCATTTTCCAGCACCGGGGCGCTATAAGATAGTCTTTGAGCATCGAGCCCAGCGCTGGGGCGCTGGGGGAAGGGTTTGGTGCTGCCTGGACGTGTTTTGGGCGAATTTTGACACCTTTTTGACTCCAAATTGGATTGGGTTTGTTCCTAACCTAAAAATTTGACTTGTAACCTATAAATACATTATGGGAGGCATAAAATAAAGGGGGATTACATAGAGTAGACTAGATTAAACACTCCATTAGATTAGACATTAACCCTAGTTCTTATTAGTTTAGGAGATTGAAGCAACTTGGAGATCATTGAAGATCAAGAGTAGGAGCAAGAGGGGAGCATCAGATTTGCTGTCAACAGATTCTATTATCTTCTCTTATCATACTTTTATCTTTTAATGTCTATTCAATTGTGGATTCTTAGTTTTAATTCATTAATTATGAACTAACTCTTTTATTAAGATTTCAATTGAACTTTTTATGGCTATAAATTAGTTATTTGATTTATTCTAATTATTTGTGTTGAAGTGAATTGTTCATCTTGTTTTGAGCTTATTGATTAATTATCTGATCAATAATTATCTTGTTACTCTAAAAGGAATTGGGAAAGGAATTCTAGGGTTAAAACTGGGCTTGGTGACATGTAACTTAGTTATTTGCACAGTGAATAATTAGGTTTGTGAATAGAATGAGAATATCTATTTGCCGCATGTAACATAAGAGGAATTGGGTTTGTAGCGAGTTTAATTCAATTGTTTTGCATAGAGATATAGTAAAATTAATCTGGGTTAAATAGAAGGCAATTGATCACTCGAGAGAGGGCTTTTGGCATTTGAGAATTTCTGTTAACAATTCAATAGATATAATAATTGGGATAGTTGAATAATTGATTTAGAATTCATAATTGGGGATATTGGAGTCTTAATTCTTATTTATCTGAATTCCATTAATTCTTAGTTGTTTATTTGCTTTCTTTTATAATAATCTTTTTGTTTTGTTTAATTTAGTTTTCTTAAATCTAGAAATTCTTGTTGGTTTATTTTAATTGTGATTTCTAGATTTAAGAAAACTAAATTAAACAAAACAAAAAGATTATTCTAAAAGAAAACAAATAAACAACTAAGAATTAATGGAATTCAGATAAATAAGAATTAAGACTCCAATATCCCCAATTATGAATTCTAAATCAATTATTCAACTATCCCAATTATTATATCTATTGAATTGTTAACAGGAATTCTCAAATGCCAAAAGCCCTCTCTCGAGTGATCAATTGCATTCTATTTAACCCAGATTAATTTTACTATATCTCTATGCAAAATAATTGAATTAAACTCGCTACAAACCCAATTCCTCTTATGTTACATGCGGCAAATAGATATTCTCATTCTATTCACAAATCTAATTATTCACTGTGCAAATAACTAAGTCGCATGTCACCAAGCCCAGTTCTAACCCTAGAATTCCTTTCCCAATTCCTTCTAGAGTAACAAGGTAATTATTGATCAGATAATTAATCAATAAGCTCAAAACAAGATGAACAATTCACTTCAACACAAATAATTGGAATAAATCAGATAACTAATTTATAGCCATAAAAAGTTCAATTGAAATCTTAATAAAAGAGTTAGTTCATAATTAATGAATTAAAACCAAGAATCAACAATTGAATAGACATTAAAAGATAAAAGTATGATAAGAGAAGATAATAGAATTTGTTGTCAGCAAATCTTATGCTCCCCTCTTGCTCCTACTCTTGATCTTCAATGATCTCCAAGTTGCTTCAATCTCCTAAACTAATAAGAACTAGGGTTAATGTCTAATCTAATGGAGTGTTTAATCTAGTCTACTCTATGTAATCCCCCTTTATTTTATGCCTCCCATCATGTATTTATAGGTTACAAGTCAAATTTTTAGGTTAGGAACAAACCCAATCCAATTTGGAGTCAAAAAGGCGTCAAAATTCGCCCAAAACACGTCCAGGCAGCACCAAACCCTTCCCCCAGCGCCCCAGCGCTGGGCTCGACGCTCAAAGACTATCTTATAGCGCCCCGGTGCTGGAAAATGAACTAAGAATAGCGCCCCGGTGCTGTTACAAGTTCTGATATTTTCTGCTCCGACGTCCTTTGGGAAAATGGCCATAACTTCTTCGTCCAAACTCTGATTTCAATGATTCAAGATGTTCTGGAAAGAGGAGAAGTAGATCTACAACTTTCATTCTTTAAGTTGTTAGAAATAAGGTCCGTAACAATACTCAAATTGGCTCTAAAGTGACTATTATGTAAATGGCAAGCCGAAAACGCGAATCTAGCCACCCCGAACGTCGATCCAAGTAACTTTTGTCCCAAATCCTACAAAACAATGTAAAACATGCATGAATAGACACAAACACTTAAAAACTATTCTAAAAGACTTGAGAACAATAATAAATTAAGCCCGAATGTATCCAATTCATGTGTATAAAACTCACTCATCATCCACGTACTTCAGTTATAAAAAAAATAAAAAGACGTCAGTTGAATAAGCCGAAGGCCACAAGGCCTTGTTTGGCTAACCACACTTTTCCTCTACTAGATTATTTTTATATTATTTTTATTGTATAGTTTCATGTGTCACACTTTAATTTAGTTAATTTAAATAACAACTTTAGTTTAGTTAATTTAAATAACTTATAATAATAATAAAAATCTTATTATCATTATACTTATAATTAATAAATAATTATTTATCTAATTTAATTAATAAATTAGCAACCTCACTTTATTTAATTTATCAATTTCCTTCAGATTAAACAATGCATTTTAATTTAATTATCCTCTTAAATGTTAAGCAATTGATTTAATTTAATTATTTCCTTAAATAAAATCCATTAGCTAAAATTATAATTACTCAATTTAATTAACACTAATCGATTTAGATACTAAATTAATTCACCACAATTCCTCAATTATTTATTTTTCTCAATAAATTATTTAAAATATTTATTTAATTCAATAAATATTTATATTACATTACAAATTTCTCGATCGTTACATTCTTCCATCCTTAAAAGAATTATGTCCCCAGAATCACAACTCAAAAATTTATTCGTTACATTCTTCCTTCCTTAACAAGATTCTGTCCCCAGAATCGCTATACAAGATCAAGCAAATAACATATGATAATTCTTCATCATAACGCTTTCAAGCTCCCACATAGCTTCCTTAGCATTGTGGTTTCTCCAGATTACCTTCACAGAAGGTATCACCTTATTCTTCAGGACTTGTTCTTTTCTGTCAATAATTTGAACAGGGATTTCCTTATAAGACAAATCTTTCTCAAACTATAAGGGCTTATATTCCATAACATGTTTATAATCAGGTTTATATGGTCTCAACATCGAGACATGGAAAATATTATGGATATGCACCAATTCTGGAGGTAAAGCTACATCATATGCCACTTCACCAACTCGTCGAAGCACTTCAAAAGGTCCTATAAACATAGGGCTTAATTTCCCTTTCTTGCCAAAATGAATTTTCCTCTTCTAGGGAGACACTTTCAAGAAAACATAACTACCGACATCGAATTCTCTATTTTGTCAATGTTGATCGGCATATTTCTTCTGTCTATCCTATGCATCAGTCAATCTTGCTCGAATCACCTTGATGATCTCGACGATTTGTTGCACCAACTCTGGACCCAATAATTGACGTTCACCTACCTCATCCCAACATAACGGAGTTTTGCATTTCCTGCCGTATAACGCTTCATAAGGCGGCATGCCAATACTCGCGTGATAACTATTATTATAGGAAAATTCAACCAATGGTAAATGATCGTCCCAATTTCCCTTGAAATCCATAATACATACTCTATGCATATCTTTTAGTGTCTGGATGGTTCTCTCACTATGTCCGTCTGTTTGAGGATGTTACGATGTGCTCATTCTCAACTCAGTTCCCAAACATTCTTGTAATCGTTTCAGAAATTAGATGTGAAACGCGGATCTATGTATGATACAATGGACATTGGTACACCGTTCCTTGAAACAATTTCCTTCACGTATAGTTTTGCCAATCGATCCAAGTTAATTCTAATCTTGATTGGTAAGAAGGGTGCCGACTTCTTTAGACGATCAACAATCACCCAAATGGCGTCATAACCTTGCTGAGTCATTGGAAGACCTACCACAAAATCCATTGTGATATGCTCCCATTTCCATTCTGGTATCTCCAACGGTTGCAATAATTCACTTGGCCTTTGATGTTCAGCTTTAACTTTCTAACACGTTAAACATTTCGCAACACACTCAGCCACATCCTTTTTCATATTTGGCCACTAAAAATAATGTCTAAGATCCTGGTACATTTTTGTACTTCTAGGGTGAATCGAATATATTAAGTTGTGAGATTCACTCAGAATTTCCTCTTTAACTTCTGGTACCAGCGGAACCCAAATTCTCCCTTCTAACCGAAGTAACCCTTCTGAATCGATTTTGAATTTGTTTTCCTCACCTTCAGATATCTTCTGTTTTATCTTTTTGCAGTCTTCATCCTGAAGTTGTGCATTTTTCACCTTATCCACCAACGTTGAATTACTTCCCATCTGGAACAACTTTCCATCGGATTCTGTCGGATATTTAATTTCCAACTCCATCTTTGCCATTTCCTACACCAGCTTCTCTTGAGCAATTAACATCATTAACTTTTCCCGTCCCTTCCTACTTAAAGCATCAGCAACAACATTCGCCTTTCCGGGAGGATAGAAAATCTCGCAGTCATAGTCTTTAATCAGCTCCAACCATCTTCTTTGTCGCATGTTCAAGTCTTTTTGTGTAAATATATACTTCAGACTTTTATGGTTAGTATATATCTCACACCTCTCTCCATAAAGATAATGTCTCCAAATCTTCAGGGCAAACACCACCGCCGCCAACTCTAAGTCATGAGTAGGATACCCCTTCTCGTAATCTTTTAATTGACATGATGCATACGCAATAACTCTGCCGTTCTGCATAAGAACACAGCCTAGTCCTTTATGCGATGCGTTACTATACACCACAAAATTCCCTGTATCATCAGGAAATGACAACACAGGTGCCGAACTCAATCTCTTCTTCAATTCTTGAAAACTTTCCTCACACTTCTCTGTCTAAACAAACTTAACCGCTTTCCTAGTTAAATTCGTCACCGGAGTCGCGATCTTGGAAAAGTTTTGAATAAAATGCCTGTAGTAACCTGCCAATCCTAAGAAACTCCTTACTTCTGACAGTGTCTTCGGCTGATCCCAGTTTATTATAGCTTCAACCTTTGATGGATCTACCGAAATTCCGTCTTTATCAATAATGTACCCGAGAAACTGTACATGTTCCAACCAAAATTCACATTTTGAGAACTTAGTGTGCACTTTCTCTTTTCTCAACGTTTCCAACATCACTCTTAAGTGTTCAACATGTTCCTCCTTGGTTTTGGAAAATACCAATATATCATCAATAAACACCACCACAAATTTATCTAAGAATGGTTTAAAGACCCTGTTCATCAAATCCATGAACGCTGCAGGTGCATTGGTTATACCAAATGACATAACCAGAAACTCGTAATGACCATACCGAGTTCTGAATGTCGTCTTCGGTACATCTTCTGGCCTCACCTTCAGCTGATGATAACCACTTCTCAAGTCTATCTTTGAGAAATACCTCGCTCCCTTCAACTGATCGAACAGGTCATCGATTCTAGGTAATGGATACTTATTTTTAATCATGACCATATTCAATTCTTGGTAATCAATACAGTGTCGTATCGATCCATTTTTCTTCTTAACAAAGAACACCGGTGCTCCCCATGGCGATACGCTTGGCTGAATATACTTCTTGTCGAGCAATTCTTGCAATTGCACCATCAACTCTTTCATTTCTACCGGGGCCATTCTATACGGTGCTTTAGATATCGGGGTCATTCCTGGTAGTAAATCAATTATGAACTCAATTTGTCGATCTGACGGAAGACCAGACTAATCGTCTGGAAATACGTCTGCAAAATCTCTTATGATCGGTATCTCTTCTAACTTCGCACTCTTCTTCTGTGTATCGACTATGTAGGCTAAGTGTCCTATAAATCCTTGTCTCAACAACTTCGTGGCTTGCATCACCGTCAGATAACTCACTTGTCGAGGTGACTTACTGCCATAAAACATAACCTTTGACGGAGTCATAAGGTTAACATATTTTCTTTGGCAATCAATTATTGCTCCGTGATTGAATAACCAATCCATTCCCAGGATAACATCAAACTCACCCAATCTAATTGGTATCAAGTCTTCCATCATCTCTTGACCTTTTATAGCCACTTTACAATTCCTATATATAAATCTAATAAGAATCACTTCCCTATTCGCAATCTCTATACTTTAGGGAAATTTTAATTCTTCTTGAGGCAAATCTAAGTTCTAAGCAAATTCCTTAGATATAAATGAACAAGTAGCACCCGAATCAAATAGTACATAAGCATTAATACCATTAATCGGAATGATACCTGACACCACATCCTTAGACTGAACCGCATCCTGTACGGTCATATTAAAAGTTCACGCAGTAACTCGACTTGACTGTGCTGGTCTAGTGATAATTAATGCACCACCACCGTTGTTGTTTCCTTTTCCACCACTTGCACTTCCCGTAGGCTTCATAGGGCAATCACGAGCCATGTGATCCTTGGAACCGCAGGTAAAACACGCTCCTTTCTTTGGGCTAAAACAGTTTAGTGTAATGTGTCCCTCCTGACCACAGTTGAAACACACCCGCTTTACCTTCAAACATACCCCAGAATGGTTCTTCCCACAAGTAGCGCAAGCTTCAAACTTTTTCTTCTGTTGATTTCCCTGCTGTCCTCCCGTAGTCGAATTCTCGTTCCACTTCCTCTTCTGACTGTTGCTTCCAATATTACTTTCACCAGCATTATTCTCATTCTCAGTCTTCATCTTCTTCTATCCTTGGTTGTACTTTGTTAAGGCATCGCTTCCACCTTCCGAGATAATTGCCTTTTCTAGTACAGCCGCAAATGTATTCAGCTGGAACATTGAAACCTTGCTATACAGCCAGGGTTTCAATCCTTGTTCGAACCTTCTCACTTTACGCTCGTCGGTATTAACTTGATAAGGGGCAAACCTTGCCAACTCGTTAAACTTTGCAGCATATCCAGGCACCGTCATTGTTCCTTGCTTTAACTCCAGGAATTGCACTTCCAACTGATTCTGAGAACTCGCTGGAAAATAAATTTCTAAAAACATCTCCTTAAATCTATCCCACGTTATCACTCCTTGTTCCCCATGAACCTTATTTGCTTGCCACCAATAGCTAGCTTCAGACTTCAGCATGAATATTGCGAACGCGGTCTTCTGATCTTCGTTAACTCTAGCAACGTCGAACACCTATTCCATTTCCATAATCCAGGTTTGGGCTTCCACTAGATTCATAGACCCTTGAAACTCTGGCGGTCAAACCGCATTGAATTCTGTAAAGGTCATAGCTTGAGCTTGCGGTTGATTCGCAAGTGCACCCGTCAATAGACCTACCAACTCCTGAACCGGATTAGAGTTGGCCTTGTTGTTATTGTTAGTAGACCCCTCAGGAGGTGGTTGTTGACGTGGTTGTCTTCTTCTAGGGGGCATTTTCTGTTAGAATATATGCTTATTAGTTCATCACTCAACTTCTTAAGTATTTGAAGTTTAACTTAACATTCCAAGATTAAAGATATAACACATAACATTTTAAACAAACTCTAATATTTTATTCATTCATAACGTTTTAGAACATACTAAAGATAGCATAACCGCTATAAACATCCACATTCCTGAACTAGACAAGTTTTAGGATTACATACTCATACTATCCCTTTATTTATCTCAAAATAAGGGATTTAAAATTTTATTTATCCACATAAATAACCACATATGATTATCACTCTTATTTTCTATCTACGCATATTAAGACGTCGTAAGGCTTCTTTACGCTCCTTGATGATACGATATGCCATCCTACGATCCATCACGAACCACGGCGAGACTTCAAATTGAGGCGGGTAATAATAGACTCGATCCTTGGCCCTATCAATCGCAGTGTTAAAAGCATAATCCATCTCCTTCATCTTGGCTTTATTTACTTGGATCTTAGCCTCAGCACGGTCTGCATCCAAGCGTCCTCTGCTCTTGCACGCTTAGTTGATTCCTCTTTGAAGTTATCTTTTAATTTCTCCATGTCAGTCTTCATCATCTCGTTCACTGCCAACAGATCTTCATTCTGACCCTTAGTATGAACTAAGTCCCACTCTGTGTTTCTAAGTTTTGAGTCAAGTTCCTGAATTTCTGCATCCTTCTGCTCCATCGAAGCGTGATGCATCTCAACCAACTCCTTCAGTTCCTCAACATTATCCTGTAACTTTATGCTACGGTCGTACAAACTCATGGAAACTCCAAATGATCATCTTCCTCATCATCCTCCTATATCTCCTCAGTATCCTCCTCGGGATCGGTCACAAACTCATCCTCCTGGATCAACTGTTCCCGCACTATGTGAATATCCCGGGGTTCATCATCTCTAGGTAACTGAGGTATCACTTCCCTAGCTGGACTGGATCCTCCTTCGTTAGACATCCTGACAACAAAATATTTTAAGTTTTACTTAACATTATCGAAACTCGCGAGCACATAAGTTATTAACACATAGCACATAATGTCTTTTATTGTTTAGTTTTAATAGATGCCTTAATCCATTCTTTAAAACCCGATAAGAGTTAAACACCTCTATGTTTTATGTTTCCTTAAAGGCTACTTCCTAAGGTTTTCTCACCTAACGTTCATAACCTAAAGCTTTGATACCAACCTGTGACACCCCCAAATTCGAGCACTTCATTTCCACCGAATTTGGTGTTCACTGTCCAAAACATTACATCTAACTACCCATAATCAAAGGATAAAGACATTAAATAATTTAAACAATATTCTTTCCCCTTAAAGGGTTACATTGTCTCATAAACAATCCTAGGTAAACCTTAAATTATTACATCAGTTTGCGGAATACATCATAAAAGAAAACAAGTCTTATAACATCATGCATTTAAATAAGTTCTAAGTAATTCTTCATCACTTGGACATCTTGCCCTTTCCTTTACTAGTAGATGACTCATCACCTCTTTCGACTGTAGATGCATTTTTAATTGCAAGAGTGAGCAAACAAATGCTCACTGATATAGAAGATAGTAATAATAACAACATGAGAGTGAACAACGAATGCTAAACAACAATAAACTTGTTCTAAGAATCAAAATTAGAAAACAAGTTCGAACTTTAATTGTCTGAGGGTCTTAAGGCCACGAACCATAATCCGATATTTAGGTATTATTACCATAACCTTAACAGTCGTTAGACTATACAGACCCTTCTTAACGTACTTAGGGGGATCAACCCTTTGTACCATGTATTGTGCGCAAACACCTAAATGTTACACGTACAAAATCCCCTATTTTAGGGTTGTTCGTCTCAGTTTGAATTTAGAATTTTCGCACTAAAGAAAGTTTAGTTTGGAACTAGCTTATCAGTATTTCTATAATTTTAGAACACTATTCAAATTCCATCAATAAAGGTTTGCTTACTACTTGAAGGTTTAATACAAAAATGTATAACTGAACAATGCTATCAAAGTCAAAGATCATATATTAACAATATATAATTGAATAACATGATACACATGCTAAGTACTATATTCAAAGAATTAGAACAATCTTCTTTGAATAAATGTATTCGAACAATATACATTTTGAATAATAATAACAAGAAATGAGAATGTGAAACTCATTCGACGTAACGAATTAGGTCACAAGAGCTTATTCAACCGAACATAAGAACAGAATCAATAGTCTTGCTCAATAAAAGCTTAGGAACTTGTATTCATCAATAAAAGAATGAAGTTAGAAAGTTTGCTCAATAAAGGTTTATGATAAGAAACTTGCTCGATGTAAAATATAAGGTTTAGAAACTTGACTTGTATGTAAGCTACACAAGTATAAAATAATCTCCAATTACCCTACAAATATCATTGAAATCGCAACAATAATTAGTTGTATGAACATTAACTTTATGGGTTTGAACCATCATTTAGGTCACAACCCTAACCTAGCACCTAGCCATGTAGGTTAAAACACTTAATCGTTCATCTCTAACTTTGAAAACATCACATTTGGTTTCATTTTATAACTTATTTAAATAGTTATTCAAAATCTTTACACTTTGCATTATAACACCTTACAATCTGTTATTGAACGAATGATTTGTTTGAGTTGTGATTCTGAGGATAGAGTCCTTGTAAGGAGGGAATGATGTAACATTACAGAATTTTAAAATGTAATATTAAATATTTATTGATTTATATAAGTATTTAATGGATATGTTTATTGTTGAATAAATAATTGTTCAATTTGAGTTTATGTGGTGTGGTTATTTATTTGTTGAATAAATAATTAAATATTAAATATTAAATATTTATTTGCAATATTAAATATTTATTGAATTATATGGTAAATTGAGTTGATGTGATTTAGTTATTTATATGTTGAATAAATAATTAAGGAGATAAGAAAATTAATTGTTATGAGATTATATAATAATTGAATTTATTAAGTAAGCTAGAGAGCTTATAGTGATTTAAATAAATTATAATATTTTAAATGGAAAATTATAATTTAAAATATTAGTTGGTTAAATAAAATTATAATTATAAAAGAAATTATAGTTATGTGATATTAAACTATGTGCTAAAGTAATTTAATAGATTAATGTTTTAATTGATATATTAATTAAATAAAAGTGTGACTAATAACCTTGCCATAAAGGAGTTATTAAAATAAATTAAAAGAGTGTATTTTAGTTTTGGCCAAACAAGTCTTATTGCATATTAAGTCTTTAATATAATTGTGTTTTACCAAACAAGACATAAGAATTAATGAGTTATATTTTAGTGGTTAGCCAAACAAGCCTTATGGCTTTTGATTTTCAAAAGTTTTTAACTGATGTCAGTTAAGTTAGTATTATATTATATATTTAATATATCTATTATTACTATATACGTTATATTATTATACGTAGTAGAGTTAGGAAGACAGACTCAGTGAAGAAAAAGAGAAGAAGAAGAAGAAAACTAGAGAGAAATTGAGAGAAATCCTAACAGGTTTTGATAAAGGAATTGGAGAAAAGGAATTGATAATCAAAAGTAGCCATCATCTTCTTAATCAAAGGTAGGAGCTTAACCTTTCTCTTTAAAAGTTTAGTTTTTCTCTTCCCAAAAAGTTCTCTTGAATTTTTTTACAAAAGATAAATTGCTGTTATGTATATAAGTTGGTATGATTATTGATTATAAGGTTATCTCATGAGTTTATGCATGATTATAGAGAAATTAATTCATGTATGTATGTGTTTTGTGAAGAAATTATATTACAGAGTGTTCCTATGAAAAATATATGAGTATGACTTAATTTGAAATAGAAATTAAGGTTTAATTAGTTGTTAGATTGATATATTGATTATAGAAATTGATAGAGTATGTATAATCATAACTATGATGGTTTGAATTTACTATTTTGGTTAAAAAACAAAATCAGAGTGTTGATTTTCATTGAAAATATTAAAAATGGAGTTTTTGCCAAAAACATTGAAATTGAGTATTGTATATTTGATGTTTAAATTATTTTATGAGTAGAAACATGTTAGAAGTCTTCACAATATGTTTATATGAAGTTTATATGTAAATTTCGTGATAATCAGTTTATTAGATTCGAGCTTTTAGGACAATTTTGGCTTTTTCTTGCACGGTTGCCGAAGCTGTCAGTCGAAACTGCAGTTTCGCGCCGCGGCGCGGCTCCAGCAGTGCATTAGTGGCGTCGCAGCGCCATCACCACGCCGCAACGCAGCTTCGTAGTTCATTCACCGCGCCGCAGCGCTGACTCAGTGCCGCAGCGCGAACCATAGTGTAAACTGTGACACTGTGGCGCCGCAGCGCGAGTTAGCAGAATGGTCTGACAGTGTACTTTTTGTACACGAAAATTTTAAGAAACACTATATGATAATAGTAGGACAATAAAATATTGATTTTAATGTTTCTATACGGTGAATAAATATGTTATTAAGGAGTAACTTGTGTTATAATTTGATTATGTGATTGAATAATCAAACCTACATGGTGAATGTATTGGTTATGTGATAATGACTAATTATGTCACGATGACATATGTTTAGGGTATTGAAATTCAAGTGGTAAGGGTGTAGCTTGTGCTAAAGGCAAGTTTTCTAACTATATTTTATAATTGAGCAAGTTTTCTAATCCTTTGTCTTATTGAACTATTTGATGTTAAACAAGTTATTCTTGTAATTCAATTTTTGGTTAGCATGCATAACTAGATTTCTATGCATGTTTAATATTCAATTCTAATTAACCTTGGCTTAGTATTGTTCAAGCAAGGTATGCTATAGTATTCAAATTGTATGCTATTAGATTATTCCTAAAGCATTATTTTAGTTACTATGATTAATTCAATTATGATTATTCTATAAGTATAATGTCATGGACTTTATTCAACTACTTCGTAGTTGATGTTCGTTAAATTCTAAATTACCTTGGAAGCTTATCCAAACTAAACTTACATTGGTGTGGACTTGTATTCTAAATACTGAGATGAACAACTCTTTTAATAGAGGTTTACGCTTTGCGTTGAAATGGTTGTACACAATACATTGTACGAAGGGTTGATCCCCCTAAGTATGTGGAGTCCTTATAGTCTTATGAATGTTAAAGTTAAAGTTGAAAGATTACTTATAATTGTGGACATGATTCGTGGTCTTCTCAGACGTGTTCTTGAGCCCAGAATCTCCAGCAGTGATAAGGGTCGATTTGTGAGCCTTTAAATCTCTGCTTTCTAGACTTGGTTAATGTGTTATAAAGGTTCAATAATGTAGTATTAATACTTGTGTACAATCTTATAACATTATAGCATCATAACAACATCAAATACGAGCGATCTAGACCGGTCAAACAAGGGTCAAGAACTGATCTTCATAAATTTGGGTTTTCCAGCTTTCTTCATCCAGCTGGTGGTCAACGGCTCAGTACGGTTATGATCTAAGTTAGATAGTGACTTTAATATGCAGTCGACATGTCAGGCTACAACAATAAAATAACAACTTGATCAAAACACAAACATACTGCAAGATTAAGGACTTCGAAAATCTTGTCAGACCACCTGGAAAATTCTGGGTTACCCAGAAAGGATTTCCATGAATGGTCAACGGGGTTTGACCGCTTGTATCTCTTAATAAACTAAGGATCTGGCCTTGTATCTTGTTGTAGATCATAGTCCTCATGACAAAGAACATAACCAAAACATAAAACACACAAGAAAGCTAACACACACAGATTTAGAGGCCTGGCATATGGCTGTCAGACTACTTTTTCCAACTTTTCCAGATTTGATAAAATGATAATTTCGAGCATATAGATGTTATGGATCTATGATCCAACAACCCAGATCACTTATAGAAAACTTATAACACATATTTAACCAACAACTAACATTAAACAACATAAGATCAAAGGATTTCTAGGATTAGGGTTTATACCTCCTTTAAGGCTAAAATCTTGAATCTGACTTTTGGATCCTGATCTTGGAAAGTTAATAACTGATAATGGTTTATCTCCTCACTCTCTCACACTCCCCATTCCCGAATTTTAGAGAGAGAATGTCTTGGGAGAAAAAGAAAATTAAAGTGAGTATTCTCTCCCTCTAAAACCCAATTATTTTGCTATAATGAATCTAAATGGCTCAGGTAGCTGCTGATTGCTGTGATATATAAGTCACATGGGGTTGGTATAGTGGTTGAACAACTCACACTTGGCAAGATTTGCAAGAAACCTTCAAATATTCAACAAAGGGCATTTTAGTCATTTCCATTTAATTTTTAATGGTATTTTGGACATTGGCCAAACCCTTAGGGTTTAGGGTTTGGTTAAGATTTAAGGTTTGAGCCATTTAGGGTTTGCAATTTAATTTTCTAGAATTTCTAAATTTAGATTTTCAAAAAATAGAAAAATTAATATTTTTAAATTATAATCAGAATTTTCTAATTATATTACAATTTCTTAATCATAACTTTAATCTTGCTAATTATGAATAGTATTTTGTAATTAAAATTGCTAATTTAGCAATTAGGGTCAATATCACGGATTAGGGTGTATAACCCAAAATTACGATTTTTAATAGAAAATAATTTTCTAAAATAGAAATTAGATTAGGGTTTTCTAATTACTCATAACTTGAAAATTAGGATTAATATTTCCCAATTAACATCAAAAGTATTAAATTAATTCTTAGGTTTTTCCCTAATTATAAAATTAGGATTTCTAATCCCGAAATCAAGGTTTAATAAATTTGAAATTAGGGTTTGCTAAATACCTAAGCTTTACCCTAATTAACATTATAATTAATATCACTAAAGAATTATAATTATCCTTTAAGTTCCCATATTAGGGTTTTAAATTCCCGAATTAGGGTTTCGGATTTTCGGAACTGAAATTAGAATTTTCAGAACCGATTTCTAGGGTTTCTTGTTAAACGCTAGGGTTTTCTAACCGAACGTTGACGTTCTTAATATATACCTAAGGTTTGTTACAGATATCAATTATCTGGTCAACCCTTAAACCTTAACCACATATTGTACACATATACACAGAACATATTCACATATTACTTAATCTTGAATAATTCACTTAAATCCTTTACAGAATTTTGAAATCCTCAAAATTCGTTCTTAAAAATATTAAACGCATACACTTATTTTCTGTATAGGTTCTAATTTTGAACCTTAAATCAATTAATTAAAATTTTAAAAATGTTTAAAATTCTCGGGTTGTCACAAACCCTAATGATCATTTTGACCCTAATTACTTAATTAGCAATTTTAATTAGGAATTTTTAATCCTAATTAGCAATATTTAAATTTATGATTAAGGAATTTTAATATAATTAGAAAATTCTAAATATAATTTAGAAATATTAATTTTCTATTTTGAAAATCGAAATTCGAAAATGTTAGAAACTAAATTGCTAACCTAAGGGTTCAAACCCTAAACCCTAAAGGGTTCAAACTCTAAAACCTAACCCAAATCCTAAACCCTAAGGGCTTGGCAATTTACTAGTATGCCATTAAACTAAAAATCAAAATGACTAAATTACCCTTTGTGCATTATTGAAGTAGCTTTCAATTATTTTCCTATATGTAGTTGGAAACTAGCTAAGATACACCCATGTGCTAAAAATCTAAGCAATATCAGCCCTCAATATCAGCCATATCTATTACATCCAATTTTTCAATAATTGAAGAGAGAGAAAAGTTCATATATTTGGATTATTTGTGTTCTACCACTCAACCATGCCATCCTCTCTCTAGACCTACAAAATTCTTTAGTAATTCGGTTCTTACATTGATCTATAGCCAGCCATGATCAGATCATAAAGATCAGAATCAAAGATCAAGTTAGAAAGGTATAAACCTTCAAAATTCGAAATCTTTAGATTCTATGTTAAATGTTGTAATTGATTTTTTGAAGTTCTGTTTTAGGGTGTCATTTGATGATCTGGGTTGTCAAAACCTAGATCCATATCATCTTGATTCTCGAAATTTGAGTTTTTAGAAATCAGGGAAATGCTTGAAAAATGGCCTGACAACCATATGTCAGAGACCATAGATCTTTACCTGTTAACTGTTAGTGTCGTTTTAAGTTATAGATCTGTAGTATGTTATGTGGACTATGATCTGAAACTTGAATAAAGTCCAGATCATGTGTAGATCGAAAGATATAAACGGTCAAAGATCGTTGACCATTCACGAAATGAGTTTCTGGGCTGCCCAGTTTTGCCCAGAAAATTCTGACAAACTTTTGCAGAGCTTGAATCTTGCCATGTGTTATGTTATTGGTCTTGTTGTTGAGTGGATGTTCGAGACAGGTATAAGGACTACATACTCAGGTTGTTAGATCACCAAAATAAGTAACAGAATCATAGAAATCCTTGGTCAAACTATCGTTGACCATCACGCCTGATGAACATTCTGGGTAACCCAGATCTTCATCAGCCGTGTTCATGTCAGGTAGTTTGACCGGCCCATATTTGTGTATCTATTTTTGTTATGTTGTTATGATGTTATGAGATTGTACTCTGACATTCGTACTACAATTGTGAACTTTTATATCACACAAACCGAGTCTGGGAAGCTAAGATTTAAGGACCCAAAATAGGCACCTTTAATTCTGGAAAACCTAGAAAGAATCCAGCAGCCTCTGACATGTAATTTGAGAGCTTAGATCTCTCAATGGTGTTATTGTTTGGTCGTGTATTCCGTTTGTAGATGTAGTATTACATTTATACTATGGCATGAACACTTAATCAGCCTAGAAACCTTAAAGATAAGCGATCTAGCACTGGTCAAAGGGGGCACCTTGGTGTCTGCCTTGAAGTTCTGGGCAGCTCAGGAACTTGCTCAAGAACACCTATAGCGATGATTTTGTTGCTATAGGGCCCTTTAGTGATACTTATTTTCGGAAAATGATTTATTTTAATAAATAACTAGAAAAAAATGGTTTTTAATTATTAAAAATGCAAAATAAATTTTGAAAAATTATTTTAAAGTCCGAAAATTAGTTTTTAATTATTTTGAGTATATTTCATAAATATTTAATATTTTTAAAATATAAAAGGTATTTATTTGTTTAATTATAATATTAAATAAATTATTTAAAAATGGTTTTAATTCATGAAAAAACATGAAAAATAATATTATGGTATAAGAAAATATTTTAAGTTATTTTTAGTTACTTTTAATATTTTGTGATGAAATTCATTAATTAATTAATATTAATGATAGTTAATTTATTTAATGAATATATTAAATAAATTGTGAAAAAATAGAATAAATGATTTATAAATCATATAAAAATAATTTAAGTGTTAGAAAAATATTTTAAGTTATAAAATATAACTTTTGATATTTTGTCAAGAAAATATTAATATTTTAATATAAAAAGCAATTATCGGATAATGAATTTAATGATTTAAAAATCATGTAAAGGTGATTTTAAGGTATTAAAAATACTTTGTGATATTATAAAAATATTATAATATTATGTGATGATTCTCATTAATATTTGATATTAAATAAATATTAATGATAAAGTAATTATGTGGTATTTAATTCATTTAAATACGATATTAATGATTGGAAAATCATTTTAAATGGTAATAATTATTTAAAAATTATTACGAGCTTACGAAAAATATTTTGACTGATATTAAAATTATCTAAGATAATTGCTAAGTGTTAGGCAGAGTTTAATTAAATTTAGACTCGATAAAAGTCCGACTAGACTGTCGAGACGTTAGATTTGTGTTGAGTTCAACTCAGACTGCAATAATTTAACTTGACACCGAGTCTTATGTATGTTATAGACCGATAGGGTTATATGTTATGTGTTTAAGTTATTCTGTGTATATATATAATAGTATTATATTGTGATGATATTATTCTAATATTAGAGATCTATATTACTAATATTAGGTCTTCGGATAAAACGATATAAATTGCGTAGCGGTAATCAACGGTTCAGGCAAGTTTTACTTAACTCTACTAAGAGTTGTTTCATTCAGATATGCTTATGGTTAATCATTGTTGATTGCCATTGTAGAATTGTACTCTGTACATATTGCATGTATAAGTCAGGTATGAATGGCTGATTACCTTCATTACTAGTTAGTCTAGATATATTTGTTCATGTTTAATACTTGTTCAGTCAAAATTTTGTTCGTGCTAATTCACAACTTTATTGATGAATTATAGCCAACTTATTATTCAGACTCTTTCAATCATGATATGTCTTAATAAATTTAAACTTGATGGGCAACCTTATGCTCATCCTTGCTATATCATGATTTAACATTGCAGATTAATGCGAAAACGTCGGATACAGGAAAAGGGTTAAAGCCAAGTTCAGCTTGGGATAAAATGTGCAGCTAATTTGTAATAGAATAGTTTGATAAATATGTTATATGTCTGATAGTTTATGAATTGTGTATAAGTTAAGGTTACTAGATTTTGGAGAAATAATATGTACGTTTATTGTATAAACAATTTATGTTTATATCTTCCGCAAATAGTGATAGAATGATTGTACCGGATCTGTAGTAATTTGGGACCCGGATTCGGGGCTCTTACAATTGGTATAAAAACTGTTGGTTATAAACCTTAGGTAGGGTTACCTGAGACTAATAACCGCAGTTATTAGGGTAAGTACTAACTCAAATAGAGTTAGTGTGTCGGTATGATTCAAAGACGAATCTCGGCAGGGTATAATTTACACAGTTCCCTAACTCTAATAATAAAGTTGAACAGTAGTGGTGAATAGATAGAGTCTAAAATACTAATAGTTCAGCGATAGATGATTGAAAAATAAAACGATCATAGAATAGAAATGGATCGTATTATATACGATGAGACCACCCCGTGATCTGATATGGATTAAGCGAATGATAGATAAGTCTGCGGCAAGAATATTGTGTGTCAGTGGTACTATGAATTGGTACAGATTCAGGAAAGGATTATGAATATGGATTAAATGAAATTCATATTGAGAAGGGAGTAGGTTTAGGTGGAGATTCAATTGAGGACTCATGTCAGTAGCTGAGTTGTATGATTCCTTGTTATGGGCGGGGAATTGTACTTAGTGTAAAAACAACTTAGTTTCTGGCACTGATAATCATTGAAATATTTGTGTCGCGCTATTTGTTATATGCATGTTAAGAGGGTGATTCCTTTCTCATGTGTATAACAGATAGATAGGTTATAGGTAGAGAATATAAGGTTAAGTACGAGTTCTTAAAACTCATACTTATGGTATGTTCGTGACTCATAATTATATGAAATGTTTATTTTTATTTATCACTCATGTACCATGTAACCTGGTGTAGAGATGATAAAAAGGTGATAGAGTTATAAATTTAGGAATACTTGGTGTGAATTTGATCTAAAATCGTTGTTCCACTATTGTATGATGTGTTATGACAAAGTCATACAATGAAGGCATCCTCAAACGAACTGTTAATACAGTACGACATCATGACGTCTTTTTCAAAAATATTTTCAAGAATTTTAATTTGCCAACGGGGTTTGGCTATACCTAAATAATTCGATTGAATTGAATTATTGATATGAATCTATGCTATTCGATTCAGTTAGACTAATGTTTATGAAAACTCTAAGCGTTATTTGGAAATTATCCCGAACCAAATTATTTTGGTGCGAATTCCGATAAAGACTGAGGTACAATTTTGCTCCCCAGGGCGGATATGAGAAACAGATCAGACCAGCAGTACTTTATAAGTACAGGGCATACCGGGCTAATTACCCATTATGTCTGTAAGTTAAGACGGTTTGCAGATGAATTTCCATAAAACCTTTGCGAAAATGACAGACAATAGTCTGTAAAACCCCTCAGCACAATTTCAGAATTTTAATTCTTGTGAAGAATGTATTGGGTAACATGTGATGCTGTGTATGTATGGTGTATAGTGAATGGTGTATAGTGTAAGGTAAATTTCGGAGACGAAATTTTTAGAAGAAGAGGTGAATGTGACAACCCGAGAATTTAGAAAACTTTTAAAATTTTAATTATTTGATTTAAGGTTCAATATTAGAACCTAGACATAAAATAAGTATATGCGTTTGATATTTTTGAGAAAGAATTTTGAGGATTTCAAAATTCTGTTAAGGATTTAAGTGAATATGTTATGTGAATATGGTATTATATGAGTACAGTATGTGGTTAACGGTCAAGGGCTGATTAGATAACCTATGTCGATGTCAAACCCTAAGTATATATTTAGAACGTCCACGTTCAGTTATAAAATTCTTACGATCTATAAAAAACCCTAGAAATCGGTTCTGAAAACCCTAGATTCAGTTCCGGAAATTTAAAACCCTAATTCGGATATTAAAATCATAATTTGGGAATTTAAATGTTATATATAAGGTTTATGTATTTTAATTACAAATCTAATTAGGAATAATCCTAATTATTAATTAGATTTTTAATAATTTAGAAACCCTAATTTATAAATAGGGAAAACTTAAGTGTTAATTTAATACTTTTAATGTTAATTAGGAAATATTAATCCTAATTTTCAAGTTATGAGTAATTAGAAAACCCTAATCTAATTACAAAATCTAATTTTTATTTTAGAAAATTAATTTTCTATTAGAAAACATAATTCGTGGGTTGTAAACCCTAATGACCATTTTGACCCTAATTGCTTAATTAACAATTTTAATTAGGAATTTTTAATCCTAATTAGCAATATTTAAATTTATAATTAAGGAATTTTAATATAATTAGAAAATTCTAATTATAATTTAGAAATATTAATTTTCTATTTTGAAAACCGAAATTCGAAAATATTAGAAACTAAATTGCTAACCTAAGGGTTCAAACTCTAAACCCTAAAGGGTTTAAACCTTAAACCCTAACCCAAACCCTAAACCCTAAGGGTTTGGTAATTTAATAGTATGCCATTAAACTAAAAATCAAAATGACTATTTACCCTTTATGCATTATTGAAGTAGCTTTCAATTATTGCCCTATATGTAGTTGGGGACTAGCTAAGAGAACCCATGTGCTAAAAATCTAAGCAATATCAGCCCTCAATATCAGCCATATCTATTACATCCAATTTTTCAATAATTGAAGAGAGGGAAAAGTTCATATATTTGGATTATTTGTGTTCTACCACTCAACCATGCCATCCTCTCTCTAAACCTACGAAATTCTTTAGTAATTCAGTTCTTAGATTGATCTATAGCCAGTCATGATCGGATCATAAAGATCAGAATCAAAGATCAAGCTAGAAAGGTATAAACCTTCAAAATTCGAAATCTTTAGATTTTATGTTAAATGTTGTAATTGATTTTTTAAAATTGTGTTTTAGGATGTCATTTGATGATCTGGGTTGTCAAAACCTAGATCCATATCATCTTGATGCTCGAAATTTGAGTTTTTTGAAATCTGGGAAATGCTTGAAAAATGGTCTGACAACCATATGTCAGAGACCATAGATCTTTACCTGTTAAGTGTTAGTGTCGTTTTAAGTTATAGATCTGTAGTATGTTATGTGGACTATTATCTGGAACTTGAATAAAGTCCAGATCATGTGTAGATCGAAAGATATGAGCGGTCAAAGATAGTTAACCATTCACGAAATGAGTTTCTGGGCTGCCCAGTTTTGCCCAGAAAATTCTGACAAACTTTTGCAGGGCTTGAATCTTGCCGTGTGTTATGTTATTGGTCCTGTTGTTGAGTGGATGTTCGAGACAGGTATAAGGACTACATACTCAGGTTTTTAGATCACCAAAATAAGTAACAGAATCATAGAAATCCTTGGTCAAACTATCGTTGACCATCACGCCTGATGAACATTCTGGGTAACCCAGATCTTCATCAGCCGTGTTCATGTCAGGTAGTTTGACCGGCCCAGATCTTGTGTATCTATCTTTGTTATGTTGTTATGATGTTATGAGAATGTACTCTGACATTCGTATTACAATTGTGAACTTTTATATCACACAAACCGAGTCTGTGAAGCTAAGATTTAAGGACCCAAAATAGGCACCTTTAATTCTGGAAAACCCAGAAAGAATCCAGCAGCCTTTGACATGTAATTTGAGAGCTTAGATCTCTCAATGGTGTTATTGTTTGGTCATGTAATCCGTTTGTAGATGTAGTATTACATTTATATTATGGCATGAACACTTAATCAGCCCAAAAACCTTAAAGATATGTGATCTAGCACTGGTCAAAGGGGGCACCTTGGAGTCTGACTTGAAGTTCTGGGCAGCTCAAGAACACCTATAGCGACGGTTCTGTCGCTATAGGGCCCTTTAGTGACACTTATTTTCGAACAATGATTTATTTTAATAAATAAATAGAAAAAAATAGTTTTTAATTATTAAAAATACAAACTAAATTTCAAAAAAATATTTTAACGTCCGAAAATTAGTTTTTAATTATTTTGAGTATATTTCATAAATATTTAATATATATGGAATATAAAAAGGTATTTATTTGTTTAACTATAATATTAAATAAATTATTTAAAAATGGGTTTAATTCATGAAAAATCATGAAAAATAATAGTATGGTATAAAAAAATATTTTAAGTTATTTTTAGTGACTTTTAATATTTTGTGATGAAATTTATTTATTAATTAATATTAATGATAGTTAATTTATTTAATGAATATATTAAATAAATTATGAAAAAATAAAATAAATGATTTATAAATCATATAAAAATGATTTAAGTGTTAGAAAAATATTTTAAGTTATAAAATATAACTTTTGATATTTTTTCATGAAAATATTAATATTTTAATATAAAAAGTAATTATCGGATAATGAATTTAATGGTTTAAAAATCATATAAAGGTGATTTTAAGGTATTAAAAATACTTTGTGCTATTATAAAAATATTATATTATTATGTGATGATTTTCATTAATATTTGATATTAAATAAATATTAATGATAAAGGAATTATGTGCTATTTAATTCATTTAAATACGATATTAATGATTGGAAAATCATTTTAAATGGTAATAATTATTTAAAAATTATTACGAGTTTATGAAAAATATTTTGACTGATATTAAAATTATCTGAGATAATTGTTATGTGTTAGGCAGAGTTTAATTGAACTTAGACTCGATAAAAGTCCGACTAGACCGTCGGGACGTTAGATTTGTGTCGAGTTCAACTCAGATTGCAATAATTTGACTTGACACCGAGTCTTATGTGTGTTATAGACTGATAGGGTTATATGTTATGTGTTTAGGTTATTATGTGTGTGTGTGTGTGTGTGTATATATATATATATATATATATATATATATAATAGTATTATATTGTGATCATATTATTCTAATATTGAAGATCTATATTACTGATATTAGGTCTTCGGATAAAGCGATATAAATTGCGTAGCGGTAATCAACGGTTCAGGCAAGTTTTACTTAACTCTACTAAGAGTTGTTTCATTCAGATATACTTATGGTTAATCATTGCTGATTGCCATTGTAGAATTATACTTTGTACATATTGCATGTATAAATCAGGTATGAAAGGCTGATCACCTTCATTACCAGTTGGTCCAGATATATTTGTTCATGTTTAATACTTGTTTAGTCAAAATTTTGTTCGTGCTAATTCACAACTTTATTGATGAATTATAGCCAGCTTATTATTCAGACTCTTTCAATCATGATATGTCTTAATAAATTTAAACTTGATGGGCAACCTTATGCTCACCATTGCTATATCATGATTTAACATTGCAGATTAAGGCGAAAATGTCGGATACAGGAAAAGGGTTAAAGCCAAGTTCAGCTTGGGATAAAATGTGCAGCTAATTTGTAATAGAATAGTTTGATAAATATGTTATATGTATGATAGGTTATGAATTGTGTATAAGTTAAGGTTACTCGATTTTGGGAAAATAATGTGTATATTTATTGTATAAACAATTTATGTTTATATCTTCTGCAAATAGTGATAGAATGATTGTACCGGATCTGCGGTGATTTGGGACCCGGATTCGGGGCTCTCACAAAAACCTTTCTTCTCCATCTACATTCTAGTGATGGCACTGCGGCGCCAGCTTTTGTACTGTATGTCGTGTTGCGGTGTCGCCCATTAGGGCTTGGAGACCGGACTCGGCACTGCGACGCGAGTCCCTTTGTTAATGGTCGCGCTACGGCTCCAACTAACAGTAGCTGATGCTCACTTTGGCGCTGCGGCGCCGATCCTTTATGCTTGGAGTCGTGCCGCGGCGCGGACTCTGAGCCACAAAAATTTTTGATAGACTTTTTGAATTGTTAGATTCCCGAACTCGTAACTTCTTCGTTATAAGTCCGAATTGGTTCGTTCAAGAGCCTGCGGTTCATAAATCACGTAATTTATGCTTTCATTCAAGAATTTTATATATTTGACTTTGTTTGCTAAAATTTCACCTATCAGTCTATTTTTAACAAAAACGATAAACGTTCGTGAATGTTCAACGCTCGTTTCTTCGTTCTAAGTCAGAATCCGGTCATTTTCGAGTCCGCAACTCTATAATGCCAAATATGACTTTTCTCCATCGAAAACCAATGTTTCTGACTTCAAACACAAAATACGAATTCCATTCTGAGAATTTCATAAATTCGACAATAATCGTCCAATCGTGTGAATTTCGGAAAAGCTTCATTACTAAACGTTCTAAATGGATTTTAACCAACACATGAGCATTTCAAATTACTTATTACACCAACTTATTATCAAAGTAGATTTTGACTTATTCAACTTATTAACTACAAAATCTCATACTTATGACTTACCATGAATTTAAGTCCCTCAATCAATGTTCTCATACTATATTGAACATACTAACATCATATAACACACATATGATAAGTTCTTCATGATTTTATCAACTTATTAAAGTTCATGTTGCTTATTCAACTAATTCGGCTTAAGTTCATTCATTAATGACTGATGACATGTTCTTAGCAAACCATTCCCCCTTCTCTATCAATCCTATCATAGAAGAGATGAAGATAAAAGGTATGAGTCTTACCCTTGAAGACTATTACTTCACTCCACTTTGGAAAATCTATCAAAGATTGAAGTGGCTTATAAGTGCTTATATGGCTTATTCTCTCTAACAAATAAGTTGTTTATATTGAGAGAAGTTGGATGAAATTTAAACAACGAACAAATGAAATGAAGCTTGGTATTTATAGGAAACATAAAGTGAGGGTATTATAGACATTAAGCCATCCCACCTCCTTACTATTCATTATTTTGTGATTAAGTTAACTTGCTCACCATATAAACTTGGCCATGACACTTACTTAATCATTAAGTATACTTGTTAATCACACATAACCACTTTGCTTGCCCACCACAACACTTGCTCACCACTCTTGTTTCTTGGTCACCAAGATAACCCATGTGATCATGGGTTGCTCCATGGATCCTCCTAAACCATTGGACCTTAGCTTGGGCTTAGATTTTAATTAGATTAGCTTAAGCTTTGGGCTTGCAATTAAACAAACATTGGGCTTGTTTATTACTTTATATGGGACTTAACCATTCTTATATTTGGGATTTATCAAATACCATTGGACTTTAATATTTCCTACACAATCCTATAAATTCAATACATTTGGCTTAAAACCTTCTCACGTATAATTTACGTATTAATCTCGTTTTCTAACTCGTATACTTTTTCAACATATACCACATACCATCATTCATTCGTACTCTTATAATACCTCGCATCATACACGTATTCATTACTTCGTACAATACCTTCGTATAATACAATCATTGTTTAATTCATTAATCGCATTACATTTCCTTCTCGTAAATCATTTTCCTTAAACGTTAGGTTTTAAGTCCACAGGCGAAATATTACGTTTTCTATAACTGAAATATTATTGGATATTCCATCTCACCTTGATATTCTATCATTGCATATTTCTCGGAAGTTCAAAAATAATTCCCGAGCAGAAATGCGTGAATAGTGTTTTTTAGAAAATTTCTCGAAAAGCTTTTATTTTCGTATTGGAAATTCAAACACTTTAATTCTCCCACGTAGTTAAAATACTACAGGCTTTCAATGTTTCAAGGTTATGGAACGACATTCATCTTATCAACACACAATAATAATAAATAATATTATTTTATTCATTATTAAAAGTATTTACAAAGGTTCGATTTTCCGGGGTGTTACACTCTTTCCCCCTTATAAGGATTCTGTCCCCAGAATCTCGCTATATTTATTTATACCAATGAGTAACAGTTTTCTTCATTTTAATCTCGAGTTCCCACAATGCTTCTTGGACATTGTGGTTCTTACATTTCACCTTCACCGAAGGTATTATATTACTTTACATGACTTGTCAATTCCTATCAATAATTTGAGTTGGAAGTTAAACACTTACCAATATTTATGTTATCTTCCTTTTTATTAGTTCTTCTTTTAACTTTAAAATTATTTAGAACTCAAATTCTTCCTTCAAAATAAGACTATACTTAGTCTTCTATTTATCTTACATTCTCTTCTTCATTCGCTTATACTCCTCGTTACCTAATTGTATTTACTTAACTCGTTCCATTCTCGTGGATTGAGTCTACGTTGTGAATAACATTTCTACCGCTTCATTCCATAATTTAACTTCTCACTCTGTTCTTGCCATCTCCGTTATTAACTTATTCTGAGTCGTTAACATCGATAGTTTTTCCCTACCCTTCCTTACTTAACACGTTGGCTTCTACGTTTATCTTTCCTAAATGATATAAGATATCACAGTCCTCTCTCTACCACATTTTCAACTTCTTATGTGTGGAGATATATTTCAGACTCTTAGAGTCCGTGTACATCTCACCTTTCTTCCCGCATAAATACTATCTTCAGATTTTTAATTCAAAAACTCCCGTTGCCCATTATAGATCATATGTATGATAGACCTTCTCATAATCCTTTAACCGGCGTAATGCATATGCAATGACCTTGCCATGCTACAAGAGCACGCAATCTCGTCATCTATGCAAAACATCGAGATACACTATAAAACTCCTCGTATCATCTGATAAAGATAAAATAGGTGACTCACTTATCTTTCCTTTCTTACATCTCATTCCCAACATACCTATCAATTTGCCACTGACTTGCTCAGCACCCCTTACGAAAAACCTAACTTCAGTACACCAGTCATCCCAAACGACATAACCAGAACTTGTCATAACTATAACGAGTTCTGAACGTCATCTTAGGTACCTTCCCTTTTCCTCACTTTCAACTGACGATACCCCATACACAAATCTATCATGGAAAAATACTTTGCCCCTTTCAATTGATCAATTAGATCATTGATCCTGGCCAACAGTTATTTATTCTTAACCACTAACTAGTTAGTCATATATTTGACTTACGCATTGGTTTACTTCACTTTACCTCTTAAGGTTCGCGTTCTTATAGCTTCATGGCATACAGAGATATCTTACTTAATACATTCATCATCTTTGATGATTTACATTCTTATCTTCTTCTTATTACTTCTCTAGGTCTCAACACACATCGCTTCTCTGTTAGTAGTCCATATGGTACTCTGAGTGGTTTCCCACAAACAACCAATAAACAAGTTCCCGTCTCATCTACACTGCCATCACAGTAAGTTAGATCGGTTGCCAGTTTCGTATATACCTTCGCTCTTTGAAGGAATTGTTTAGCCCAACTCCCATATGTCAACCATCAAAAGTTACGTCATCGTTCTAGATGGTTGATTAGACAACCAAAACTTATCTTAACATCCTTCTAGATTGCGTCATGATTAGACAACAAAAAGTTCTGGTGATTTATCACCGTAATTTACTACCTTGGGTTTCTTAGAAAACCAAAGATTTATACTTTTCCTTGCACAATTTATTAAGGTTCTATGGTTAATCAACCCATTCATACCGAGAGTTACTTCAAATTCACTTAACTTTATCGGTACCTATCTACCGATACTAGCTTACCTTTATTATTCATGAAACAATTTCCACGAATACTCAATGAGAGCTATGTTCTTCTTCTCTACCTTAACGCTTAAATGTATTTATAATCCCCTTCGGGAATGAGGTTTGTGACGCCCCCAAAATAGGTATACAACACCCATTCTGAGTCGCCAAATATATGGTACAAAAAGCAAACTACAACTTCAATAATACAATTATCGTGCAAAATACGACAACACATACTGTGAGTTTAAATACAAATATTGTCTTCTGGACAATATCCACACTCAAATAAATTCTCATTACAATTATTCAAACACTATTTTACAGAAATAGTGAGGACTGCTAAAACATCTTTCTAGAACCATCACTCCATACCCCGACTAGATCCTGCTATGTTCTCACCTCCTGAGAAGAAAAATGGAACAAAAAGGAAAAGGGTGAGCTCAACTAGCCCAATAAAGAATATTATGACTAAGATAATATACAACAAATTATCGTTAGTCTTCAACAGGGAAAAATCTGATAGAATATAATCGACAACAAGTTTTAGATCAACAACTGCAGCGGAAACAACAAACCATTAGAAGAGTCAAGTAGAGAAAGAATTCTACTATCTTCTAAGATTTAAAAGTCCATCATCAATATTTTATCCCTGCAACATCAATTAATAATCATCTTTATCCAAATATTCATCTTTGCACTACAGGCCAAAGATATTCATTTGTATCACCTGTCACCCATGTTCATCTCAACACCTGTTCATCTTTACACTACAGGCCAAAGATATTTATCAAGTAATCATACATCTTTGCACTACAGGCCAAAGATATTCAGTAATATCATCATTTAGGACTGAGGATGATGAAAAATATCTTAAAGAGAACGAATCCAGTGAGACAGAAGGACAAATATCAGGGATTCGTATAACAGTTTATCCAAGATCAATAATAATTCATAATAATCAATTGTGAAGCAAAATTCAAAAATAAAGATCAAAACATGGATACAATCAAAGATAGTAACCATAATAGACATCTTGGACAAAAAGGGAAAATTTTATTTTTCGATGAATAGTGCCGTATTCGTGAATAGTACCGTATACGTGAATAGTGTCGTATACGTGAATAGTAACCCCGACACAAAAAGTTCCAAATTTGATAAAAACTCATATTAATATTTTAGCATAATGATATTGAAGAAAATAATATCATTAAGAAGAAAATAATATCCCTTACCTCAAGATATCAGTACTTCTGGTCGGAATACCGGTATAAGGCTGAAAGAAACTT
Source organism: Panax notoginseng (assembly GCA_016801055.1). NCBI lineage: Eukaryota > Viridiplantae > Streptophyta > Magnoliopsida > Apiales > Araliaceae > Panax > Panax notoginseng. Next base: position 210,950,166 of record CM029013.1, on the reverse strand, counting down.
GCTCTGATGAATAGAAACTCTCAAAGTATCTAAATACTCACAAAATACACTCAATAATCTAGAGAGAGAAAGAGAGAAAACTTGTTTCTGGTGTGATTTTCAATTCTAACTTAGCCCTCTATTTATAGGAAAATGTTAGCACGCCGAAGCAGACTTAACCTGCAACCTGATGGCTTTACCTGCTACTATTTCCACCCACCACATTTGAATAAAAATCTCAGCACATTTCTTCACCAACCAAGAGTGGGGCCCACCAATTCTAGAATTTTCCATCAAAATGATAAACTCCAAAAATTCAATAATTTCTGAACCAGTCATCTCGTAAAATTCATAATAAATCATACGTTCATTTTTAACGGTTCAAAATTTGTGGACATATACTCAACTTATATATGTATAACATATCCAAAAATTACCACGATCCAACGGTCGGATTAAAAATTATAACCCCCGTAAAATATCTCAAAAACCCTGATTTTTAATACCTCCATTCCGACAAAAATACTGATAAAAACCTCAACATTAACTCCTTCATTTTTAACCACAAAAATATATCCTTCATTTATATCCACATAAAATAAATATTTCCTTATCATATGAATCAATAATTAATTATTCACAAATAATATTACAGAATCACATTTATGACAACCAGGCCGTTCCCAGGAAAGAGGGGGCTTTCCAATAAGGATTTCTCCTTACTGGCGCGTAATTAGATAACCAAACCTCTCCTTAGACAGAACTTTCTAGACATTGCCAATAATGTTATCTAATAATATTATTCAAATAATATGAATTATTGATCTGATAATGGGAAATACTGTGCAGCAATAATTATTGAAACAACAATAATATAAAATATCAACGCAACAATTATTGAATCAATAAAATAAAATATTGAACAATAACTACTGTAACAATTATTGAGTAGTGCCTTCTTACGTAAGAATCAATAATTGGTGCAATACCGTGTGCTACTGTATTTTAACCACCGAGTATTCCAACAGTATTAACGGTAACAACTACGCCGTTATTTATAAACAACTTATACTTGTCGTTTTCTTCATCCAATCGCTTTCCGTTATGGGGTCCACACAAGGCTGCGCCGTCGTACGAATATTCCCCGACAGCAAGAATATTCCACGACCAAACGAATATTCCCCGACAAAATAAATATTTTATAACCACTTGCTTATTTTGCAAAATTTGCACATTTCACCCATAACCAAAGTATTATATCAAATTAACCCCTTATTATTCACAATAATATTTAGAGAAAATTTGATTTTATTCATTAATAAGTTGGGGTCTTACAACCTCCCCTCCTTATGAAATTTCGTCCTCGAAATTGACGTACGTACCTGATTTTTCAAAAAGGTGAGGATACCTCGCTTTCATTTCTGATTCCAACTCCCAGGTCATTTCTTCAATAGCATGATTTCTCCACAAAACCTTAACTTGTGGTATAACCTTCGTGCGTAGGACATGCTCTTTCCTATCCAAGATCTTAACAGGTACCTCCTCGTACGTTAAATCTTCAGCTATCTCGTCTGGTTCTAACTCAATAATGTGGTTCGGGTCTTTAACATATTTACGAAGCATAGATATGTGAAAAACATTATGAACACGAGACACGCTTGGAGGTAATGCGAGTCTATATGCCACATTTCCTATTCGCTCAAGAATCTCAAATAGACCAACAAATCTTGGATTGAGTTTTTCTCTCTTCCCAAATCTTGTAACTCCCTTCCATGGTGCAACACGTAATAATACATGATCCCCAATATTAAATTCCACGTCCTTCCGTTGAAGATCCGCATAACTCTTTTGTCGATCCTGTGCCGTTTGTATACGTTGTCGAATCGTTTGGATCTTCTCTGTAGTAATGCATACCAACTCCGGTCCCAACAATGTTGCTTCACCCACCTCGTCCCAGCATACTAGAGAACGACATTTTCTTCCATACAACGCCTCGAATGGAGCCACACCTATGCTCGCCTGATAACTGTTGTTGTAGGAGAATTCCACCAATGGTAGGTACTTATCCCAACTCCCTTTGAGATCTAGGACACAAAGTCTTAATAGATCTTCAAGAGTTTGAATAGTCCTCTCTGATTGTCCGTCCGTTTGAGGATGGTATGCTGAACTGAATCGTAAATCCGTGCCCATAGCTTTCTGCAAGCTAACCCAAAATCGTGAAGTGAATCTTGGGTCACGATCCGAAACTATGGATACTGGCATGCCATGCAATCTCACAATCTCGTTCACGTACATACTAGCAAGACGTTCAAGGGAATAAGTCTCACGTATCGGCAAGAAATGAGCGGACTTGGTTAATATATCAACAATAACCCAAATCGCATCTATACCTTGAGAAACCTTGGGAAGACCCGTAACAAAATCCATAGTAATGTGTTCCCACTTCCATTTCAGAATCTCAAGTGGTTGCAATGGACCCTTTGGTACTTCATGCTCCACTTTTACACGTTGACAAGTTAAACATCTCGAGATAAACTCCGCGATCTCTCTTTTCATATTGCTCCACCAAAATGTATGTCGAAGATCGTGATACATTTTGGTACTCCCAGGATGGATTGCAAACGGTGTGTTGTGTGCCTCCATCATTATTCTATGCTTCAAGTCAAAATCGTTAGGAACACAAAGTCTGGAGTTGACTTGAAGTATTCCTTCTTCATCGATTCTTGCTTCTATAATAGCACCTTCTTGCACTTTCTTTTTCATACGCATTAGCTCTATGTCCGTAGCTTGAGCAGCTTTAACTTTATCCATTAAAGTCGGTTCTACTCGTATATTTGATATTATCATGTTGGTACTTGGAGCCTTCATCTCTATCTCCATCCTTTGCAAGTCATACAAAATGGGCCTTTGTGTTAACAATATTGCACTCGTACCCGCGTATGATCTTCTACTCAATGCGTCAGCTACTACGTTCGCTTTTCCAGGATGATATTGGATGGTATGATCGTAATCTTTCAACAGCTCAAGCCAACGTCGTTGCCGCATGTTGAGTTCCTTTTGGGTGAAGAAATATTTGAGGCTTTTATGATCCGTATAGATCTCCACTTTCTCCCCATACAGGTAGTGTCTCCAAATCTTCAACGCGAAAACGACTGCTGCCAACTCCAAATCATGAGTAGGATAATTCCTCTCATATTCTTTGAGTTGTCGCGAGGCATAGGCTATGACTTTTCCATGTTGCATGAGAACACATCCTAACCCTTTGCCTGAAGCATCGCTGTAGATAACAAATCCATCCGAACCAGATGGTATTGTCAGAACAGGTGCCGAAATGAGTCTCCTCTTGAGTTCTTGGAAACTCTTCTCGCATTCCTCACTCCATACGAATTTTGTATCTTTCCAAGTCAGCTGAGTTAACAGAGTAGCGATTCGAGAAAATCCTTCCACAAATCTCCGATAATAACCAGCTAAGCCCAAAAAGCTACGTACTTCGGTTACCGACTTCGGTTGCTCCCAACTTTGTATGACTTCAATCTTCGCCGGGTCGACATATACTCCATGTTTTGACACCACGTGCCCAAGGAATGCTACTTCCTCAAGCCAGAACTCGCATTTCTTCAATTTGGCATATAGCTTATTTTCACGAAGCCTTTGCAGTACCAGCTTCAAATGGTGCTCATGATCTTCACAGCTTTTGGAATAGATGAGGATGATCCTCATCAATAAAGACAACAATGAATTGATCCAAATATTCTTTGAATACACGGTTCATCATAACCATGAAGGCAACAGGAGCATTAGTCAATCCAAAAGACATGACTAAGAATTCATAATGCCCGTACCGAGTTCTGAAGGCAGTCTTTGGAATATCCTCAGTTTGAATCTTCAGCTGATGATATCCAGAACGAATATCGATCTTTGAAAAGAATTGTGCTCCTTGCAACTGGTCAAACAGGTCATCAATGCGAGGTAGCGGATACCTATTCTTGATAGTGACATGATTCAATTCTCGATAGTCGATACAAAGTCGCATACTCCTGTCTTTCTTCTTTACGAATAACACAGGAGCACCCCAAGGAGATGTACTAGGACGAATAAAACCGATGTCCAACAACTCCTGTAGTTGGACTTTTAACTCCTGAAGTTCAATAGGAGCCATTCGATATGGAGTTTTAGAAATGGGCTTTGCACCGGGTTCAAGGTCAATAAAGAATTCAACTTCACGTTCTGGGGGTAGACCAGGAAGTTCTTCAGGAAATACATCGGGAAATTCTCTAACAATAGAAATATTATTCAAATCTGACTTGTCTTTGTTCAAATCCATAACATGGGCTAAGAAAGCTTGACATCCGTTTTTTAATAAACGAATAGCTTTGTGGCTTGATATGACAGTGACTGATTTTAGTGGTTTAGTAGTTTGAATTCGTATGACAGGTTGGTTAGGAATATGAAAACTAACAACCTTACGAAAACAATCAATTTTAGCATGATGAGTGGGTAACCAATCAATTCCTAAAATCACATCAAAAGTAAGTATCTTTAAAGAGATAAGATCAATAGGTAATGTGATAGTGCCAACTTGGATCATGCAAGATTTATAAACTGTAGATGTAACGAAGGTTTCACCCAATGGAGTTTCAACAGATAAGTTAAAGTCCAATTTCTCTGGAGTCAAGTTTAAACGTTAAGCACAAGCAGGAGAGATAAAAGAATGGGTAGAACCGGTATCTAGTAAAGTACAAACTTCGTAAGAATTCAAGATTAGCTTACCCGTGATCACCTCGTTCGGGTTTCTCGCGTTTTGGCCAGTCACGACAAACCCCCTTCCAGGAACCGCTGATTTCGACTTATCCGGGACAACTTTTGGAGTCACCATCCCCGCTGAACTTGGTTTTGCTACAGAACACTCTCGAGCTATATGACCCTCCTTTCCACAGTTATAACATACCTTGGATTGTTGTGGGCAGTTTGGGCTGATATGTCCCTCTTTCCCACATTTGTAACATACGACCGGTGGTCGTTCTCCTCCCCTAGAAACAGTTGATGTTTGTGCTGACGTCTTCACGTTATCATTGTTGTACCTTCTTTTCTTGAAATCTCCTCCCGACTCGCTCCTTCTATTATCACGACCACGATTACCACCAGAGTGGTTACCGCTTTTATCCGAATGTTTTCCTCCCTGCTGGTTTTCATTGCTTCGATGACTGCCACCACCGGTATGACCCTGGTTGTGGTCCCTTGGTTGCACATACTCATTATCTCATTCTAATAATTGAGCCCTGTTTACAACATCTGAATATAAAGAAAATTTATGAGACATAAGATATTGCCGAATCTCGGGTTTTAGACCTCTCAGAAACATTCTTGTCATTCGTTCCTTATTTTCGACCAAATGAGGTGCAAACCTGGATAACTCTGCAAACATCGCCTCGTATTGGGACACCGTCATGTTGTTTTGTTCCAGTCTGATAAACTCCACCTCCTTCATATGACGAATACTTTCAGGAAAGTACTTGTCATTAAACAGTTTTTGAAATATTTCCCAGGACATGTTGAGTGCGTCAGGCTGGGTACGCTTCACAGACTCCCACCAGTAGTCTGCCTCACCGCGGAACCTAAAAGTGGCGAATGGAACCTTCTGTTCCTCCGTGCATCCCAAGACATCGAATATCTTGGTAATTTGCTTGACCCACGTTTCTGCCATGATCGGATCAGGCTTTCCCTTAAATTCTGGTGGTCCCAATTCTTTGAACTGCTTAGCTGTGACAAACCACGCGTTGTTATCATTTCCACCCGTATTCTGCACACGAGTCTCCCTCGTCTGATTTTGCATGAACTGCAAAAAGCTCCTAAACATTTCATCATTCATCGTTTGCTCGGTAACGTTGTTTATAGGAGGAATATTGCCTTCCTGTTGCACGTTCCCCTGAGTGGTGATCAAAGGTGTCTCCACGGTCTGATTTACTCCATTATTAACATTCTCAGCTGCCATTCTTAAATACTGCCATAAAACAAGGGTTAAGAGTCATGTCATATATTATCCCTATACTCTGACTGACCAAATAAACACCAAATAAACTTAGTCAGGTCATACTAGCGAAGGAATTTCCCGTCTCTCCCCTCCTAGTTCTTGTCTCACATCTCAGCCAGGGATCATATCCCTAAGCTATGATACCAACTGTGACGCCCCCAAAATAGGTATACAACACCCATTCTGAGTCGCCAAATATATGGTACAAAAAGTAAACTACAACTTCAATAATACAATTATCGTGCAAAATACGACAACACATACTGTGAGTTTAAATACAAATATTGTCTTCTGGACAATATCCACACTCAAATAAATTCTCATTACAATTATTCAAACACTATTTTACAGAAATAGTGAGGACTGCTAAAACATCTTTCTAGAACCATCACTCCATACCCCGACTAGATCCTGCTATGTTCTCACCTCCTGAGAAGAAAAATGGAACAAAAAGGAAAATGGTGAGCTCAACTAGCCCAATAAAGAATATTATGACTAAGATAATATACAACAAATTATCGTTAATCTTCAACAGGGAAAAATCTGATAGAATATAATCGACAACAAGTTTTAGATCAACAACTGCAGCGGAAACAACAAACCATTAGAAGAGTCAAGTAGAGAAAGAATTGTGACGCACCCAAATCCGAGTTCTCAACCCCGGGTTTGGTGCTCACTATCCATCATCAACATAAGCATTCTATATACTATTGCGGAATAATAAACATACGTTGTTCATTATAATAAAGTCTTATACAATACCCCAAGGTCTATTACCTTAACATAAATATACCTTACTTAAGTTACATAAAGTAACCCAAAAGGTTTACATAAACATCAAACATAGTATTTCATGATACTTAAACATTTATAATAACTATTCTTGGACCTTTCCCTTGCCCTTGTCCTTCTTACTTGAACTCTCTGGCTTAGCTGAAATAAATGTCATGATATAGCAAGGGTAAGCAACTAATTTGCTTAGCAAGTTTAAGTACAAAGAAGATATATCATGATTAGTAAGAAATTTATCGCTCAATGTTCAACAATAGAAATTAATTGCGAAAGAACATGAATTAAGTCTTGATAACTAAATATTCGAATAACAGATACTGAGTGGTCATAATGACCATGAACATATGCTAAGGTTGTCAGTATTTAAACTGGTCCTTTTAATAAGTTTTGGTAATCAAGGGGATCAGCCTTTCATACCCGGTGTATTATGCATAAACACTTAATTTACGAGCAATAATTGTTTTTCAATAATGCTTTAATCAAATTGTTCTTTTTCTCAGTCTTGAGTCCTTACCAAATCAATTGGTGAAGAAAAGCTTTTAACAACATATTTGATTTAACAAATTTAAACATATTTGATCTAGCTGATACAATGAGTATAGATCCATATCTTAAACAGTGCATGAATAAAAGAACTTTAACTAATTCACAGTTCAATAATAATAGAATAGGAATTTAATTGCACTGAGTGCGATTATCAATAATCAATATGGATGTGAATAATAAACAATAATTATTCACTAACATGCTTTGAAAAGAATAACTCAAGTTTGAGTTAGAGAACTTGCCTCGACTGCGATCTACTGCTACACAATTTAATTTAATCTCTTTATTGTAAAGACCTATCATTGTTAAGATTGATCTTACAATCAGCATATCATACTTTATATTATAATACAATTACTCTATCAGCAATTTACTTATCCACATAATCAATTACCTGAAAACATTCTTATTAATATCATTCTTTGATAATATATTATTTACTTTGTCATATTTCTTATGATTTAACACTTAATCTTTCCTTTTATTAGCTCTTCTTTATAATCTAGTAAGATGAATACTAACATCATAGTCTAGATTATACAAACATGCAATCCAGCCACCTGGATTGACTAATCCAGCAAACTGGATTCAACAAACTTTCAATCCAGCAAGACTGGATTCTAAATCTTTCAATCCAGCAAACTGGATTCAACATTTTTTCCAATCCAGCAAGCTGGTTTCCATATCTCTTTTACGAAAATATCAAATCAACTTATTATTTTTCTATCCTTTGGCCATACATATATACATGTATTTCATACACAAAAAGTATTTTTCCGTAATTTTTCAATTTCTTTTACTATTTTTAAAAAATCATTTTTAGTGCGTGGCTTAAGAAATTAGCCCCATCATGCTCAACTCCAGAAATTCCCATCTCTTGGCATAATCTCATACATGTTAACGTGACCCTCCAGTTTAAATTTCGTGGCCATCGGAGTTATAGAACTCCGGTTATAGCGATTTTCGTCCGAAAAACCTAAATATTGAAATGATCATAACTTGGTCATTTTGAGTCGGAATGAGCTCATTTTTGGACAGGATCTACTTTATGACATATATTTTCATGTCCCAAAAGGCCGGAATTTATTTCATAATTTAAGTGGCCGAAATTGCCCTTTCAAAATTTTGGGCAGACCCCATTTTGGAATTTCCAGCTTTGACCTATTTTGCTAAAATCAGTCCATACGGAAATCTACAACTCCTTTTTAGGTGATTCCACTTGGGTTTGGAAGATAACTCATCATATTACTCTCCCAAATTTTTCCAGAATTTTTAAATGCCAGAAAAATGACGAAAATACCCCTTGCTTTGACTGACCAAAAATAGTTTATTTTTCTTTCAAAATACCAAACTGTTTTTGCTAAAACAGTTGCTACCACTTGTGTATTCAACATTTTTGAATGCTACCACTTGTGTTTAGTAGTTAACTTACATATCTATCACCCCTCTTTGACGGATCACAAAAAGAATGTGTAGATCAAAAACGGTAGTCGATCAAAGGATGTGAAAAAAAACTAGAGTTTTCTTACAAAACAAAACTAGTTTCTTTTCTATCCTTTTGATTCACTTTCTAACACTCAAATACGTTAGATCCATACATGAAACCATATAAAACATGTAGATAGAGGGTTTTAGACCTCTAGATCATAAACCTTAGATAACCAAAATCAACCAAAATAAAAAAAATAAGCTAGATTAGTTTTCACCTTGATTTTTGGGCACACCTTCTTTCCCTTCCAAAGTATAGGATGAACTTAGGGTGCATCAATGGTGGATTTTCTTCCTCTTTCTCTCCTCTTCCCCACCGAACTTCTCTCTCTCTCTCTCTCTCTCTCTCTTATGCTTTGCTTGGTTAACTAAAGAAAAAGTAAGATGAGATAAAATAAAAGATGAAAGAGAAGATAGTTTAATGTGTTGGACAAAATACATAGATACATTAGTATATCTATATCTAATCCACTAACATATCTCCTCTCTCTCTCTTAATTATTACAAGATTACTTACTAATATGTTGGCTCCATAAACAAAATGACACCTAGCCCATTAAGTAAATATCTTTTGGAATTTGGGAGCTTGTAATGATGACATTCACTCCCCCTTTCTCTCCTTATCCTTGGCCGGCCAAGTGGCCTTCTTATCCCCAAATCTTGCTTTTGCTTTTATGGAAAAATCTAGCATACAAAATGTCTAAAGTACCCTCATCAATTGGGCTACAAGTTGGGCCATAAAAAAAATTGTTTTGGGCTTTCCATAAATAACCTATTGGACTTTTAATTAACTAGTTTGACTTACTAAATACTATGAACTTGGGCCTCCACTCTTAAATAATTGTGCTACTAGCATACTTGCCCATTAAATTTAATAGTGGTCTAGCTTAATAATCAAATTATCTACATGTCCAATGCTTAAATAATTATTGGGCTTATTTAAACCACTAGCCATCCTTAGTAATATTAACCCTATTATCTCATGAACTATTACTCATTATTATTGATATTTACACATTCACATCACTCACTAATGTTAATTAACTTACATAACCCAATTAGACTTGTCTTATTCAAGTTTATTGAATACTTACTTAGGGTTTAACCTCTTAAATCTATTTCCTAGATTATTAAAATACTTAAGTTAGTTCACTAACTTATATAACTTATTAGTGAGACTTTCTTTAAATATTATATCATACTAACCACATAATCATGCCATCATCCATAAAATATTATTGATTAGGTAATACTTATTTACAATGTATCACAGAAATTCTTGGTTATTACATTCTCCCCTCCTTATAAGAATTCCGTCCTCGGAATTTCATTATGGTTACTCAAAAAGATTGGGAAACTCTTTCCTCATCTTTTCCTCAAGTTCCCACGTAGCTTCTTCAGCATTGTGGTTCCTCCAGAGCACTTTAACAGAATGTATAACCTTATTTCTCAATTTCTGCTCTTTCCTATCCAAAATTTCTATAGGAACCTCCTCGTACGATAAGTCTTTCTCGACTTGAATCGGCTCGTATGATATCACATGCTTGTAATCCGGCTTGTACGGACGCAACACTGACACATGAAACACATTGTGTATATGTTCCAGTTCAGGAGGTAGAGCTACCTCATACGCGACTTCCCCTATCGTCTTCAGTATTTCAAACGGTCCAATAAACCTTGGACTCAGTTTACCTTTCTTCCCAAATCTTATCTTCCCCTTCCAAGGAGATACCTTCAGAAATACATAGCTTCCCACTTCGAAATCTCTTTTCTTGCGATGAATATCTGCGTACTTCTTTTGTCGATCTTGAGCTGCTAATAGTCGAGCTCTTATCACTTTGATAATCTCCACCGTCTGCTGAACCAATTCTGGCCCCAACAATCTTCTTTCACCTACCTCGTCCCAACATAAGGGCGTTCTGCACTTTCTCCCATACAGGGCTTCATACGGTGGCATACCAATGCTTGCATGATAACTATTGTTATATGCAAACTCCACCAACGGAAGATGATCTTCCCAGCTTCCGTTGAAATCCATCACACAGGCTCTGAGCATATCCTCTAAGGTTTGAATCGTTCTCTCACTTTGCCCATCTGTCTGTGGATGATACGCAGTACTCAACCTTAATTGTGTTCCCATTCTTTCTTGAAGACTTCTCCAAAAGTTTGAAGTGAAGCGCGGATCTCTATCAGACACGATTGATACTGGCACTCCATGTCTCGAAATAATTTCCTTGATATACAATTTTGCTAGCTGATCCAAATTATACCTAATCTTGATCGGCAAAAAGTGTGCTGACTTTGTAAGACGGTCGACAATTACCCATATAGCATCGTAACCCTTTTGTGTTGCTGGAAGTCCTACCACAAAATCCATCGTGACGTGCTCCCATTTCCATTCCGAAATTTCCAACGGCTGTAATAATCCACTTGGTCGTTGATGCTCTGCCTTGACTCTTTGACAAGTTAAACAGCGGCTGACGCATTCAGCAACCTCTCTCTTCATATTTGGCCACCAATAATGTTGACGCAAATCTTGATACATCTTCGTACTTCCTGGGTGTATTGAGTATCTCGTATTGTGCGCTTCTTGAAGAATCTCGCCTCGTAACTCTGGTACTGCAGGCACCCAAATTCTTCCTTCAAATCTCATCAATCCAGTACCATCGATCTTATACTTCAGCTCTTCGCCTTCAGCCAACCGCTTCTTTATGTTATCACATTCTTCATCATTCCCTTGTGATTCTTTCACCTTGTCTAATAAAGTTGGACTTGCTTCCATTTCTATTATGTTATCTGAATTCTTCGGATTTTTCACCTCCAACTCCATTTTCTCCATTTCTCTTACTAACTTTTCCTGGTCTGTTAATACAAACAATTTTTCTTCGCTCTTTCTGCTTAAAGCATCTGCCACCACATTAGCCTTTCCTGGATGATATAGAATATCACAATCATAGTCCTTGATCAATTCTAACCATCTCCTCTGCCTCATGTTTAATTCCTTTTGTGTAAAGATGTACTTCAGACTCTTATGATCTGTGTATATCTCACACTTTTCTCCGTAGAGATAATGTCTCCAAATCTTAAGGGCAAATATTACCGCAGCTAACTCAAGGTCATGGGTAGGGTATCCCTTCTCATAGTCTTTTAACTGTCGGGACGCGTACGCAATGACTTTACCATTCTGCATTAATACGCAACCTAGTCCTTTGTGTGACGCATCACTATACACTGTAAAACTTCCCGTACTATCTGGTAAAGATAACACAGGTGCTTCACTTAGTCGCTTCTTTAATTCCTGAAAACTTTGTTCACATTTTTCCGTCCATACATACTTAACGGTCTTCCTTGTCAGATTAGTTAATGGCGTCGCTATCTTCGAGAAATCCTGAATAAACCTTCGGTAATATCCTGCCAATCCCAAGAAACTTCTAATCTCTGTCGGTGTTTTCGGTTGTCTCCAATTTTTCACCGCTTCTACTTTTGCTGGATCAACAGAAATTCCCTCGTTATCGATGACATGCCCCAGAAATTGAACTTTCTTCAACCAGAACTCACACTTTGAAAATTTAGCATATAACTTCTCTTTCCTTAAGGTTTCCAACACAATTCGTAGATGTTCAGCATGCTCCTCTTCAGTCTTCGAATAAACCAAAATGTCATCAATGAACACCACCACAAATTTATCCAAATACGGTTTAAATACTCTGTTCATCAAGTCCATAAAAGCAGCTGGTGCATTTGTCAGTCCAAACGACATCACTAGGAACTCATAATGACCGTAACGAGTTCTAAATGCTGTCTTCGGTACATCTTCTGTTCTCACCTTCAACTGATGATAACCAGTTCTTAGGTCAATCTTCGAAAAATATCTCGCTCCCTTAAGTTGATCAAACAGATCGTCTATTCTTGGTAACGGATATTTGTTCTTGATTGTCACCTTATTCAATTCTCTATAATCCATACACAACCTCATTGAACCATCCTTCTTCTTTACAAACAACACCGGTGCTCCCCACGGAGATACACTAGGTTGGATGTACTTCTTATCCAACAACTCTTGTAGTTGGATCATCAACTCTTTCATTTCTACCGGAGCCATTCGATACGGCGCTTTTGATATCGGCGCTGTCCCCGGTACTAAATCAATCACAAACTCTATCTCTCTATCTGGAGGAAGTCCCGGAAGTTCTTCTGGAAAGACATCTCCAAACTCATTAACTATAGGTATCTGCCCCATGTCCGAATTCACAACCCGTGTATCCACCACATGAGCTAAATAACCTTCACAGCCTTTTCGTAACATTCTTCTGGCCTGCATCATCGTCAGACAACTTGTTTGCCTTGGCGACTTGCTACCATAAAATACAACCTTAGACTTACTCGGTGTCTTAAGGCGTATACTCTTCTTCTGACAGTCTATAACTGCCTCATGGTTAAACAACCAATCCATCCCTAAGATAACATCAAATTCTCCTAAGCGTATCGGGATTAAATTCACGCTTAACTTATGTCCCCTTATATCCACACCACAGTTGTTATGGATAAACTCTACAGGGATCACTTCTTTATTTGCAACTTCTATATTCATTGGGTTCTTTAACTTTTCAAATGGTAAGTTTAATCTTCTAGCAAATTCATCAGACACAAATGAACAGGTAGCTCCCGAATCAAATAATACGTAAGCATTTATATTATTGATCGGAATAATACCTGACACCACTTCCTTTGATGCAGCTGCATCTTGCACAGTCATGTTGAACGTTCGGGCTGTCGGCTTGCTCTGCTGTGTTGGACCTCCAATAGTTAACTTTGTTGAACTGCTCTTGTTTCCACTTCCTCCATCTGTATTCTTCTTCAATGGACAATCCTTGAATCGGTGCCCCGTTCCTCCACAAGAAAAACAACCACCTTTCTTCGGCTTAGGACAATTTGGTGAAATATGTCCTTCTTGGCCACAATTATAACAGACGTTTTTCCCTTTCATACACTCTCCAGAGTGATTCTTTCCACACTTCGAACACGCTACCTTCTTCTGCTGAGTATTCGCTGGTTGCTCTCCTGATTCATTTCCACTGTTGTTCCACTTACGTTTCTTGCTGTTACTGCCACCACTACTCGCACCTTGATGACCACCTTCAATTTTCTTTCTATTCTTCTCTCGGTTGAATCTAGAAACTGCCTCACTACTACCTTCTGCAATGATGGCCTTTTCTAACAGTGTTGAGAAGGTAGCAATTTGCAATACTGCAACCTTGCTGTGAATCCATGGCTTCAGCCCATTTTCAAGCCTACGTGCCTTCCGTAGTTCTGTATCCACCTGATGAGGTGCAAATCTGGCTAGCTCATTAAATTTTGCTGCATATTCGGCAACTGACATGTTTTCTTGCTTTAATTCAAGAAACTGCACTTCCATTCTGGCTTGCATGGCCTCCGAGAAATAACTTTCTAAGAATAACTCCTTAAACCTGGTCCATGTCACTACCTCTGTTCCGGCTCTAGCTTGGTTCGTCTCCCACCAGTAATTAGCCTCACCTTTCATCAAGTAGGTAGCAAAAGCCGTCTTTTGCTCTTCGGCTACCCTTGCAATGATAAAGGCCTTTTCCATTTCTTTCACCCATGTTTGAGCCGCTATAGGGTCCGTAGTTCCGCTAAATTCTGGTGGTCCTACAGCTTTAAAATCTTTAAAATTTGCCAATCTATTATTCGCTTGCCCCCCTGCTGCAGGTGTACGAGTTCGCATAGCTTGAGCTATCATATCAGCGAAGTTTTGCATTGGGTCATCTTGATTTCTTTCATTGTTCACAGAACGTTCCTCCCTCTGGTTACGATTTTGACGTCTTGGCGGCATTATCTGATTAAACAAAACCTTAATTTATTACATCGAGTTTAATTATCTGATATATCTTCTAAGTGTTTAAAATATAACATGTAATTTAAACTCTAACAATCATATTATCATAATGTTGTATTATCGAATTCAACCTGCTAAATTGACTAATTCAGCTTGCTGAATTAACATATTCATCTTACTAAATTCACATATTCAGCTTACTGAATTACACATTCAGCTTGCTGAATTAACATATCCAGCTTGCTGAATAACACATTCAGCTTGCTGAATTGACATATCCAGCTTGCTGAATAACACATTCAGCTTGCTGAATTGACATATCCAGCTTGCTGAATAACACATTCAGTTTGCTGAATTAACATATTCGATTTACTAATTTTCAAACAGACAACTTCTCAATTTAATTCTTAATACTTTTCTATTTGATCCAACATGTAATTATAATAATGCATTTATATTCATATACCAAATTTTAGAGTCATATATTCACATACTTGGCATATTTTTATAAACGTTAACTATCCCATTTTTAAACATCCAAAGATGGGATCTACCAAAAGACATACTCCCCTATTCACATAAGATGGGGATACATCATATTTACATACTACCTCGCACCTACTGAGGTTTACATCAAACACACAACCCTAATAATCAAAAGGGGTACTACTACATCTATAAACAATAGAAAGCTATTAAACTATCACTGCGCGTCTGGAGAGGGTGCGCCTGAATGCTCCTGCTCGGTTGGAAAGAGTCCATCCATAAGTCGACGTCTAACAGCTCGACTCGACTCGCCTATCTCAAAGGATCTCCTCACTCCCACTTGGGGACCAGTATATGCTGCATCTAAAGCCCGTCCCAAGGACTCCATCCTAACTCGTCCAGCCTCTGCCTTAACCTCTAGCTGATCCACTCTTCTCGCTGCTTGAACCCAGGCATCCTCAACTCGGACCCTGTCAGCGATCTCTAAGTCAAACCTCAGGTGTAACGCCTGATGCTCAATACTCAATATCGCAAACTTATTATGCTCCTGTTCTAATATCTCTCTCAGCTCAGCATTCTTGGCAACCATATGAGTAGCCAAGGTCGTCTGCTCCTGCAACTGTATCTTCATCTCAGCAAGCTCGTTCTGAGCCTGATATGCCAGTTCCTTGTATTGAGTTTCAGTAAACTGATGAGTGGCATTCTCCTGCTCTAGCTCTGTCACTCTATTCTCCAGCGCTATGTTATTTTCAAACAAAACCTCCATCACATCCTCGTCACGCTCGTCACTAACAGCATGATCCTCTACCGGATCTAACGGCTCTTGCTCGACTGTATGGCTACCTTGTTCTTCCTCAGGCATCCTATAATCAAACAAACACAACATCAGTATCACAATAAAATATATTCATTGATAAAATGAAACAATATTTTATTATGCACACTGCATACTAGATGAATCTCCATAATCCACCTCTTATCATACTCTATACGAGTTTTCTTCTAAGGTTATAACCTAAGTTTCGCATCCTAGAGTTTATAACCTACAGCTTTGATACCAATCTGGGACGCCCCCAAATCCGAGTTCTCAACCCCGGGTTTGGTGCTCACTATCCATCATCAACATAAGCATTCTATATACTATTGCGGAATAATAAACATACGTTGTTCATTATAATAAAGTCTTATACAATACCCCAAGGTCTATTACCTTAACATAAATATACCTTACTTAAGTTACATAAAGTAACCCAAAAGGTTTACATAAACATCAAACATAGTATTTCATGATACTTAAACATTTATAATAACTATTCTTGGACCTTTCCCTTGCCCTTGTCCTTCTTACTTGAACTCTTTGGCTTAGCTGAAATAAATGTCATGATATAGCAAGGGTAAGTAACTAATTTGCTTAGCAAGTTTAAGTACAAAGAAGATATATCATGATTAGTAAGAAATTTATCGCTCAATGTTCAACAATAGAAATTAATTGCGAAAGAACATGAATTAAGTCTTGATAACTAAATATTCGAATAACAGATACTGAGTGGTCATAATGACCATGAACATATGCTAAGGTTGTCAGTATTTAAACTGGTCCTTTTAATAAGTTTTGGTAATCAAGGGGATCAGCCTTTCATACCCGGTGTATTATGCATAAACACTTAATTTACGAGCAATAATTGTTTTTCAATAATGCTTTAATCAAATTGTTCTTTTTCTCAGTCTTGAGTCCTTACCAAATCAATTGGTGAAGAAAAGCTTTTAACAACATATTTGATTTAACAAATTTAAACATATTTGATCTAGCTGATACAATGAGTATAGATCCATATCTTAAACAGTGCATGAATAAAAGAACTTTAACTAATTCACAGTTCAATAATAATAGAATAGGAATTTAATTGCACTGAGTGCGATTATCAATAATCAATATGGATGTGAATAATAAACAATAATTATTCACTAACATGCTTTGAAAAGAATAACTCAAGTTTGAGTTAGAGAACTTGCCTCGACTGCGATCTACTGCTACACAATTTAATTTAATCTCTTTATTGTAAAGACCTATCATTGTTAAGATTGATCTTACAATCAGCATATCATACTTTATATTATAATACAATTACTCTATCAGCAATTTACTTATCCACATAATCAATTACCTGAAAACATTCTTATTAATATCATTCTTTGATAATATATTATTTACTTTGTCATATTTCTTATGATTTAACACTTAATCTTTCCTTTTATTAGCTCTTCTTTATAATCTAGTAAGATGAATACTAACATCATAGTCTAGATTATACAAACATGCAATCCAGCCACCTGGATTGACTAATCCAGCAAACTGGATTCAACAAACTTTCAATCCAGCAAGACTGGATTCTAAATCTTTCAATCCAGCAAACTGGATTCAACATTTTTTTCAATCCAGCAAGCTGGTTTCCATATCTCTTTTACGAAAATATCAAATCAACTTATTATTTTTCTATCCTTTGGCCATACATATATACATGTATTTCATACACAAAAAGTATTTTTCCGTAATTTTTCAATTTCTTTTACTATTTTTAAAAAATCATTTTTAGTGCGTGGCTTAAGAAATTAGCCCCATCATGCTCAACTCCAGAAATTCCCATCTCTTGGCATAATCTCATACATGTTAACGTGACCCTCCAGTTTAAATTTCGTGGCCATCGGAGTTATAGAACTCCGGTTATAGCGATTTTCGTCCGAAAAACCTAAATATTGAAATGATCATAACTTGGTCATTTTGAGTCGGAATGAGCTCATTTTTGGACAGGAGCTACTTTATGACATATATTTTCATGTCCCAAAAGGCCGGAATTTATTTCATATTTTAAGTGGCCGAAATTGCCCTTTCAAAATTTTGGGCAGACCCCATTTTGGAATTTCCAGCTTTTACCTATTTTGCTAAAATCAGTCCATACGGAAATCTACAACTCCTTTTTAGGTGATTCCACTTGGGTTTGAAAGATAACTCATCATATTACTCTCCCAAATTTTTCCAGAATTTTTAAATGCCAGAAAAATGACGAAAATACCCCTTGCTTTGACTGACCAAAAATAGTTTATTTTTCTTTCAAAATACCAAACTGTTTTTGCTAAAACAGTTGCTACCACTTGTGTATTCAACATTTTTGAATGCTACCACTTGTGTTTAGTAGTTAACTTACATATCTATCACCCCTCTTTGACGGATCACAAAAAGAATGTGTAGATCAAAAACGGTAGTCGATCAAAGGATGTGAAAAAAAACTAGAGTTTTCTTACAAAACAAAACTAGTTTCTTTTCTATCCTTTTGATTCACTTTCTAACACTCAAATACGTTAGATCCATACATGAAACCATATAAAACATGTAGATAGAGGGTTTTAGACCTCTAGATCATAAACCTTAGATAACCAAAATCAACCAAAATAAAAAAAATAAGCTAGATTAGTTTTCACCTTGATTTTTGGGCACACCTTCTTTCCCTTCCAAAGTATAGGATGAACTTAGGGTGCATCAATGGTGGATTTTCTTCCTCTTTCTCTCCTCTTCCCCACCGAACTCTCTCTCTCTCTCTCTCTCTCTCTTATGCTTTGCTTGGTTAACTAAAGAAAAAGTAAGATGAGATAAAATAAAAGATGAAAGAGAAGATAGTTTAATGTGTTGGACAAAATACATAGATACATTAGTATATCTATATCTAATCCACTAACATATCTCCTCTCTCTCTCTTAATTATTACAAGATTACTTACTAATATGTTGGCTCCATAAACAAAATGACACCTAGCCCATTAAGTAAATATCTTTTGGAATTTGGGAGCTTGTAATGATGACATTCACTCCCCCTTTCTCTCCTTATCCTTGGCCGGCCAAGTGGCCTTCTTATCCCCAAATCTTGCTTTTGCTTTTATGGAAAAATCTAGCATACAAAATGTCTAAAGTACCCTCATCAATTGGGCTACAAGTTGGGCCATAAAAAAAATTGTTTTGGGCTTTCCATAAATAACCTATTGGACTTTTAATTAACTAGTTTGACTTACTAAATACTATGAACTTGGGCCTCCACTCTTAAATAATTGTGCTACTAGCATACTTGCCCATTAAATTTAATAGTGGTCTAGCTTAATAATCAAATTATCTACATGTCCAATGCTTAAATAATTATTGGGCTTATTTAAACCACTAGCCATCCTTAGTAATATTAACCCTATTATCTCATGAACTATTACTCATTATTATTGATATTTACACATTCACATCACTCACTAATGTTAATTAACTTACATAACCCAATTAGACTTGTCTTATTCAAGTTTATTGAATACTTACTTAGGGTTTAACCTCTTAAATCTATTTCCTAGATTATTAAAATACTTAAGTTAGTTCACTAACTTATATAACTTATTAGTGAGACTTTCTTTAAATATTATATCATACTAACCACATAATCATGCCATCATCCATAAAATATTATTGATTAGGTAATACTTATTTACAATGTATCACAGAAATTCTTGGTTATTACAAGAATTCTACTATCTTCTAAGATTTAAAAGTCCATTATCAATATTTTATCCCTGCAACATCAATTAATAATCATCTTTATCCAAATATTCATCTTTGCACTACAGGCCAAAGATATTCATTTGTATCACATGTCAGTCATGTTCATCTCAACACCTGTTCATCTTTGCACTACAGGCCAAAGATATTCATCAAGTAATCATACATCTTTGCACTACAGGCCAAAGATATTCAGTAATATCATCATTTAGGACTGAGGATGATGAAAAATATCTTAAAGAGAACGAATCCAGTGAGACAGAAGGACAAATATTAGGGATTCGTATAACAGTTTATCCAAGATCAATAATACTTCATAATATTCAATTGTGAAGCAGAATTCAAAAATAAAGATCAAAATATGGATACAATCAAAGATAGTAACCATAATAGACATCTTGGACAAAAAGGGAAAATTTTATTTTTCGGTGAATAGTGCCGTATTCGTGAATATTACCGTATACGTGAATAGTACCGTATACGTGAATAGTAACCCCGACACAAAAAGTTTCAAATTTGATAAAAACTCATATCAATATTTTAGCATAATGATATTGAAGAAAATAATATCATTAAGAAAAAAATAATATCCCTTACCTCAAGATATCAGTACTTCTGGTCGGAATACCGGTATAAGGCTGAAAGAAACTTGCTCTGATGAATAGAAACTCTCAAAGTATCTAAATACTCACAAAATACACTCAATAATCTAGAGAGAGAAAGAGAGAAAACTTGTTTCTGGTGTGATTTTCAATTCTAACTTAGCCCTCTATTTATATGAAAATGTTAGCACGCCGAAGCAGACTTAACCTGCAACCTGATGGCTTTACCTGCTACTATTTCCACCCACCACATTTGAATAAAAATCTCAGCACATTTCTTCACCAACCAAGAGTGGGGCCCACCAATTCTAGAATTTTCCATCAAAATGATAAACTCCAAAAATTCAATAATTTCTGAACCAGTCATCTCGTAAAATTCATAATAAATCATACGTTCATTTTTAACGGTTCAAAATTTGTGGACATATACTCAACTTATATATGTATAACATATCCAAAAATTACCACGATCCAACGGTCGGATTAAAAGTTATAACCCCCGTAAAATATCTCAAAAACCCTGATTTTTAATACCTCCATTCCGACAAAAATACTGATAAAAACCTCAACATTAACTCCTTCATTTTTAACCACAAAAATATATCCTTCATTTATATCCACATAAAATAAATATTTCCTTATCATATGAATCAATAATTAATTATTCACAAATAATATTACAGAATCACATTTATGACAACCAGACCGTTCCCAGGAAAGAGGGGGCTTTCCAATAAGGATTTCTCCTTACTGGCGCGCAATTAGATGACTAAACCTCTCCTTAGACAGAACTTTCTAGACATTGCCAATAATGTTATCTAATAATATTATTCAAATAATATGAATTATTGATCTGATAATGGGAAATACTGTGCAGCAACAATTATTGAAACAACAATAATATAAAATATCAACGCAACAATTATTGAATCAATAAAATAAAATATTGAACAATACCTACTGTAACAATTATTGAGTAGTGCCTTCTTACGTAAGAATCAATAATTGGTGCAATACCGTGTGCTACTGTATTTTAACCACCGGGTATTCCAACAGTATTAACGGTAATAACTACGCCGTTATTTATAAACAACTTATACTTGTCGTTTTCTTCATCCAATCGCTTTCCGTTATGGGGCCCACACAAGGCTGTGCCGTCGTACGAATATTCCCCGACAGCAAGAATATTCCACGACCAAACGAATATTCCCCGACAAAATGAATATTTTATAACCACTTGCTTATTTTGCAAAATTTGCACATTTCACCCATAACCAAAGTATTATATCAAATTAACCCCTTATTATTCATAATAATATTTAGAGAAAATTTGATTTTATTCATTAATAAGTTGGGGTCTTACAAGGTTAATCACTTAGCAAATTCACATGCTATAATAGAAAAGTAGCACTCCAACCAAATAGCACACAGGCATTCATTGTATTGACGGAAATGATACCCGCTACTACATCCGCTGATGCAACCACATCTTGGACCGTCATATTAAAAGTACGGGCCATAGGTCTACCCGATAATAGTGGTTCAGTAATGGTTAACTTACCACTAATAACAATCCTACTCTCCTCCAATCCCTTCTTTGAGCAATTTCTTACCATGTGGTTCAATGACCCACATACAAAACAGTCATGGTTTTTTCTTTAGGGTTAGGACAATTGGGTAATATATGACCCTCTTGTCCACAGTTATAACTAATCGCTTTCCTTATCAGACAGACTCCTAGATGAGTCTTTCCACATGTCTTACACACTCTGATCCTACGCTTAGGATCCCTTGACCCACTCTAGTATTCCCAGAGTTAAAATTATTTCTTTTTAGCATACTGCCATTGGCATTTTCTGCCTTAATTCCTCCCTCTCCCTTCCTTTCATTCTTCATTTCTCTATGATATTGAGTCAACGCCTCACTACCACCATCTGCTATAATCGCTTACTCTAGAATGGTCCCATAGGAAACACTCTGGAACACCGAAATCCTACTATAGAGCTAGGGTTTTAGGCCCTGCTCAAACCTACGAGCCTTCCTCTCCTCAGTGTCCATTTGGTGTAGAACAAACCTTGCTAATTCAATGAATTTGGTCGCGTACTGGGGAACCGTCATGTCCCCTAGTTTAAGTTCTAAGAACTTAATCTCCATCCTGTCTCGCATACATGTAAGGAAATAATTCTCGAGGAAAACCTTCTTGAATTGTTCCCACGCTACCGCATCTGTTCTAGCCCCACCCTGGTGAGCCTCCCACCAAAAGTTGGCTTCCCCATTCATCATGTAAGTTGCAAAAGAAATCTTTTGCGCCTCACCTACACTTGTAATAACAAAGCCTTCTTTATTTCCTTTACCCATGTCTGGGATTCTAATGGTTCCGTTGTTCCTTTGAACTCCGGCGGACTTATGCTTTTAAATTCTTTAAAGGTAGTCGTTCTGGCTACCCTAGGTTCTGCAGGTATTTTACCCCCAGTTTAGTTAAATGCAATCCTTACCATAGGGTTGTTTTGACCCCCTTGATTATCATTAAGTGATTTCGCTTCCTGATTACGTTGTCTTCTCTTTGGCGGCATTTTCAGATTTACTAATTAAAATTTCCTTATTATCTATTCACTTACTTCGTTATTATTTGCCACATAATAACTCGCACCATAACAAAGCATATTAAATGAAAACTTCATTATATTCATATGCTTCTTCATAGTTTGAAACTATTTACAATTTGTGTTCATAGCCAAAAGCTATTACATTTTCTATCCCGCAATTGAATTTCACAAAAGTTGGGATTTACAAAAAGACTACCCTTTTTATACAAAAGAGGGTTTTACGTCACTACACACATATTTATAACTCTAGCCGTCTAATAATGCATAACAGCATCTTCGTGCTTCTCATTCGCAAGCTTCACTACAGTATCCCTACTAATCGTATGTCGAGTTTGTCCTGACTCCATGGGATGATAAGCAACTTTCAGCTTGAAATCCTTATGAGCACTCTCATGGATGTAAGACATCCGTGCTATCTTCCGGTCCTTCTCCCCCAATTCTTTACGAAGCTCATTGGCCTTGTTCTTATAGTCCCTAGCCTTATTTATCATGAGCACCTTCTCATTATGCTCTGACTCAAAATTTGCTTCTGCAGACTCCTTCACTTCATAAAGAGCTCTAATCTCTTCATTTTAATTTTGAACCACTGTACTCAGTTGCACATTCTTGTCAAGTTCTGCCAGATACAAAGATATCATTGCATCTGAAGGTGATGACTCTAGTGTAGGCACCACCGTACCAACCGACGTTACCTACATTCCCTCCTCCACATCGCTCATCATATAAAGATATGATGCTATATCCATTTCTCCCTCGGAGTAGTACTCCTCAGAAAAGTACTCCTCTAGCTCCGACTCCTCAAGAATCACTAATGGTACCTCCCCCACTGGCATGGGTACAGGCTCTACACTATTCACAATTTCTTCACTCACCGCGTGTATGTCTCTATACATCAAGCTATCGTTCAACATCCTACAATAACACATAATATGTTGATTAGTACATAATACACAATAGTATAAGCATAAATCACATTTAATTTATTTAGGGTTACTTTCCATATTTTGAATTTTTCGATACTGAGTTTCCTCAATAACTTATTAACTCATTCAACTCAAGTAAAGCTTGAGTTTACTTCCTTCGGACTTCTCTTCCTTAACGAGGTTATTAGCCTAAGGTTCTTCCCCCCTTAAGTTTTATAACCAAATGCTTTGATACCAACCTGTGATGCCCCCAAATCCGGGTCTCTTTCAACCCGGCATATGGTGCTCCAGGGTGCTACAGTTCATACAAATATTCAATTGAAATACCTCAAAAGAATGAATATGCCTTATATATATTCCAAAACAATACTACCACTCCCCAGGTTCTTTATAACCGTTATATTTGTTCTTGTCATAATATCAAATATTATTATTTCAAACCTATACTATTACATAGGTAATCTACAACTTCGCTTTAGCCTTCTCTTTATTCTTGTCGAATCCTTCAGTTCATTTGGTCTAAGCTACATTCATATGGTTCAAGCAAGAGTGAGCATAACAAGCTCAGCAAGTACAACAATTTCATTTTAAAAGCATGCTTAAAACATATGAATCGTATAACTTCAATAACTGAGTGATAGTTACGAAGTACTATCAGTAACTTAAAATAGCGTTTCTTTTCCTTCAAAACATTTTACAATAACAAGATTCAGTAATACATCAATTCTAGTTCAAGACATGAACATCTTATAGTTTCTTTGAAAAGGACAACCCGGCACGAAGTCCGTAAGTTCGACATATCTTACGAGCACTTCTAGGTGATCAGCCTATAGTACTCTATGTTGATCATCACTACATCCCTTAAACGTATGTACGTTTAAGTTTTTTTGGCAACCTCACGTGCCCATCGAATAATTGATGAAAATACATTTGTTTGTTCATAGACAAACTTACCTTTGAATTTGTACCAAATATTTGGCATAGGATAGCGTTAACAGTTCTATATTGAAAGACTTGTAAATCAATCAATCTATCACGATTAGTCTAGCCGAGTTAAAACTGGCATCGACTCTTTCTTTAAAAGCATACATGCATCTCATAACTTGAATCATTTGAAAACCTGGCTAACACGAAGGTTAGACAAGCGTTTAAGAAAAACTTGCCTTTAACGTCTGCTACAGAATAATTATGTTTCCTTTGAGTCTTTACGGTCTCTACAACACATAACCACATAACATACCACATTAGGTCATGAATGAGCATACTTAATTTCTAAAGAATCTTACCCTTCTTCTCAATCTAATCCCGTATTGGATTTGTTATTTATTGGTTCCAGCTTTTCGTCGTTCTTTTACATCTTTCTTACCAACTTCTTTCCTTTCTATAACTTAATTGAACTTATTTCATTAACACAACTCAGTTCGAGTTAAACATCATTCCTTATGGCTTACTAATGTCCTTACATTATTAATCGAAACTTGATCACCATTGGTGAAGTACCAACTTTGAATACCATTCATGGTTTGCTTAATTACCCTTCACGTGCTTCTTTTAAATTATTCTTTCTTTCAACCTCTAATGCATTGCTTAAGGTTATACATCTAAATGATGTTACATTAAGTTGATTAAGAATTTAATTCAATCTTTATTCGTTTCTCCTTCCCTTTACAATCAAAACCTTTCTTCTCCATCTACATTTTAGTGTTCGCGCTGCGGCGCCAGCTTTTGTACTGCATCTCGTGTTGTGGCATCGCCCATTAGGGATTGGAGATCGGACTTGGCGTTGCGGCGTGAGTCCCTTTGTTAATGGTCGCGCTATGGCTCCTACTAATAGTAGCTGATGATCACTTTGGCGCTGCGGCGCCAATCCTTTAAGCTTGGAGTTGCGCCGCGGCACGAACTCTGAGCCACATAAAATTTTGACAGACTTTTTGAATTGTGAGATTCCCTGACTCGTAACTTCTTCGTTATAAGTCCGAATTGGTTCGTTCAAGAGCCTACGGTTCACAAATCACGTACTCTACGCATTCATTCAAGAATTTTATCTATTTAACTTCATTCACTAAAATTTCACCTATCAGTCCATTTTTAACAAAAACGATAAACGTTCGTGAACGTTCAACGCTCGTTTCTTCGTTCTAAGTCGGAATCCGGTCATTTTCGAGTCCGCAGCTCTATAATGCCAAATATGACTTGTCTCCATCAAAAACTAATGTTTCTAACTTCAAACATAAAATATGACTTCCATTCCGAGAATTTCACGAATTCGACGATAATCGTCCAATCATGTGAATTCCGGCAAAGCTTCATTACTAAACGTTCTAAATAGATTTTAACCAACACATGAGCATTTCAAATTACTTATTACACCAACTTATTATCAAATTAGATTTTGACTTATTCAACTTATTGACAATAAATTCTCATACTTATGACTTACCATGAATTTAAGTCCCTCAATCAATGTTCTCATACTATATTCAACATACTAATATCATATGACACACATATGACAAGTTCTTCATGATTCTATCAACTTATTAAAGTTCAAGTTGCTTATTCAACTTATTGGGCTTAAGTTCATTCATTAATGACTTATGACATGTTCTTAGCAAACCATCCCCCCTTCTCTATCAATCCTATCATAGAAGAGATAAAGATAAAAGTTATAAGTCTTACCCTTGAAGACTACTACTTCACTTCACTTCACTTTGGAAAAACTATCAAAGGTTGAAGTGGCTTATAAGTGCTTATGTGGCTTATTCTCTGTACCAAATAAGTTGTTTATCTTGAGAGTAGTTGGATGAAAACCAACAAATGAAATGAAGCTTGGTATTTATAGGCAACATAAAGTGAGGGTATTATAGACATTAAGTCATCCCACCTCCTTACTATTCATTACTTTGTGATTATGTTAACTTGCTCACCACATAAACTTGCCCATCACACTAACTGAATCATTAAATATACATGTTATTCACACATAACCACTTTGCTTGTCCACCACAACACTTGGTCACCACTCTTGTTTCTTGGTCACCAAGATCACCTATGTGATCATGGGTTGCTCCATGGATCCTCCTAATCCATTGAACCTTAGCTTGGGCTTAGATTTTAATTAGATTAGCTTAAGCTTTGGGCTTGCAATTAAACAAACATTGGGCTTGTTTATTACTTTATATGGGACTTAACAATTCTTATATTTGGGCTTTATCAAATCCCATTGGACTTTAATATTTCCTACACAATCCTACAAATTCAATGCATTTGGCTTAAAGCCTTATCTCGTATAATTTACGTATTAATCGTGTTTTCTAACTCGTATAGTTTTTCAACATATACCACATACCATCATTCATACGTACTCTTATAATACCTCGCATCATACACGTATTCATTACTTCGTACAATACCTTCATATAATACAATCATTGTTTAATTCATTAATCGCATTACATTTCTTTCTCGTAAATCATTTTCCTTAAACGTTAGGTTTTAAGTCCACATGCGAAATATTACGTTTTTCATAACTGAAATATTATTGGATATTCCATCTCACCTTGATATTCTATCATTGCGTATTTCTCGGAAGTTCAAAATAATTCCCGAGCAGAAATGTGTGAATAGTGTTTTTCAGAAAATTTCTTGAAAAGCTTTTATTTTCATCTTGAAAATTCAAACACTTTAATTCTCCCACGTAGTTAAAATACTACAGCCTTTCAATGTTTCAAGGTTATAGAAGGACATTCATCTTATCAACACACAATAATAATAAATAATATTATTTTATTCATTATTAAAAGTATTTACAAAGGTTTGATTTTCCGGGGCGTTACAAGGAAACTTGCCTCGTGCGTAGGTTATGCGTTAATTATACACGTTCCTTGATTTAATCTTACATACCATTTATATTCACAATGCCAGTCAATTATAACGTAACTAGTCATCGTAAGTTTATTCTTTGGTCTAAACTCTGGTTATGACTATACTTAGTCAAATTATCACGCTTATTTTCACATAATATCACACTACACTAATAATAAGCTAACTATGCGTTCAATAATTCAATCAACATGTAAATGCCTTATTGACATGTTAAGAACCTATTTTAACATCTCATTATGTGTCTAACACATTTTTATGCTCACTAGATTAAGTTACTATTACATTCCTAGACATGAATAATCAAAAAAATTCATTTCTGAGCAATTTGCAGAGTGGCGCTACGGCGCCACCGGCAAGCTTGTTCTTGGCATTGCGGCACGGTGGCTCTGTGGCTTGGGCTTTGGCACTGCGGCGTGGGCCTTAAGGCATGGAGTTGGCGCCGCGGCGCGGAACTCTAGTTTTTGAATTTCCAGTTCGCGAAGAACACAGAGTCAGGCACAATTATCATTACATGATCATTAAATACATTAGATTAAACATATCCATATACTAGAATTTGTACATAATCATTACCCAACCTTTATAGAGTATTTTAACAAGTTTAAACACATAATTACTTGAATCAAATTATATAATTTCAATGTTCTTGATGTTCTTGAAAGTTTTGAAAATAAAACTTGAAGATTGGCACTACAGGTTCGTTATAACACTAAATCAGTCCATTCGAAGTTTGTTTTCTTCATTTTAACATACATAGTTATATACAAGTGTAAAGTTTATGAGACAACATATGATTGACATATCAAATTTGCGTTTAAGAGCCATATGTCCATATTTCTATACTCTGTAATTTTGAAGAAATAATATACGACATATTTTATGAAACTGATGTTAAGGAAACATACAATATATAGTAAAACATGCTATGATGACATATTATCACATATATTCAGATAATTGTTACCCTTTCCAACTACAGAGATTTTAAAAGAACTTGAAAGCCATTTTTTTATAAAAACTTAAACAACGTAAATTGAAACTTGAGTTTGAGGTTTTTACCCTTGATTGCTTTGTTTGGATTACACAAGGTGATAACAACTTCCAATTTCCCACAATTCTTCTCCTCTAATCTCACTAATTCTCAAAATTCTCTCTAATTTGTTTTTTCCAGACTTAACAAAATAAAAGAAAGAAGATGTATAATATAAAGGAAACTGACGCTGTGTGGTAAGTTAATTCGATCATGGGTTAACTGCTCCCAACTCCCAATAGGGCTCCATTTGGCTAGCCTTAAAAGGATCATAACCATTTAATTTGATTAATCCTTTATAATATAGTTTAATCATGTCACACCTATTTAGGAAATTAATCGAATATCTTATTTAATTTAATTTAAATACAATATGATAATTT
The DNA here is from genome assembly GCA_016801055.1 of Panax notoginseng. NCBI lineage: Eukaryota > Viridiplantae > Streptophyta > Magnoliopsida > Apiales > Araliaceae > Panax > Panax notoginseng. The sequence continues at coordinate 210,920,977 of CM029013.1, read as the reverse complement.
CTTGAAATTTAAGTAGGCACACTTAGAAGGGGGAAGGGGGTTGAATAAGTGTAGGGATAAACTATATCCAACTTTTGATTAACTAAAAACTTTCTTTGGATATTCAATGCAGCAAGCTTGATTCTATATCTTTTTAAGTTAAAATATTAAACCAAGATATTGAATTAATGTATCACTTTCTAACAATATAATTCAGAGACTTAACGTTTTCTAAATTTGATTATGATAAACAAATTTACTGAATTAGTTTAGTGATATGGATGGATATAGAATGCAGGCTGCTGGATAGTTAACAGAATAATAAAGCACAAAATGCAATCACATAAACACCGAAATTTTTACGTGGTTCAACTACTACCCTCTAACATAGTAGCCTAATCCACATCCAATATCAACTAGTATTGAAAACTCACTTTTATTAAACTCTTCCAATTAAAATACAAGTTCCAACAATTTGAGCACCTTTGCTCCTTGTGCACCTATGCACTCTTAAGCACCTATGCTTTCTTCAAACATGATTATATTAATGCAATAACCCAAATCGGATTACAATTTAGAGAAAGTTGATTTGTATAAGAAAATATAAGATACACAATAGAGGTCTAATGATCAAGTAATATATCATTTACCAATGCAATGCTCTAGTATGTAATGATATGCAAGAAAAGTATTACAAGAATATTTTCTACAAGACCACCTTAGCCGTAGCTCCTTCTTAGTGCAATAAATAATAATCAGGAAGAAAAATAGTTCTGTAGCTTGTATGATTTGTGATAAGTATGTGTTTTTCTTACTTTTCTCATTAATTAGTTCAATACATTTATATACTTTCATAGAAAGTGACCGTTGCTTATTGCCCATTCAATATAAGACTGTTTAGGACCGGGCGCACAATTCACGTAATTTCTAGAATAACATCCAGATATTGTTCCAGTGATCAAGACTCCTCTCAGTTGTAAATAGGACACGTCATGATCAGTATAGAAATATCTTAGTGATGACTGAGGAGATTTTTCCTAATAGAGTGACCATCACGTGAGACTATATCTTTTATGATTTCTGTATTATATCCCATCTTATCATATGTCAATTTGCTATATGTCAAACACCAGATTTATATCATGTAATCAATTACCATATTGATATATCATGCAAGTGGGTTAAGAACATTCTAGTGACTTTCCTTAAATTAACCATTTATGAAGCATGATTCTAGTTACCTTATTTGATTACCCGAAAATAGATTTCCTTGATTCATTAGACACGAGGCAAACCAATTGTTATATATCATGATTGTAGTAACTCTGCCTATCATATTACTTTAACACAATTTTGGTATGTTTGTTAAATACCGACTATGTATATATGCACATGTCCTAAAGCTTTATATTAGATTGAGCATTGATATGAGACACGTGTAATGGTAATTTATTTTCCCAACATTGAGTTACCTTATTAATCAGAGATAGATTCCTTGATTTATGACCCATGGGATAAATCAATTACTTTTGAAAAACTGTTAACCCATAATCTCAGTATATATAATATATATATATATATATATATATATATAATTATGTAAAATGCACATGCCCTAAAGCCTTGTTTTGGAAAGTAATAAATGCTAAGATCTTACATATTTTTTATAGGACTCAATTTGCTTTTCCCTCTTCAAAGATTCCTTGCCTTTGTGATTTCCTCCTTGATGTTCCTGTAATGTCATATCTTTCCTTGAAATGTTATATAGCATGATTAGAGGAATAATATGGTTATCATTAGAAGATGGAGTAAGACATAAGTCAACATTCTCCCCCTTTTTGATGATGACAACAAAATAACTATGACTCCTTCTAAATCTATGCACATCAAAATAATTACGACTCCCCCTCAATTCTTGCATATCCTCACATTTAGAGTTAACTGCTTAATGCATACTTTTCTGCAAGTATGGAGTGTTTAATAATCCTGTACTAACCTGTTAGACCATAAAATTTTAAAATCATCCATCAATAGTTAAACAAAAATATCCATCAACAATTAAAGCATAGTTTGTAAACCAGAAGTCATCATGCATGGAAATTAAAAATTATCTTTTAATAGCAGAATCATAATTCATTTCCCCTTTAGGCATCCATCAAAAAGAAGTGCCCATATAGCCAAAAAGAAAAAGAGGGAGCAAGACCTTTAAGCATCCTCCTCAGCAATGTGAACATTGTTGGCCTCACGAGTAGTGAAATATGGATGGTGAATCCTACGGTGTTCAATCTCCTCCAAGGACATGGTGTTTGCAAATCTGGGAGGACGGGCTACGAAGGTAGGAGGAGGTAAGGGCAAGTCCAAAAAATATCGTTGGTATTCGGCCATCCAATTGCATTGTGGCCACTCAGGTATGCGAGATTGGACTTGGTCAGCCTAAAGCTCTGCGCAGAGATCATTCATGCGCCGCTCGGTGAAGCGTTTTAGTGTCCCAATCTGATTGCTGATGAATTTTAGTTCATTGCTTAATTGGCAAGCATTGCGATTTATTTTCCTCTGCAGGGCTTCTACCATAGCCCGAGTGTGCAATTCAAACCCTACTTGAAGATCGATGAACTCATCCTCCACGTTGCAAAAAATAGAGTGAAGGTCAGTCCAATTGATAGGGAGTTTGCCTTTTTCAAGCATAGAAAGACGATGTTGGATATCCTTAACATCAGCAATGATTGATGCTTGATTGGTCGCGATGGTATGAAGAAGAGTGAGAATCTCAGGGGAGGGAGGTTGTGAGTAGGAGGAGTGCGATATTTTGGGGTAATTCGCATGAACTTTCCATTTACCAGTGTCAGATGAGCACTTTTGAGATAGATAGAATCAATGGAATCAATAATTATGATGGAGACCTCATTGTCTAGTGGGATTTGAAAGTAAGTGAACAACTTTGTAAGGAAACAACTATAAGGCATACATTTTTTGGAATGTTTGATGCAGTTGACCATATGTTTAAGCATCATAATAGAAAAATTGAATGGTTTTCCTTTCATTATCAGAGCCACCAAAACCAAATCCTGGTAGGTGAAGTCAGCCCCACCACCAAGACGAGGAATAAGATTGTACCTTAGTAATTTGTGAAGGACTATAGCAATAGGGGATACTTCAGTGGTTTTTGGAAGAGTGAATGTCGACAAGGTAGGGCCAGCCATGATAGTTCGAAGTTGGTCAAGAGGGGACACATGAGTATAAACTGGTCCCTTAAGTGTAAAGGGACAGTCTCCTGTACAATATGCTCCCTAAATCCATAGTAGTAAAAAATAGAGATTTGCCTTTAACAAACGAAGTATAGCAGTCACCATTATTTTTAAGGTTTGTATATAATTGTTGGACTAATTTTGGGTAAGCCACAGAGGGATGAACACTTAACGAAGATAAGCCATATGACTTAAGGAGGTGTTGAAGAGGCGAGTTTTGGTAGTAAAACATGTCAACTGATTTTTCATAAATAAAGGATTTTTGACATATAGAGGACTTAAAACGAAGTTCAAATTTATGGCCTCTAAAGAAATCTTTAGGAACATCATGCAACGAAACAGATATAGGCATTACCATCATCGGGGGGGATTCGGGTGAGGATTCATTGATTTTTGTCATTTTGTGCCAGTCGATGTCCCAATCGGTGGAGGAGAAGGTAAACTTGCTTCAGATTCAGCAGGAGATGAGTCACCGGAGATGGTCGTGATAGAAGGTTACTTTATTTTCAGTTTTCGAGTAACAGGAGGATGAGAGGGTGGAGAGGGTAGTGATAGTTATCTAGCACGCCTGGTTTTCCTCTTCTCGGATGGGGTTTGATAGCGATTGAGGGTTGCAGAGACTGTTGGTGTGCTGAAGACATAAAAAGGAAGCTTGGAAGAGTAAAGTGACTTCTATCTTTTCAAGGGTGCGTGGTACCGAGATATGGAAAGGCGTGGCGCCGTGTTTGGGAAGGAAACTCTTGAACAGATTTTAATGAGCGTAATTATAGTAATAAGATATTTTGTGTATGTCTAATTTTCTTAAAGCATGCAGACCATATCTATATCAGTCTCATCCCGAGTTTTCTTCTTAGAGTACATAAGCGTTCTTCCCCTAAAGGGTTTGTAGATATATCTGCTAATTGGTGCTCAGTGGGAATAAATATTAGTTTAATTAGTCCTTTGGACACATTGTCTCTAAGAAAATGGTGTTGAACTTCTATGAGTTTCGTGCGAGAGTGTAAAACTAGATTTTTAGAAATGTTAATGGTGCTTGTATTATCATAGTATATAGGCACATTTTCACACATAATATCAAAGTCACACAGTGTCTGACGCATCCACAAAATTTGGGAGCAGCAGCTTCCTGCTGCTAAATATTTACCCTCAGTAGTGGATAGGGCAACTAAAGTTTGCTTCTTACTATGCCATGAGACAAGACTTTGTCCCAAAAATGTACACACATGTTGGTCGTTTTACCGATCAATATATGCGTACAAGTATACACGGTCAACAAGTAATAAAGAGTAAGTAATGTATCGTTCCCATAGAGAATTAACTAATAAAGTTCACCAAGCACTAGCCCATAACCATTTCCGTCTTGTTTAAACGAATGATTTGATATTTTATATTTAAACTATGAAATTAAATAAATCTAACTATTCCTAGAGTGAGATTAGATAAAGAAGTCCTGTGATCACAATTTCATCTACTGACTCATTCAAATCTACACATTTCATGTTAAGCCAAACTAATTGTACTGGATTGTTAGTCAAGAACGCAAAAGTAAAGTATAGCCATCTCTCAATGTACCATACACAAATCACATGTAATCCACAGTTGATAGAATACACATGAAAACTCACATTACCTAAACCATTATATGTCTATGAGATTTACAAATAATTAGGGTTTAAGCCCAAGTCCTCGATTGACTACGAGTGGTGCTTCGGTATATATCTATTCTTAGCACAAATCATATATCCCAACACAATGTAGAACATACAATCACAAGCTAATAAGATCAGATCTAAACCCATATTGCGTCTTTCAAGTTCATATGGGTTATCATAATAATCGATGCCAATCAACTAAGCAAATAAGCACGATCTGAATAGACAATCTCATAACAATCAATAAAGCTAACAATGCAATATATCAGAAATGACTAGTCCATAGAATCCATTACAATCTCAGAATAGAGTTTAGATCATAGTTGAATCAAATCTATCATCCACATATAGAATAAACATCGTAAGATACAATTATGAATCAAAGAGAAAATAAGAGTAGAGAATTGTAGTGCAAATCTGTTCTCCTGATCCAAGATGGAATCTCTGATGCTTTCCAATTGCTTCAAGTCTTCAATCTAATCAACTCTAGAAAGCACTACTCTAATCTACTCTAATCTAATATAGAAATTAAAGAGAAGAAAGCAATACTAGTTACGTGATCCCCCAAGGGGTGGAATCCTCTCATGTTGAAAATACGTCTCTCTTTAAGCCCTAATTGAACCCCCCCCTCCAAGTTACGCTCTCATTTACTCTCTATGGAAAAAGTCAGCTCTAGTCAACTTCAGAAGTGGCGCGGCCGCACTGGAAATGGCCTGGAGTTGGGCGCGCCCACGCTAAAGTAGAAAAACGCATAATTTTTGTCCAGGGACTCGCGCGGCCGCGCAGGAATTCACGGCCGCGCATAGTTACGGGGCTTGCCACATATCAAATCGAAGCTCTCGACGAGTTCTACAACTTTCATTATTTGATAATTGAGAAATAATAGATGTATAAAGGCTAAAATTGGGTTGGAAGTGACAGCTCTGCAAATGGCCAACCAAAACATTGAAGTTTAACGTCCGTTGGTACAAATGTCATAACTCTTGCATCCGAACTCCAATTGGAATGATTCAAGATGTTCCGGAAAGCTAAGAAGATGATTTACAACATAATCCAAGTTCCAAGTCAAGAATATGAAATGAACATAAAGCCCAAACGATGTCTGGATTACTTTTCCTTGCGTTTTCATACCAACATATAGTCTCTCACATCGTTCCCAAGCATAAGGTCTACAAAATAAACACAAAATGCATGTAAAGTAACTAAGAAACATGAGTATAAGCAACTAATTCAAGTAATAGATATTGGATAAGTAAGTATAAAACCTACTTATCAAATACTCCCAAACTTAAACTATTGCTTGTCCCCAAGCAACACAACATAATGCAATCTACATGCTATGCAAGCTACGCTACTATGACAATGAATCCCACATTCTCAGCCAAATATGAATTCCAATAAGATATGCCTCAGAGAAATATCTAGATTCAAGAATAAAGTATCAAACCAAGCTACAGGCATAATGTCATACAATCAAATAATCCAAACCTGCTATAAAGATGTTGTGTGTGTGATGTGTTCACAAATAAACTTGACAAATGTAAAGACTACACATGTTATACTGCTTAAGAAAGAAAATTGAAGTTCAAATCAAGAACTATGAATACAAATGAAACAACAACTACTCCAACACATCAATACAAACTAAGGTTCAACAATGGGTTTATTATACTTTATTTTTACTCACGAGGACAATTTTCGCACTTTCTCGCGGTGTTTATTGATTTTTTTTCTTTTTCCCATGACTGTGCAATGCCTCATTCCATTAGGCTAACAGTGCTACCCTTTAGCGAACTTTCAACCAAAGACTCCCAGACCATAAAAGACCTTAGGGCGCAAGGTGTAAAGACAATCCCCTCGGGTGTACTTACTCAAGTAACAAAGGCCCCGGAACAAGACTAGCCACGGTAATTTTTCATATTTTTCTCTTATTTCTTTTTCTTTTCTTTTTTTTAAAATGTTTTTTTATAGCAAGCATACCCATGTGTTCCCAAAGTTTGAGCATCAGTGTTTTCATAGTTAATGTTCACTTCCTACATAATTCTATCATTAAGAATAACATTTTCCTCTCAACAACCAAACAAATTAATCTTTTACCAACAAGCAAACATGAACACTTATGTGCTAACCGGTAGCATCTAAACAACAAGCATAAATCACATCATGTATAAAATTATAACTAAGCTTAAGTTATCAACCACGTTCAAAAATTAATTAAATTTCTATATCATCAATGGCCATATTGGAATTCAACCGACTAAAAACATGAGAATATGCTATGTAATGCAACTAAACACATACTAAGTAAACAAGACAAAAGAAAACTAAAAAAAATAAATTTATGCCAAAAATTTAACTAGCAAGATACTAAAATACTACTACTATGCAACCTATACAAGCAATAAAACTATATACAACAACTACTAACTTCAACCCAATAGCCCCAAACTTTAAATTAACAATGCCCTCGTTGTAATGAAAAGTGAAAGAATACTCCCCTAAGTGGCAATGTCATTTTCGTTCGCCTCCTCATGATCCGATGGTATATCAGGCGTTGGATAAGTTTGAGATATTCTATAGTTGGAAATTGAGTGTGGGCTTTGAACTGTTCGAATGCTTGAGTTAAAAATTCTAAAAGTTGAGCAGTATTTGATTTCTATGACTGAGCTATGGCGCGGCTGCGCTATGTTTGGCTTGTAGTTGGGTGCGGTCGCGCTACCCTGTACCTTGGCAGCTTCAGTTTTTGACTTCTGTTTGATCCTGAATGTTTATAGCAATTGGATTGAACTTGAGAGGAGAAACAATCAAACTATTATTAAGACTTACATCTATCAAACATCTACTAAATATGGAAAGAATGAAGAATTAAACATAGGAAAATAAGTAAATGGAGATGTAAATAAGAATTAAATAAGGAGGGAGAAAGATTTGATGGGGTGCCTCCCATCTAGCGCTAAGTTTATAGTCCGTTAGCTGGTCTCTGTTCTTGATCGCTATCCAATTCCTCTACGAAGCTAGGAACCCTCCATCCATTAGAACCGCTATGTGCTTTGGTAGATTCCCCATCATAAGAGTGTTCGGATTGAAGCCACCTAGCTTATTTCCTGTACATGATGTCCCCAGTTCCATTGCATCGCCAGGTGCTTCTCCCATTATATCTGTGAATAGATTTTTGTATTGAGGCATGAAAGATACAACGGGATTTTCTTCTTCTATTATCTCTTCCTCAGCCCACCATGGTTTGTAAGAGACCTTATAATCAAAGAAATTCTTGCTTTGGATGTGACTACTAAGGGGACATGGGTGTGCAAAACTCACTGAATTTTTTAACCCTAACTGAGAAGGCACTTGGGGTATTATACAAGTCAGCTCATGTTCTTCATTTTCCATACCCCTAGTTGTCTCCTCAATGTCCACTCCTTTCAATTTATTCAGTGGCATGTACACTTCTATCACTCCATCAGTTTCATCATCCATGTCATAGCACCAATTGTTTGGATGTCGATTGTTCAAGGCTTTGAACATTTGATCCATCTGATTCTGAAGATTTTGAATTGACCTCTCTTGCTCAATCATCTTTTCCTCAGTTGATACTACAAATTTGAACCACAAATCCTCCAATCTTGAATTACCTTGTTCAGTTTCGAAATCCATGTATTGAGGACCATTCATTGAGGAGTTAATGAGTTATTCCATCTGTCTGTTAAGATTTTGGCTTGATAACTCCTGACTCATCATCATCTCTTCATGGTCTGCTACGCTTTTTGACATGAATTCCTTCAACCCTAAATTTTCTTCTTGTTGCATTGGAGGTGGATATGAGAAATCCGATGGATGTGTTGGACTTGGGACACAGTATTGTTCTTGATAGTTATAACTCCATTCAGAATCTGGGTGATACCCCCAACCTTGATGATAATTGGGATTAGCATGGTTGTTGGATTAATCACCCCCAAACTGTACTTATCCAACACTGATGTTGCACTGATATCTCGGATGCTCGCCAGCACAATATTCACATGTAACTACTATCTCTCGAGTGCGTTGGGCTGCAAGAACATCCAACCTCTCCGAAAGTATTGCAAATTGTGCTGACAATGTAGAAAATACATTGAGTCCTTCAGTTCTTGTGTCCCTTGGTTGAGTCATGTTCGCATAAGACCATTGATAAGTTAAGTCATCCATAGTACCTGAAAAGAGAAAAATATAGGAAGATAATTAAAACAAAATAAAAATGTATAAATTAAGACCAATTTGATTGAAATTAATGTTGACAAAAATTTATTAAGCTAATTCCCCAGCAACGGCGCCAAAAACTTGTTGGTCGTTTTACCGATCAATATATGCGTGCAAGTATACACGGTCAACAAGTAATAAAAAGTAAGTAAAGTATCGTTTCCATGGATAATTAACTAATAAAGTTCACCAAGCACTAGCCCATAACCATTTCAGTCTTATTTAGACGAAGGATTTTATGTTTAAACTGTGAAATTAAATAAATCTAATTATTCCTATAGTGAGATTAGATAAAGAAGACCTAAGATCACAATTTTATCTACTGACTCATTCAAATCTACACATTTCATATTATGCTAAACTAATTGAACTGAATTGTTAGTCAAGAACACGAAAGTAAAGTATAGCCATCTCTCAATGTACCATACACAAATCACATGTAATCCACAGTTGATAGAATACACATGAACACCCACATTACCTAAACCACTATATGTCTATGTGATTTACAAATAATTAGGGTTTAAGCCCAAGTCCTCGATTGACTACGAGTGATGCTTCGGTATATTTCTATTCTTGGAACAAATCATATATCCCAACACAATGTAGAACATACAATCACAAGCTAATAAGATTAGATCTAAACCCATACTGCGTCTTTCAAGTTCATATGGGTTATCACAATAATCGATGGCCAATCAACTAAGCAAATAAGCACGATCTTAATAGACAATCTCATAACAATCAATAAAGCTAACAATGCAATATTACAGAAATAACTAGTCCATAGAATCCATTGCAATCTCAGAATAAAGTTTAGATCATAGTTGAATCAAATCTATCATCCACATATAGAATAAACATCATAAGATACAATTATGAATCAAAGAGAAAATAAGAGTAGAGAATTGTAGTGCAAACCTGTTCTCCTGATCCAAGATGGAATCTCTGATGCTTTCCAATTGCTTCAAGTCTTCAATCTAATAAACTCTAGAAATCACTACTCTAATCTCACTACTAGAAAATTGACCTATAGCTACGGTCGGCGACTGTCGCCATAGGCCAAAAGACGGTCTCTAAAGGTATTAGCGACGATCGCCGACCGTCGCCATAGATGTCATCGGTAAATCTTTTAGCGACGGTCTCTTGGCCTATAGCGATGGTTGGCGACCGTTGCTAAAGGTTATGCCAAAACCGTGTATTAGATCTTCACCAACAGTCGCTGAAAGCTATTACTACGGTCGATGACCTTCGCTATAGCCTTTTTAGATTTCAAAAAAAATAAAATAATGCACATTTATTCAACAAACACAAATACAATATAAAATATAATATAAAAAAATATATATATTATTTAAAATCATTCACAATACAACATTACAATATAATTGTTAGATAATTCATCCCCTAAAATATGACGAATATTATTATACCAAAATACAAAACTAATTACTTTTACCATCTTCCCTATAATACAATAATTCTGTGATATATAGAAGAGCTAATATAGACAATAATACATACCACAAAGCTAAGTTCTTATGCTGCACCATCACTTGTACCAAATGTGTGCACCTAAAATTGCCTTGGTTTGTGCAGCAACAACCTCCATAGTAGATACTGATTCTCTCGTTGGCTTAAAGTCTCCCTAACACATGCAATAACTTTCAGACCCTGAGAAAGAGCATACGCAACCTTATCTCCAACAAACTGAAACAAAAAATATTTGGACAAATATTTCTAAACTGAAACAAACTGATAAACTTGTGAAATTAATATTTATGGCAACATACAACTTTATTGCTAATTAGTATACTAAACAAAGTAAAAAATGTAGTAATTAACAATATGGAATAAATAATACAAAATTCATATGCATTGATGTTAACAACTGAAAAATTAGCACTATAATGGCAGCAAAATATAATATAAATAAACTTTTATGGTATAAAGATAATTTCTAAACTTGTGTTGCCACCCAATTTCTCAGTCTTGCTAGTTATAATGTTGAAATAATCTACTTAGCCCAACTATAGCTCTAGAACCAAAAATTTATTCACATAAAGATAATGTTTGAACTATATCACATGACTAGTTGTTCCAGACTAGAAAGGGACCAAATGTAGTACCTTCATTTACAATTGTGTAAAGTGTCCCAAATCAGCAAACATAGTTTATGAACCTGAAAGAAAAATTTTGTCTCAGGAATGGACCCTTGTCATTTGTGATTGTAATCTTTTTAGATTTACCTGAGGCCTTGTCTTCTGCCTTGACATTCAGAATCCCGTTGGTATCAATCTCAAATATGACTTCAATTTAAGGAGTTCCTCTGCTCAACAATAATAATAATCATTATAATGAAATAGGGAGTCCAAACTAAAAAAGATATATCTATAAATATGTTGAAATAGATACCTTGGAGCTGGAGCTATTCCAGTTAAATCAAATTTCCCAAGCAGCCTATAATCTTTTGTAAGACTCCTTTCACCTTCAAATACATGTTACAAAGTTGAGCTCAAATCAGAACAAATACAACCAACTAATTTCAGCTAGAACCCCTTGAAGACCTCCATGTCTGGTGTATGTAGCTTCTAGTATGTGACAGTTTTAGATTCTACTATTGGAAGAAGATAGAGTACCTGAATGGAGACAGTAGTATGCTGATCCTGATAAGTGGTAAAAGTTTGAGACTTTTTGGTTGGGATAATTGTGTTTCTAGGAATTAACTTGGTCATCACTCCACCAACAGTCTCAATACCAAGAGTGAGAGGGGCTGTAATAACCCGATATTTTTTATATAATTAAAATCAGAATTTTTGCGTATAAATTTTTTATTATTATTATTAATTATTTATTTCAAAGTTAAGAATGTGTGCAAGGTATTAAGTATGTAATTATGTGATGGATATAAAATATATTTATTACATGAATGATTACGAATAATTTTATTTTAAAATTATTGATCTCTATAAATTATATTCTTATAATATGTAATTTTATAGTAAAAATGTTTTTATTAATTCTTTTCTCTGAAAATAAGTATATATATTATTTAATTAATATATGTAATGATTATTAGAATTTTTATAATACTTATTTTATTATATGAAATTATTTCAGAATAGTTAAGTTAATTATTTAACTTAATTAATAAAGTTATATGTGAAAGATAAATCAGATATGGAATCCAAACCCTAATTCTGGGTTTTGATCAAGGAATGAAAATAATAATATTATATTATTATTTGTCAGTGTTATAGATATGTATGGTTATGTGTGTAATGTTAATGTGTGGAACAGTTTTATTATATTACGATCAAACCCTAATAATATTTTGATAAACTCTATTTCTGGTTCTAGAATAAGGAACGATGATAATATAATAATATTAATTATATTGCTGATCTTTCAGTGCTATAAATATGTATGTTATGCTTGTAAGGTTAATCTGGAAATCAATTCCCTTATCACCTGATAAAACCCTAATTTGAAACTCAGCTGTGAGTTCAAGACTGTGTTATATGATATATGTTAAGCATTATATAATTTTGTTATTAAACCCTATTTAATATTTAGAAACCATACTTTAAAATAAAAACTGTAGTTTCAAATTGTTAAACCCTAATCGATTTGAAACCCTAATGCGAAAGTCATTCACGACTTTGAGAATTTGTTAAGCCGTTATGTAATCATGATAATGTGATTTATGATCGGTGTTATATGTATTAACCCTAATTAGGGAGAATTGTAATTATTCAAAATCCTTATTATTTTTCTATATTATAAACCCTAATTTCTAAATTAGTAACCCTAATTTATAATTGTAAACCCTAAGCGCTAATTTGGGCAATGTAATGTTAATTAGTATTTTTTTAAAAATCCTAATTAGCAAGGTGATAAGTAAATTAAAACCTTTTATTTAGTTAAGAAACCCCAATTATTTTAACACCCAAGTTTATAAATTTTATAAACTAAAATTTTAGTTTACTTTTATAAACCCTAGTTGCCAAATCTCATTTGTGTTATGTGCTAAACCTTAGGGTTAAACCCTAAGGGTCAACCCCTAAGGGATTGTCAAGATTCAATTTTTCCATTTAAATCAATTAACAAATGACATTATTGCCCTTATTGTATTATTTACTTGGTTGCTTGAGAATCTTACCATATTTTGAGTTGGTGACCAACTACACCAACTCCTTGTGACACATAAATGACAACACATCAGCCACCTAGTAACCATACATGAATCTACTTAATATATATAAAGATTAGAGAGAGAAAATGTTGTATTTTTGGCTCAATTATTCACCAAGCTCATCCTAGACCCTCTCTCTCTAAAAGCTTCAAAATTATGTAGTAGGTCAGTCCCAAAATTGAGCCCCACGATCATCAACAATAAATCAGAAACCATATATCAACATTTGGTTCTTAAAGGTATAAAAACCTAAGTCAAAATTTGATCTTGTATGCTATAATAAATTTGTGATTTTTATGTTTAAACATGTTGATTAAAGTGTTAAATGATGATCTGGGTTGTTGTTTACTAGATCCATAACATCTAATGCTCGAAATCAGAGTTTTTCAAAAATCTGGGAAAATGGTTTTATGTTGTCTGACATCAAATGTCAGGGGATGTAGATCGTTGTGTGTTTATTGTTTTTGTTGTTTAAGTGTTTACATTTGTAGCCTTGTATGAGATCTTTAATCTGAAAGTGGATTCACTGTCATTCGATGTCTAGATCAAAAGATATTAATGGTCAAAGGTCGTTGACCGACCATGACCGGGAAGAAATCTGGGTAAACCCAGAAAATTTTTAGCGTCTGACAGTATGTTGAACGGCTTTGATCTGACAGATTTAATGATTGTTTGATGTTGTTATTGTATTAAAGTTGTAGCCCGTTATCTGGACTATAGCTAAGTGCCTCTAGATGTCTTAATGCTTCAATAAATCGAACATAGCATGTGGTCAAACCTAGTCCCTCGATCACAAATTCTGTTTTTGGGAAATTTCCAGAAAATTGTTGGCCTTATTTCTGACAGGGTTTGACCGAGTTATATCTTGTAAATCTATTAATGTTAAGCTTATATGTTGTTGTAGTGTTGTTCCTTGACACGAGTACTACAGATTTAAACCTTCAAATTGCATGAACCATGATCAGAACTACTATTAATTTGTGCATGAAAGTGCTCAGTCGGCACCTGGGTTTCTGGGAAAACCCAGAAATCGTCGGACAGCTACTTTGCTAGCATAGATCGATTTGTTATGTTGTTGTTTGCTTAAAATAAGATATGAAACTTGTAGAGTTACATAAAAACTACATGTTCTAAGTTTTAGTTTGAACAGAAGCGATCTAGAAATGAATTTATAGCCGGTCAAACGTGGTATGGTGGTAACCGAAGCTGTCAGTGTTCTTGAGCTCAAGAACACCAACAGCGACGGTTACTGTCGCCAAAAGCCTTTAGCGACGGTTTTTAATTAATTTAAGTTTTGAATTTCCGGAAATTGATTAAAAATAGAAAAAAAATTATAAAAATTACAAAATTAGTTTTAAAAATTATTTTAAATTATGAAAAATAACTTTTAATTATTTGGGATATTTTTCATTAATATTTGTAATTATTTGAAAATTAATGATATTTAATTTATTTAATTAGTGTATTAAATAAATTAGAAAAAAATGATTTTAATTATATAAAAATCATTTTAAATATGAATAAAGTGTTTAAAAATATTTTTGAGTTATTTTTGATAACTTTTAATATTTTGTGATAAATTTTATTAACTAATTAATATTAATGATATTTTAGTTATTTAATCAATGTATTAAATCATTTACGAAAAATAGAATTAATGATTTAAAAATCATATAAAAATGATTTATATGATGTTAAAATATTTTAAGTTATAATATATAACTTTTGATATTTTGTCATGAAAATTTGTAATAATTTAATATTAATGATATTAGATTTACTTAATGATTATCTTAAATAATTTAGTTTAAAAATGATTTTATTATTATAGAAATCATTTTAATAAAGTGTTTAATGATATTTTAAGTTATAAAAGGTAACTTTTAATATTTAATGAATAATTTTATTAATAATTCAATATTAATGATATTAATTTAAGATTAATGATATTAAATTTATTTTATATTTATATTAAATAAATAGTTTAAAAATGGTTTTATTAATTTAAAAATCATTTAAAAAGATATATAAATGAATTAAAAATATTTTAAGTTATAGTTAATGACTTTTAATATTTAGATAATGGTACATTAATATTTAAATATTAATGATAATTATTTAATAATAATTTTAAATGTTTTAAAAATCATTTAAGGGTAATATAAATACGTTATGAATATTTTGAGTTATTATACATAACTTTAATATTTTGGCAATGGTTTCATTAATAGTTTAGTATTGATTAAATATTAATGATAATAGAATTGATTAGTATTTAAATCATTTAATAATGATTCTGATATTTCAAAAATAGTGATAAATGGTAATAATTATTTAAAAATTATTATAAGTCATTTAAAAATAATATGACTGATACTGGTAGATATTGAGATATGGGATAGAGTCTTAGACTCGATGATTACCCGATAAAGTCGTCGGTAGACCGACATGTTTCAGAAATTGATCTGAACTTAGATATTTTGACTGTATGAAGGTTTGTTTATGATTCTATTACTGTGAGACATGCATGACAATGTGATTAGGTTATGTGTTGACTACAATTAGTAGTACTATGTGTTGTGATATGTGATTCTAATCGATAAAATGATCTTATTAATGATAGGTTTCGGTATAAAAGATAAAACTAAGTTGCGTATTGTAACCAGCAGACCAGACAAGTATCCTACCTTTGCATTTTCTTTATGCAATTGGACAAATGTAAGAATGTTTCAGAATTATACTATTACTGTACAGATTGTTAAACCTATATTATATACGCCCATTGTTTATCAACATGTTAGTATATGGTAATTAAGATATATATTCTGTTCGTTAATTTCTATAAATGATTATACAAGTGTCCCCACTTGGATAATCATTGTATTTAATCACATGTTGATACACCTTTGATATACATATATGTTGAATTATAGATTATTGTTGGATAAGATAAAACCTTTTGTTTGGAACCCTGACATGTATGAACATCCCGAACATGGGAAAATTTTTATGCGCTACGGCGGACAAAGGATGAACGATGATATCGTTCTAACAATGTAGTATTGATCAATACAGGGTCCATGGACTGTACACCCTCAGACCCATAAGTTATGTCGGTTTACAGATGAATTTCTATTTAACCTTTTCAAAAATGAAAACAATGTTCATGACATGTCACCATAACCCCAGTTATAGTCAATATGTAGTTTCAAAAATTTGAAAGAGAGTTGGTATGTTATTATTATCGGTTCAGAATACTTCACAACTATTGACTTGTTGTAGAAGAATAGCACAAAAAAACATTTAAATTCTTTCAGATTATATATATATAATACTTGCTCGGCACTCAAATGCTCATCATTGCTTAATTTAAATATTTTCAGCTAAGTGTGATCAGCTAGAAGGGATCGGCCAAGATCAAGTGAAAAGGAAAGTAAACAGAATTTATTTATTTGTATCTTTTGTAATAGTTAGACTGTACTAAGTTATGATATGTATTATATATCATGCAAAGAATGTAGTAAAGGTTGCGTACTTGGGATTAGACTCTGATAAATGTAAGTTAAGTTTAAAATTTATATTATTGTTATTATTGTTAGTAATATTTCCGCTCATAGAAATGGTATCGTAAAGCACTGAATTCGGGTTTCAAGTACCTGGAATTGGGGGCGTTACATTTGGTATCAGAGCTATAAGGTTAGAAACCTTAGGTGGGTTAGACCTTAGGCTATAACCTTAGAATAGAGGGAAACGTTGAAAATATAAATAACTCATTTAGAGTTTACAAGGAGATGAATTGAATAAATTCATCGTGAAACAAAATAAAAGAAAATTTATAAAACCATTATGTGCTGTGTGTATATATTATATGTTAGTCAAGATAAATTATGTGTATAGCTGTTAGATAGAAAGAATTAGGATACCCTTAAGTCGTAAAGAATAAGTCAACCTCCATGACCGAGCTAATATCAAAGCCAATAGCTGAAATAGAGGCTCACATTGAAAGCTACCTCAAAGAGGTGATTATTTTGGAAAGTATAGTACCAGACCCAGAAATGATAGGTATAGCAGATAGGTAAAATATAGTTAAAGAATATGTGGTCAATGTTGAGTTCTTAAACTCATATATTTATGGTGATTTCTTAAACTCGTATGTTTGTGGTGAGTTCTTAAACTCATAATGTGTTGTATATTGAACGAATTAGGTATAGTAGGTGTGAATAGATTATGGAGAATAATGAGAATATATAGAATGCTAAGCAATTGATTATTAGGGAAGGCGTAAAAAATAGATAGTGTTAAGTGTTACTGGAATATATATGATTCTATGTGGTGTAAATGATAAGTATATCTGTAAAATAGAATATTCTCAACTTTTGTATAAGTTATGGCAGCGATTCCCGACTTTCGAGTCACAAAGGGATAGCGAATGTTTAAAGCAATATGTGCTAAGGTATGTCCAGTGTTATGAATATGGATCTATGTTGGATTAATGGGATAAGTTGGTACAAAGATAGTAAATATTTATCTGGTCACTGGTTATTAAAGTCGACCGAGTTTTTAAAATCTAATATTTTGAGTACATGATTATGTGAATATAAAATTTTACGTTATATGATAAGCGTTTACGATAAGGCTTAGAATGTAAGAATAATTTATGATAATGTCGTCAAGACAAAAACGAAACCCAAGGATAGAAGAACCTGTCAACAAAGCTGGAAGACACCTAGACCCGATACAAAATTTTACGAAAGTGGGAACTCAAGCTATGAAGAACGGAATACCAGTCACGGAAGATCAACCAGATAATCAAACATCGAACGTCAAAGACTTCCAGGCGGTCCTATTACCAAGATTTAGAGGATCAAATGACCCTGTTAAAGTGTATGTGATAACTAGGATAACGGTAGGGCAACAGACAGCCTTATACGATAAAAGAAGATAATTTTGATAATATCGGCAATAAGCCGGGAATATGATTAAAAGGAAAGTTTATGTGTGGCAAGTGAGGACAGGAGGGATATATTTCTCCTAACTGTTCCAATCCAGGAATGTATAGTAAGTGTGTTATGTGTGAATCAATGGAGCATAAGGTGAAAGACTGTTCAAGAAGGAAAAAGGGAAACAAGGAATGCGAATACGGAACAAGGTAGCAGTACATTGGCAACAACGGGACCAAATTCAATAATTAAACCAACGAAACCAACCGCAAGCGTCTTCAACATGACAATTCAGGATTCGGTAGCAGCCAGGGATACAACTCCAAGTATTATTTGAACCAATGTTATTTTCTTAAATATTATTTTCTTATATATAGTTAATTATTTTTATAAATTATTTTGAAGGAGGAATTTGAGTTCTCTTAGGAATCAAATTTCTGTTTAAGAAGATAGATAAGCTTTGTGATGAATACTTAAAGATCGAATAGATCAATTATGATCGAGATCTATTTGTAAAGGTTGTGTATGTTATGTGCCCGGGTAAGTATAGGTTTTAAAAGGTGATTCCGGGGAAAGAATCTTTATAAGGGAGGGTGAATGTAATAACCCGATATTTTCTATATAATTAAAATCAGAATTTTTGCGTATAAATTTTTTATTATTATTATTAATTATTTATTTCAAAGATAAGAATTTGTGCAAGGTATTAAGTATGTAATTATGTGATGGATATAAAATATATTTATTACATGAATGATTACGAATAATTTTATTTTAAAATTATTGATCTCTATAAATTATATTCTTATAATATGTAATTTTTACAGTAAAAATGTTTTTATTAATTCTTTTCTCTGAAAATAAGTATATATATTATTTAATTAATATATGTAATGATTATTAGAATTTTTATAATACTTATTTTATTATATGAAATTATTTCAGAATAGTTAAGTTAATTATTTAACTTAATTAATAAAGTTATATGTGAAAGATAAATCAGATATGAAATTCAAGCCCTAATTCTGGGTTTTAATCAAGGAATGAAAATAATAATATTATATTTTTATTTGTCAGTGTTATAGATATGTATGGTTATGTTTGTAATGTTAATGTGTGGAACAATTTTATTATATTACGATCAAACCCTAATAATATTTTGATAAACTCTATTTCTGGTTCTGGAATAAGGAATGATGATAATATATTAATATTAATTATATTGTTGATCTTTCAGTGCTATAAATATGTATGTTATGCTTGTAAGGTTAATTTGGAAATCAATTCCCTTATGACCTGATAAAACCGTAATTTGAAACTCAGCTGTGAGTTCAAGACTGTGTTATATGATATATGTTAAGCATTATATAATTTTGTTATTAAACCCTATTTAATATTTAGAAACCATACTTTAAAATAAAAACTGTAGTTTCAAATTGTTAAACCCTAATCGATTTGAAACCCTAATGCGAAAGTCATTCACGACTTTGAGAATTTGTTAAGCCGTTATGTAATCATGATAATGTGATTTATGATCGGTGTTATATGTATTAACCCTAATTAGGGAGAATCGTAATTATTCAAAATCCTTATTATTTTTCTATATTATAAACCCTAATTTCTAAATTAGTAACCCTAATTTATAATTGTAAACCCTAAGTGCTAATTTGGGCAATGTAATGTTAATTAGTATTTTTTTAAAAATCCTAATTAGCAAGGTGAGAAGTAAATTAAAACCTTCTATTTAGTTAAGAAACCCCAATTATTTTAACACCCAAGTTTATAAATTTTATAAACTAAAATTTTAGTTTACTTTTATAAACCCTAGTTGCCAAATCTCATTTGTGTTATGTGCTAAACCTTAGGGTTAAACCCTAAGGGTCAAACCCTAAGGGATTGTCAAGATTCAATTTTTCCATTTAAATCAAATAACAAATGACATTATTGCCCTTATTGCATTATTTACTTGGTTGCTTGAGAATCTTACCATATTTTGAGTTGGTGACCAACTACACCAACTTCTTGTGACACATAAATGACAACACATCAGCCACCTAGCAACCATACATGAATCTACTTAATATATATAAAGATTAGAGAGAGAAAATGTTGTATTTTTGGCTCAATTATTCACCAAGCTCATCCTAGACCCTCTCTCTCTAAAAGCTTCAAAATTATGTAGTAGGTCAGTCCCAAAATTGAGCCCCACGATCATCAACAACAAATCAGAAACCATATATCAACATTTGGTTCTTAAAGGTATAAAACCTAAGTCAAAATTTGATCTTGTATGCTATAATAAATTTGTGATTTTTATGTTTAAACATGTTGATTAAAGTGTTAAATGATGATGTGGGTTGTTGTTTACTAGATCCATAACATCTAATGCTCGAAATCAGAGTTTTTCAAAAATCTGGAAAAATGGTTTTCTGTTGTCTGACATCAAATGTCAGGGGCTGTAGATCGTTGTGTGTTTATTGTTTTTGTTGTTTAAGTGTTTACATTTGTAGCCTTGTATGAGATCTTTAATCTGAAAGTGGATTCACTGTCATTCGATGTCTAGATCAAAAGATATTGATGGTCAAAGGTCGTTGACCGACCATGACCGGGAAGAAATCTAGGTAAACCTAGAAAATTTTTAGCGTCTGACAGCATGTTGAACGGCTTTGATCTGACAGATTTAATGTTTGTTTGATGTTGTTATTGTATTAAAGTTGTAGCCTGTTATTTGGACTATAGCTAAGTGCCTCTAGATGTCTTAATGCTTCAATAAATCGAACGTAGCATGTGGTCAAACCTAGTCCCTCGATCACGAATTTTGTTTCTGGGAAATTTCCAGAAAATTGTTGGCCTTATTTCTGACAGGGTTTGACCGAGTTAGATCTTGTAAATCTGTTAATGTTAAGCTTATATGTTGTTGTAGTGTTGTTCCTTGACACGAGTACTACAGATTTAAACCTTCAATTTGCATGAACCATGATCAGAACTACTATTAATTTGAGCATGAAAGTGCTCAGTCGGCACCTGGGTTTCTGGGAAAACCCAGAAACCGTCTGACAGCTACTTTGCCGACATAGATTGATTTGTTATGTTGTTGTTTGCTTAAAATAAGATATGAAACTTGTAGAGTTACATAAAAACTACAAGTTCTAAGTTTGAGTTTGAATAGAAGCGATCAAGAAATGAATTTATAGCCGGTCAAACTTGGTATGTTGGTAACCGAAGCTGTCAGTGTTCTTGAGCTCAAAAACACCAACATCGACGGTTACTGTCGCCAAAAGCCTTTAGCGACGGTTTTTAATTAATTTAATTTCTGAATTTCCAGAAATTGATTAAAAACAGAAAATAAATTATAAAAATTACAAAATTAGTTTTAAAAATTATTTTAAATTATGAAAAATAACTTTTATTTATTTGGGACATTTTTCTTTAATATTTGTAACTATTTGAATATTAATGATATTTAATTTATTTAATTAGTGTATTAAATAAATTAGAAAAAATGATTTTAATTATATAAAAATCATTTTAAATATGAATAAAGTGTTTAAAAATATTTTTGAGTTATTTTTGATAACTTTTAATATTGTGTGATAAATTTTATTAACTAATTAATATTAATGATATTTTAGTTATTTAATCAATGTATTAAATAATTTACGAAAAATAGAATTAATGATTTAAAAATCATATAAAAATGATTTGTATGATTTTAAAATATTTTAAGTGATAATATATAACTTTTGATATTTTGTCATGAAAATTTGTAATAATTTAATATTAATGATATTTGATTTACTTAATGATTATCTTAAATAATTTAGTTTGAAAATGATTTTATTATTATAAAAATCATTTTAATAAAGTGTTTAATGATATTTTAAGTTATAAAAGGTAACTTTTAATATTTAATGAATAATTTCATTAATAATTCAATATTAATGATATTAATTTAAGATTAATGATATTAAATTTATTTTATATTTATATTAAATAAATAGTTTAAAAATAGTTTTATTAATTTAAAAATCATTTAAAAAGGGATATAAATGAATTAAAAATATTTTTAAGTTATAATTAATGACTTTTAATATTTGGATAATGGTATATTAATATTTAAATATTAATGGTAATTATTTAATAATGATTTTAAATGTTTTAAAAATCATTTAAGGGTAATATAAATACGTTATGAATATTTTGAGTTATTATACATAACTTTAATATTTTGGCAATGGTTTCATTAATAGTTTAGTATTGATTAAATATTAATGATAATAGAATTGATTAGTATTTAAATCATTTAATAATGATTCTGATATTTCAAAAATAGTGATAAATGGTAATAATTATTTAAAAATTATTATAAGTCATTTAAAAATAATATGACTGATACTGGTAGATATTGAGATATGGGATAGAGTCTTAGACTCGATAATTACCCGATAAAGTCGTCGGTAGACCGACATGTTTCAGAAATTGATCTGAACTTAGATATTTTGACTGTATGAAGGTTTGTTTATGATTCTATTACTGTGAGACATGCATGACAATGTGATTAGGTTATGTGCTGACTACAATTAGTAGTACTATGTGTTGTGATATGTGATTCTAATCGATAAAATGATCTTATTAATGATAGGTTTCGGTATAAAAGATAAAACTAAGTTGCGTATTGTAACCAGCAGACCAGACAAGTATCCTACCTTTGCATTTTCTTTATGCAATTGGACAAGTGTAAGAATGTTTCAGAATTATACTATTACTGTACAGATTGTTAAACCTATATTATATACGCCCATTGTTTATCAACATGTTAGTATATGGTAATTAAGATATATATTCTGTTCGTTAATTTCTATAAATGATTATACAAGTGTCCCCACTTGGATAATCATTGTATTTAATCACATGTTGATACACCTTTGATATACATATATGTTGAATTATAGATTATTGTTGGATAAGATAAAACCTTTTGTTTGGAACCCTGACATGTATGAACATCCCGAACATGGAAAAATTTTTATGCGCTACGGCGGACAAAGGATGAACGATGATATCGTTCTAACAATGTAGTATTGATCAATACAGGGTCCATGGACTGTACACCCTCAGACCCATAAGTTATGTCGGTTTACAGATGAATTTCTATTTAACCTTTTCAAAAATGAAAACAATGTTCATGACATGTCACCATAACCCCAGTTATAGTCAATATGTAGTTTCAAAAATTTGAAAGAGAGTTGGTATGTTATTATTATCGGTTCAGAATACTTCACAACTATTGACTTGTTGTAGAAGAATAGTACAAAAAAACATTTAAATTCTTTCAGATATATATATATATATATATATATATATATATATATATATATATATATATATATATAATAATACTTACTGGGCACTCAAATGCTCATCCTTGCTTAATTTAAATGTTTTCAGCTAAGTGTGATCAGCTATAGGGGATCGGCCAAGATCAAGTGAAAAGGAAAGAAAACAGAATTTGTTTATTTGTATCTTTTGTAATAGTTAGACTATACTAAGTTATGATATGTATTATATATCATGCAAAGAATGTAGTAAAGGTTGCGTACTTGGGATTAGACTCTGATAAATGTAAGTTAAGTTTGAAATTTATATTATTGTTATTATTATTAGTAATATTTTCGCTCATAGAAATGGTATCGTAAATCGCTGAATTCGGGTTTTAAGTACCTGGATTTGGGGGCGTTATAGGGGCCACATCCAAGAGAAGAATATCTGATTGAAAGCATCAAGAGTCATCAATCACTTTCATTCTGAATATTTATAATTAAACATAATTATATAATTATTTCTAAAAGTACATCCTATTAAGAGTGATACCTTTTGTTTCATCTCCACCCTCTCCACTTAAGATGCCTCCTTGTACAGCAGCACCATAAGCAACAGCTTCATCAGGGTTAACTCCATTGTTAGGCTCCTTGCCATTAAAATAATCCTTTAGAAGCTGTTGGACTTTGGGAATTCTGGTACTGCCACCAACAAGTATAATTTCATCAATATGACATTTCTCAAGTCCGGCATCCTCCATGGCCTTCTTTACAGGTCCTATGGTCTTTTTGAACAGATCACTGTTCAACTCCTCAAAACGAGCTCGGGTAAGTGGTTCAAAGAACTCAGCACCATCAAATAATGATTCAATCTCTACTCGGACTTGATGTTGGCTGCTCAAAGCTCTCTTAGTATGTTCAGCTTCCCTTCTCAGTTTCCCAAGAGCTCTGTTGTCCTTGCTGATATCCTTCCCATGCTTCTTCTTGATCAACTTAATAAAGTACTCCATGATTCTGTGATCAAAATCCTCACTTGCAATGAAAATGAACATACTGAGTTCTCGGTGAATTATAACATGCCAGATTTATCATGCAATATGAACTTTAGTCCATCATTAAGCCAAGCAAAACAAGATCTATGATAAGTTGGTAACCATTTCAAATATGAGCATTTTCAAAACAAGTATATTGCAACTGACCGTAGTACGTACCAAAGAGAAAGAAATCCAAACTAGAAAGAAATCCATAAAAGGAAAACTTAATAATAGTTTTCTATGCATAATCAACTGCAGACTTCGAATTATTAGGAAAAGTCTATAATTTAACTAACAAATTTCACTAAAATGTTAATGACAATAGATGTACTAATTCATATATCTTCACAGACTGTTCTAGAAAACTTCAACTCATACAAATGCTAAGAAGAATGCACTTTTTCCTTTTGTTTAGAAAAGTTTAGGTAAATTATGCATACCAGAGCCAAAGCATATTGTACAAAGTAATTGTGGTAAGCTGCTCCTTCAGGCTGCAAAATATAAAGCATATTAGATTCAAGAATAAAGTACCAAACTAAGCTACAGACATAACATTATACAATCAAATAATCCAAACTCACTATAAAGATGTTTGTGTGTGTGTGATGTGTTCATAAATAAGCTTGACAAAGGCAAAGACTACACATGTTATACTGCTAAAGTCAAAAATTTGAAGTTTAAAGCAAGAATCACATATACTAATGAAACAAAAACTATTCCAACACTTCAATACAAACTGAGGTTCAACAATGGGTTTAATCTGGTTTGTTTTTACTCACGAGGGCAATTTTCGCACTATCCCGCGGTGTTTATTGCTCTTTTTTTATATATACAACGAGTGTATTTTTTGCTCCATCTCGCCCCTTCACATAATTTAATAATTCAACTCAGGAAGGTTCCAAGATGGATTTTTCTCTTTTTTTTTATAGCAAGCATACCCATGTGTTCCCAAAGTTTGATTATCAGTGTTTTCATAGTCTATGTCTACTTTCTACACAATTCCATCTTTAAAAACATATTTTCTACTTAGTAATCAAAACGCATCATTCTTTTACCAACAAGCAAACTTGAACACCTATGTGCTAACCGAAAGCATCTAAACAACAAGCATGAATTAAATCATGTAAAATATTATAACCGAGCTCATGTTATCCACCAAATTCAAGAATCTATCAAATTTCAAATTCATCATTGGCTAGATTAAAATTCCACACAACTAGATAATTGGGGTATGAAACTAAACACATCACTAAAACATATTATAATCACTAAAATGCAAAAAATTTGCTGCATAAATAAACTAAACATATAAGCATGCAAAAATTATACTAAACATGTTAAAATGATGCAAAATTAAACTACATGCTTTATGCTACTAAACACCCAATACCCCCAAACTTAAACTATTCATTGTCCCCAATGAATGAAGGTAAAAGGTTTAAAGGAACTCCCCTAATTATCAACAGTATCACCCTCTTCGGGTGGTGAATCAGTGGTGGAAATGGCACGGCTGTCCCAAATTGTGGCCACTCAACCATGGTTCCTTGCTGCGCAAAAGCTTTAGCTAGGAACCTTGTCAATCCATTGGTAAATGTTGAAAAGTTGTCATATATGGCATCGACCTTCCTCTCCAACCTTCGGAGACAACGATCATCATGGACAGCAGTGGCTTGGGCTGAGGTGCATGCGTCAGTTATGCATGTGGGCTGCAGAGATGGCACCGATGATGCGGCTGGAAGGATGAAACCTTTGCCCCGCAGGTGCGGTGCACCTCCTGCCCAATCATCAAACTTAGCAATAGTAGCGTGTGTGATATCTTAGCTTGGATACTACATTTGTTTATTATCCCGTGTGACCCCTTGTCGTACACATAGACTAGCTACAACGGACGCATGAGGGATGCTTCATGTGGTGCTCCCCCGCAAGTAACGTAACATATTCTGATAAATAAGGTGGCCCACATCGATTTATTTGCCTGTGACTATTCCCCACAAAATAATTGCCCGCTCAGTTGTAATCTCATGCTAATGTGATGGTGGAATAAGCTTTGCAAAGATAAAGAAATTCTAAGCCTTGGCATAGCGATTGAGGGATGAGGCTTGAAAAGTTCTAGGTTGATTCGTGCCTGGCTTGTAATTCCACTGTGTACCCAGTATGCACATGTCAATGAGAACCCTATCGAAATCAGTCTCGAATCGTGCAGCCTTGACCCAGTTTTCATTTCCAGTTGGTGGTGCATCGAGTATCCTGAAAACTTCTCTAATTGCTTGGGACGATAGTCCACTTGAACTCCTCTGACAAAAGATAGCCAACTCATGGTTTCTTTGGCATTGACATAAAACTCTCTAACAATCCCCATGGGTGTAGGCATAAGAGTAGCAGTCACGCCAACCCATCCTCTATCTTTGATCATATCCTAAAGCTAGCCATCCTGCTTCTCAGGCTTGAAACCTCGTTCCCTCACAAAAGTCTTAGCTATTATCCTATAATATTCTGTCTGGGCATCAAGACTGATAAACTTTGTATGGTCAACCGTATCTTCACTCTGACTGCTTGAAGATGATGATGATGGAGTAAGGGAACGTGCTTGTTTTGGCCACATTGCAGTTGATGAAGAAGAACCCTTAATCGAAGAAAGAATTGTGACTAAAAAATATACGCTCTGTATATTCTTTCCCCTAAACTTGTTGTACTGGCAACTCTCATAAACCCTAGTTTATCTCTATGACTGAATGGAAGATAAGGAGAAGAGTTTGAACGTGGGTAGTAGAATGGAATGCGTAGAATTTGTAGGAGGTTGAGGAGTTAAGATTTAAAAAGGAACTGTTTCTGAGATATGAAGAGATAGGCATCGATTTTGAAAATAGATGGGGAGACGCACGCATGAAGAATGGTAACTGAAATAAGAGATGTGGTGGGACACGGCTTTAAAAACTTAAAAAAAAATTCTGACTTCGGTCTCGGGTGCGGTCGCGCGGGTTTTATACCAGCTGATGGCGCGGGTGCGCTATTGCTATGGAGCGGGCACGCGATACTTAAGCCTAAAAGGAGCGCGGGGGTGCTATTGACCATATTACACAAAAGTAAGGCGTGGGCACGCCATTTTTGAACTACCAGGTTGCGCGGTCGCGCGACTCTATATCTTGACAACAACTTAGCTGAATCTTTGAAGTAGAAATCAGTTGCTACTGATATTCTGTAAATCACCTGCACATACAT